>CM068355.1:3457500-3902500 GCA_034769755.1 Odontamblyopus lacepedii
TGTCATGTGGTGCGACCGAGAATAACCTTAAAACTGTTTAATTTTTTAAAACATGGTTGGGATATTACAGAAACAAACTGTTGTGTTTCTTTAGATTTTTAATGCAGATTGATATTTTCATTTGCCTCAATATGACAGTCGCCTGCTTGTGTTTAATGAACAAACTACTGCCCTGGAAAATGCATCAGATGAAGAAAAACGCCCAAAGAACCATTCACCCAAGTCGACTTTGTCTGTTATTAAACTCCAGCCACAGAATTCCTGCTGTTATTAGTCGCACCACATGATGCACGGTCGCACCACATGACATTTTAACACTTTAAGGACAAAAAACATGCAGAATAACTCAGGATTTATGAGAAAAATGATTTGGTTCCATGGAGGTGCTACAGAAATGTGCTGAATTATTATGAAGTTTGAACCTTTTTAACTGAGGAAACTGCAAATGGACAGCGTCACATCATTAACATAGAAGTTTATAAACCCTTGAAACATGAGCCCCCAATTTAGACACATTTAATAACAATTTTAACCATTTTAAGCTCAGACAGAGGACTCCTTAAAGGGGCTCCGAAGAAATAGTTTAAAATAAATGTAGAGGTTTTCCTAATTACTAACCTAATCCCCTCCAAAAATGAACCTCTCTTTATGTTTCAGCCACTAAACTATTATGTACAAGGCCTGAATAAAAGCCTAACGCAGTAAAAGTATAACAGTATTACTGATATTATGACACATGACCAGAGGCTAAAGTAAGAAAGCAGAATGTACAGTCGATAGTGTGTGGAGAAAGTGCATGTATAAGAATTCCAGACAGAATAATGTAAAACTGGTGTGTTACTGGAGAGTGATAAAACAGCTGTTGTTTCAGAGCAAATAAAGAGTTTACTCAAAATAAAACTCTGCATTAAAGTCTGGGCAATTATAATAAACAAGTAAGAACTGTTTTATATGTGATAATGTGAGTTTCCAAGAGTTTGAATTAATTGACATCAAGATCTGGCAGATTAAAGCCATAGTGTGTAAATTTTTTAGCAAAAAATCAACTAAAATAATTTCACTTTTTCCACTTTGGTTGTTTTTATCGCAGTGAAAACCTTAGGAAAAACATGCATCTTTACTCTGAGTGGGCTTGCATCTCCACAAACCCGACTCTTATTTGACCTCCCTTATGCTTATCTCCATGGAAACGTTGTTCTTTGACTATAATGTTCCACAGTGTCGGTGGTTTTCAGAGTCTGGACGTAATGGTCCCTTCTGATCACATTGTGTTTTGCCCTGAAATATCTAAAAGGTAAATTCACAAATGTTGAAGCTGATTATTTTTATTAGTGACAAGAACCAAGAACTCGCTGTATTATAAAAGAAATCTACGTTTTAACAATATTAATGTGAGCCACACCCCCATCCGTATGACATATTATTGGCCTATAGCAGAGGGACTCAACTGACATCCGGACCAAGACAAAAACCTTTCTCTTTAGCCTTTTTTTTCCCCCAGAGCATTTCGGACCCACGTGATATTTCATTTGCTTTGTCGTGGAGCTGTGTTCTCCATCCCCGCCTTTCTCCAGTCCCTCACACGTTCCTAGTTCACTCCAGACGTTCCTTCTGCTGCTCCAGACCAGCGGCTCTTTCTGCAGGAGACGTGTGCAGTAGAGCGACAGTGGCAGTGCTGCAGGAGGAGTGGGAGCAGCAGATACTGGAGCGCCGTCCCATGACTTATGCGAACGGGCCATGCGGTTTTAAGTTTCGCTTCTGTTAAACGTAAACAAATGTGCGCAAAGCTGCATTAAACACATTATTACTCAATGCCTAGAATGAGCGGAGCAGCGGAAACGTAGAGCGGGGGAGAGGACCAATCACAGCCCTTATCGTGTGCGTCGTTTTGAGGCGTCGTTAGAACATTTCAGAAGTGCACAGCGGTCGACGCAGACATTTTGACATTAGAACCGTAAATTGGCCTTAATTCGGCCTTTAGTTTCACTGATTCGGACAGAACACACAATATTTTGAGCATAATTCAAATGTTCCATGTGGATTTACTACATTTTTTGTTAGAAGTTTTAAGTTTGAAAATACGCCGTCTCTTTTTTGGATCCTGGAAACACTCAATTTGGTAAGTGGAGCTTTTGAGTTTGTAAGCGCGTACCCTCTGGCTTAAAGAATGTTCTGACGTCATCTGAAACCAGCAATAGCATAAAACTCATCCATGTCCATGTGGATGTTCTGAAGTGTGGTTTACACTTACAAATGCACTGCCTCCTCCTTTATTTCCCATTCCCCTGAAGACAAACGCCTGTGGGCATTTTTAGAGCCACCTCCAAATGTCCCAGACTGTCTGTAATCATTGTTTTAAGGCACCAAACTTGTATTATTTTATGATCGTCCATGCCCAACCGGGACTGTGCTACACTGCGCTCAGTCATTAGGTGTACACAGCCATAACAAGCAGCACAAATGCTCTTTTCAGAATTATAATAGCGCATCTGCTCTGCATCATGAAACAGGAGAGAACGCATCACGACTTTGACTGCCTCCGTCCCCGAGAACTGCCACCATTTTCTCCATTAGCTCCATCAATCCCAGTGCGCTCCATCAGTTTCAGTTAAGCAGACTCTGTGCAGTCTGCGGCGAGGAGCTGCGACAAGTGCACCACCTCGCATAGGAGGGAGAATTTTGTGAAACTTTTTTTTTTTGGTCTGTCTCGTAGCCGCACACATGTCACAGTCAAGTGTTTTATGAAACCAGCCGTTCCCTCTACTCCGCCACTGCCATCTAAATAATGAATACTCTGCCACTTGCAGTAATCCTCCAGCAGCCATGGCCCAGAAATAGAACAAAGTCAGTCGGAGCGTTCCTCCTCTCTCCAGCTCCACTTGCAAAACAAATAACGCTGATTCGGGGAAAGCCATTCAAATTCACAGCTATTCCTATTATGCGGTTTGCTAATGATGTCCTGCGACTTATTAGTTTACTGACACGAGCTGGTCGTTATTTCGTATTCTGGGCCACAAGTCGGCTTCAAAGTTTTGCTCAGGCGCTATTTGAAGGCAACATCAAAGCGCAGTATAAGCCGCAGATTTCCAAAGGCATTGAGAGCCGACCTAAAAGGTACAGTCTCCACAGAGGGCAGCGAGCGAAGAGGATGCTCGATAAGAAAGTCAAGATAGAAGGAGAGGAGGCAGAAAGAGGTGAGCGCCGGAGCCAGAATCTTATAGTTTCTTGTTTCAATTCAACAATTAAACAACTATTTAACAACACAAATCACATTAAATATCTAAATGATCCTTTTCAGACGAGGCAGATGAACGTTACTGGTGGTTATTTATCTATAAGCATGAAAACCAAAGATCAAACTAAGTGAATATTCTTATTTTATTATTATATTTACACAATTACTACAATAACTTTGAGCCCATTGTGTCTGCTGCCGGTACAGTTTAGACCCTCTCAAATTTAAGACTTTTTAAGGCCACTTAAATGGAAATTAAGACCAACGTCGCGCCCATTATGCAGCGAAAAACACCAGATCCAATTCTAATAATGACCATTAGTCACGGCTTTAAATAACAAAAAAATACTTTTATTATAAACTCTCATTCAGACTCATTTATAGTCGTATGTGTTGGTATAAAATTACCAAAAAATCATGCATAACATTCTAACAAGACAAACTAAACTTTCACACTGTCTCACGTTGCACTGCAGCCCGGTGAGTTTACAAGAAAATACTCATTAAATTTAAGACTTTTGTGAAACAATAAAACCTGGGCAACATAATTTAAGACTTTTTAAGGCTTTATTTTAGGAAGATGAAATTTAAGACCTTTTTAACACTTTTAAGACCCTGCAGCGACCCTTTTAGACACATTTTTTTTACTTGTAATAATCTGTACAAATGATCTGATCTGATCAAACTCTGCTAATGTAATGTCCACACAGCAACATGTGGGTTAAACTTTTTTAATTCTTCATTTTTATTGCGGTACATTTTGACGTTTCATTATCTGAAATTATCTCCAATTTGACATGTTACTGTAATATTCACTTTTTGTTACTGTAATATTCACTTTTTGTTACTGTAATATTCACTTTTTATTAGTGCTGTCAAAATATTTAATCACGGATAATCTCATGAATGTCATAGTCAACTCGCGATTAATCACAAATTAATCACACATTTTTGTCCTTTGAAGAATCATTTTAATCCTTTGATCAACATAGAAAAGTGGATAGGCTTTGTGCAAATGTTTTGTTTTTTTTACTGTAACTGTGTTTGTGATCGTGTTTATCTGCTGCATCTGCCCATAGAACTATAATAAAGTCTATTATTTAAATGTATTCGTCCTCACACGTCGCCGTTTGTTTCCATGTGGCAGCATTAGAGGAGAAAATAAGTCCAGCGACAGAAATATCTGTTAAACAGTGAGACAGACGTGAGTCCTGCTGCGATTCTCCTCCAGGAGTTTATGGAGATAAAACAGCTCAGAGCAGAGAGGACAGGAGGAGAGAGGCTGAAACACTTCTGTCTCTGTCACATCCTGATCCAAGGTCAGACGTAGAATCGAACGTCAGTGGGGATTCGCTGTGTGTTTTGGAGCGACTTTATTTCGTGTTTTCCTCGTATAAATAACAACAGCACACACAGGACTTCTCAGTTTTGTACAGATTGTTTTCCTTCCTGTTTAGATCCTGTAGATTTCTAACGTTACAGCAGTGATCACAGCTTATGGAAAAACTAGTTTGTGATAAAAAATAAAAAAAAACTGTTAAAATAGTCTTGCTTTAACTCGTTAATAAAGTGATATATTTGACAGCTCTAGTATTAAACCTTTCTATCTTCATGGAGACCAAACCAGACCAAGTTACAGGTCAGATCTGTGGAGAGGCGCACCTGACAGGGCTTCTCAGTGTCTTACAAATTGTTTTCCCTCCTGTTTAATGTAGATTTTTAATGTAACGTTACAGCAGTGGCCACAGCTTATGGAAAAACTATCCTGAAAAAAAATATTTGCGCCATTAAAATTGTTTTGCTTTAACTCATTAATAACACCATATTTTTGACAGCTCTGCTTTTTATACAGAAGTTCTAATATGACATTTTCAAAGAGTTTACAGAAACCCCGGAGGGCAGCTTCAGTTTTGCTGTGATGCGTTTCAATAACACAGAACGTGAGGTTGGTGCAGGAACATCCAAAGTTCCTAAAGAATGAGGTGAGAATAAATGAAAAGGTTTAGTTTTAATTAGACGGACTGTTTGCCCTCTTGCACGGTTGGCTTCATGCGATGCCAAATCCGACGAGTCTGGGGAGAATTATCTGCCTAAGTGGCCTTTTATTGAGGGATAAAAACGCTGCTCTTTACCGCCCTCCCCAGCCACTGTCCCCTGATTACGGAGGAGACGGGTATTTTGGATTTGTCCGGTTGTAACAGCCGTGTGATGAGACGCCTGGCATTTGGCAAACCCTCGAAATGCTCTGAGACGCCCGGGCCAATTATAAAGATGAAATAGAAACGCCAAAATCCTTCAGAAAACTTTTATGTGTGTTATAAGGACGTCAGGACGAGCAAAAAGGGTCAGGTGTACGATAAAACATCAGATTGTGTATTTATTTTGTAAAGTTGCTGAGCAGTTATTTTCCATTTTGAAATAAAGCTAAAGGGAGACCTGATTTTCTGTGAAACTGTGAGAGGAAACAGGAGGTGTTTAAAATGGGACTAAAAACACAACCACGTTTCAAATGGAGCTGCTGAACTGAGCAGAACCTGGAGAAACTGAAGAAAGTGCAGGAGGAGGAGATATAACAAACCGTGTGATTGGTCGAGCCACGTTTTAAACTCCGCCCCTGCAGACGTTTGTCTCAGAAACATCTGCAGTCTTGCGTGATGTCACATACTGCTTGAAATCAAAGGCTGATGACAGAAAAAATATGAAAAACAGTTTAAATCTTGGACTATGGTTCTTCATCTTACAAAATTTGAGGCACATTTACTTGGACTTAAAGGGTATTTTTATTATATTATGCAAAAAATCTTTATTTTCCTGCAAATCAAGACGGTGTTGCTCTAAAAATTCCAGTTTTCACCCATCCCCACACACTGCTCTGTACTTATTTTATGCTCCAGTATTTTCCTCAATCAGTGATAACGTTTTACAACAATATTGTGAATTAAAATGTCCAAAATAAAGCACAATGATCCACAGATTATTATATAGTGGACAAAAGTGTAACAGGTCTTCTTCGAACATTAAATTAAATCATTGTTCAACTGGCTCCACACAGCAACATCTGTAAATGTACTTTAAAACACAGAGAACCAGGGGTGTAACGATATCCAAGTCTCACGGTACGATATTTATTGCGATATCGTGGAAAAGCTCACGATATCACGATATTCTACACAATAACAAGACTGACTCATTTGGTACAACATTTATTGTCATTAGGGATGAAACGAAATCCAAATCTCTCTGGACCAGATTTACACCATAGTTTTCGTTCTTTTGTGGTTTCTTTCGATCTTTCTTTTCCGTTAGTTTGTTCGTTCTTTCCAACCTCTGTTCTTTCTTTGGTTCTTTCCTTCTTTGGTTCTTTTTTTGTTCTTTCTTTCGTTCGTTCATATTCGATAAACATCTCACTGCACCAGATTTATTGTGATATTTTGTGGTGAATCTGCTCCTTTTTCCTCTAAAAATGCTTCACAGACTTAATCCACAGAATGAAGATGTAAAAGTGCTTAGAACAGTTATTTCTTCATGTCGTCTGCACTGAAACGGAGCAAAGGATCATGGTCTATGTAGTTCCCTCTGTTTTTTTAGCTCTTTCTGTATCAGAACTGTTCATTTAAGGAAAAGAGACTTGGGATTCGATATATTGTGATGCTCCACGACATTATTGTGAGACCTTTGACGATACGATATCACCAGATTTCACCATATTATTATTACCGACTTCAGACAGCTGCAAATTGACCAGGTTTGCAGTAAAATTGGCAAAAAATGACTAGGGACAGTAGATAATGCGACTGAAACACCATATGCATAGTTTAGTGGCAAAAACAAAAATGATTTAGTGTTTCTCTGGCTCTGACAAACCTCTTTGAATATTTAAGTATTCATTCACAAACTACTAAATAATACAAATATTTGGAGTTATAGAAATCTGAATTGGTGAAGAAAGTGATATTTGCAGCATCATTTTAGAGCGGGGGACACGTGTTCTGTGCATTCAAGACTCCATAGACACAAAGGCATTCGTTACCTCACATTATATTTGGCTTGAGCAGCGTATTTTTCCAACAACAGTGTAATTAATAACTGCAAAATACCCTGGCGTTAGCGAAAAAGACGGGTAATCCCTGGCCATATGTTCCTCTACCCTAAGAAAATCTGATCTCCCGTTATTACGCCAGTCCTGAAACCACTCATTTCCACTCTACAATTATGCACCCAATATTATTAGATGTTCGGTGGAAAAAAAAAAAAAAAGTCGCATTGGGAAATCTGTGTTCATAAAACGTGTTTGCAAACCGATATTGCAATCATAAAGACGGCGAGCTCTGCGGCGTATTACCGAACGACAAGTCAAATGTCAATTACGTAATGTCCAAATGGGATCTGCAGCGGTAATGAACATCTGAGCAGGTGCGTTGGTTTTGGATTTGATCTAAACGTGTGTCAAAGTTTGGCACGAGCTGCTCCGGTGATTGATCAGCGCCCTGCTAATAAAAGCTGGAAGACTAAAGGGAGATTAGATTGCGCCTAATCTTTGACCCTGAATGTGAAAAAAACCCAGTGAGGACGGGGGGATTGCGATCATAAAGAGCTTAAATGGGTTATTTCACCTCCAGCTCCGCCGGCCGCCCACCGGTATCTCTGTTTGGATAATGATACCCGTAAATGTGCGGCGTAAACAGCTGAGGAACGGGGCCCCAGTCACTATTACTGTACATAAGATTATTACCTCAACAAGTCTGGTCAGCGGAGCAGACGCGCTGATCTAATCTAGTCCATCTCACAAATGGAGGCAGCATCGGCGCGATGTGTCCACAGCCGTCATTAGTGCGGCTGGACCGGCTAAATTCTGCACCTATAATGAGACTTTTCAATAATGTGTCCGCCAAGCCCAAATATCTAATAATCTCATATCGTATGCTACAGTATAACAGTGTAAGAAATATGGGTTTTAAAACACATTTAGAGGCCATTTGTGCCAGCCGGCTGTAATGATTTGTGAAGACGGGAAAGCAAATGTGGTCTGCAAACTCGTGCCTGACGTCATTTTCATTGATAATAACATTTTCTTTTATATCTGATCTGACAAAATCTATGGCTCCATGTTTACAGTGGGAGGGAGTGAGTGTGTAGACGTGGTTCCACAGCAGGGACGTAAAAGTAACCGAAATCTGGTGATATCGTATCGTCAAAGGTCCGAATAACATCGTGGAGCATCGCAATATAACGAATCCCAAGTCTCTTTGCTTAAATGAACAGTTCTGATGGAGAAATAGCTAAAAAAAAAACAGAAAACTACATAGACCATGATCCTTTGCTCCGTTTTAGCGCAGACGACATGAAGAAATAACTGTTCTAAGCACTTTTACATCTTCATTCTTTGGATTAAGTCTGTGAAGCATTTTTAAAGGAAAAAGGAGCAGATTCACAGTCAAAATATTGCAATAAATCTGGTACAGTGAGATGTTTATCGAATATGAACGAACGAAAGAAAGAACAAAAAAGAAAGAACCAAAGACAGAAAGAACAAAAAAAAGTGTATCAAATCAAATCAAACTTTATTTATAGAGCGCTTTTCATACCAAAAAATGCAACACAAAACGCTTCTGTGTGTGTCAAGTGTATTGCAATATATATATATATTTTTTAAAGTTTTAGTTTATTTGAAAAGGGACAATGAAATTTCATAAAGCGCATGATTACACATGGGTAAAAAAAACAGAATTAGACAGAAGTCGAGTTTTAATCTGCAGTCTCCCGGCCATGGTATAGAAAGGCAATAAAATACATCGAGAAGAGAAGAGAAGAGAAGAGAAGAGAAGTATTTTGACAAGAGAAGAGAAGAGAAGAGAAGAGAAGAGAAGAGAAGAGAAGAGAAGAGAAGAGAAGAGAAGAGAAGAGAAGAGAAGAGAAGAGAAGAGAAGAGAAGAGAAGAGAAGAGAAGAGAAGAGAAGAGAAGAGAAGAGAAGAATCTGTGACCCCCATGGATCATTCTGCTTTATTTTGGACATTTTAATTCATAATATTGTTGTAAAATGATATCACCGATCGAGGAAAATACTGGAGCATAAAATAAGCCTGGAGCAGTGTATGTGGATGGGTGAAAACTGGGATTTTTAGAGCAACACCGTCGTGATTGCAGGAAAATAAAGATTATTTTTGCATTATATAATAATAATACCCTTTAAGTTCAAGTAAATGTGCCTCAAATTTTGTAAGCTGAAAAGTCAAAAATGTGAACTTTTTTCCCGTTTTTTCTGTCGTCCATGTTGGCGAAATGGACTTCATGTTGAGTTCAGATATTTTTGGTGTGTATTTAGTTTTTTGCATTTGACCAATTTGCCAAATTAACAGAATATACAGTATTTTGACAAGCACACTGTTAATTGAGCCCGATCCAAAGTACTTAACTAATTAACGATTTAAACTGGGTGTTTGACAGAACTAAACCAAATGTCAAAATAAAAATATGCGGCGCATCGTTTCAATGTTTCGTCGCTGATTCTAAATAATGATCACGAATCCTCTTGAACTGTAATTATACTTCACAATTCAATTAACGATTCGCACGAGACTCCCGCTGAAGCTTTCAGGTGTGTCTTTTCTTATCCACATTATTTGGCTGAGTTTTAATTAAAAAAAAAAACAAGAGTTGCTCGTCTCCCAGGTGACATCACTGTGTGGACAATTTCACACTCACATGACTCCCCAAAAACCTTATTAAGATTATATCCGATTTGGGGCTGCAGATATAACTCTTGGTTTCAGTTTATTTTTTCTCAGGAAGTCAACATTCGCAATCAGTCTTAAAGAGGCACTGCGTAACCTTCCCGCCGGTCACCATGGAGATTTCAGTTGCTTTCCTGCTTTGCCTACTACTCCACAGTATAACATGAAACTCATCAGTCAGATCTGTGGAGAGAATGCAGGTTTTTCCAAGGTAGATTTTATTTAACACGAACGTCTGTAACTGAATAAATCCAAAATATCAGTTTAAAGTAAATTTGTCTTCGCCTGGGTTTTTTTTCCCCTTAATTTTGCTTTTAAAACTGCCCCTTTTACCCCTAATGAAGTGTTCTACCTCCTTTTGTTCAGTCCAACCTGTTATTTCACAATCTGCTGCTGTAGTTGTGTCATGAGGCTGTGATAAAAGCTACAGGACCAGAAATAGAGATGAAAAAAAAATTAAAAATTCACACTCTTTTATACTAAACACACAGCAAACATGTAGAAACAACTTTTTGGACATAAAAAATGCTTAATTTAGGGCCTGAGCTACAAAAATGGAAAATCTCAAGTCTGTAAGTAAATTAAAAATCTCCTTATTGCCCTAAAAACAAAAAAGTGCAGTGGCTCCATGACTTTCCTGGTCCAGTCCTGGAAACAGCTCCTGTCAGGACCACGGCCAGAGCCACAGCACTTCTGCATTTCCAGGGTGGAAATTACATTTGGACTGAAATAAACCTTTAAATAAAAATAGAAAGGGATGGGACACAGACCAAAATTTGAGAAATAACTGCACTTAGAGCGTCTTTTTCAATCGGTATAAACCTAAGAGCATCGACCATCTTGACTCACTTCACTCTTTGGCAAAGTTTGGCTCGATCAAAATGGACGGAGCGCATGAGTTTGGGGAAAACAAAGTTCCTATTGGACATCTTCTGACGTGAGGATAATGCCGGAAACTTGCTCGGAAATCCACAACTCTCAGCTTTTACCTTTTACAGTTGGAAAGTTACACATCTCCCTGGAAGTACCTGACAGACTGTCCAAGAACAGAGTTTACTATTCAGTGCTATAAAAGGGTGGGAATGCACGAGCGCCGTGTGCAGGAATATCACCACGATGCAGATTCTGTAAGTAATTCTAAATTGGGTCATGATGAAAAGAATATATGAATACGGCATTCAAAGAGAGAGATGGCTGCACGCAAACAGAACTATAAGTAATGTTCTTTTCAATTTTCTCTTAAGTTTTCCATCCTTGAAATAATTGCACAGACCAGAGAAAGGTTTGGGTCGAGCAAATACGCTTTTGTGTGGCTCTGTCTAGACTCTTTTAGTTTAAATAAGCCGTGTTATTAATCGCTCGTTACTCCAAATACCGGCAGCCAAACTAAAACGTTAAAGTGACTACTTCAGTTTGTTTGCATAATGAGAGAAAAAAGTCAAACGTAATGAGAAACGCACAGAAGACGTATTGTCTGCAAGCGCTCAGGCACCGCTTCAATGTCATACACCTCGAGTTACTGTGGAAAAACTGATAAACTAAAGATTCGAGAACAAAATATGTCTTTGTATACTGAGATATAAGGAGGGAATGTATGGATTTTGATTGAATGATTAGCTTATTTCAGGCACAGGCAGATTCTGACATCACTACAGCACAAACCAAGTCTTATAGTTCATGTTTTTGCTCAGAGTTAAACATTTAAACGTCTTTTTAAAGTGGAAAAGTCGTGCACAGTTTTAATTCTTCTGCACAGTTGTTCCAGAGCCTCCAGCCCTTTAACCGATTTACTAAATTTCACGATGTTTGTTTGTTCTGTTTTTCTTTTTGTTAAACGTGGCCGTAACCTCTGAGCTCGTATCGGCTACTCCGGGTTTTGAACATTTTCTGTAATGGTTTTGACAAGAGATTGTTGTTGTGCTTTGACCATGATTTTCCCAAGCGTAAAGGTCGACTAAACCGTAGAATTTCAGAGCTTGAAGGTTTATAAATCTGTTCTCTGTTCAGAAAATACAGCATTCTGATGATATTTAATGTAAACATATATTGTATTTGTCTGTTCATGTATAATGAAATGGACCAAAGTGGGTTTTTTTCTTCTTCTCAGCGAAATCAAACAATATTTAGCGGTTGCACAACACCATCAAATATAACAACACACAAAACCATCATGTTTCTGAGTCGGCTTCTGTCGTCTCCACTTTCAGAAGAACTCTCTCCTGAATTCTACCGCTGAGACACTAACAACAGCCCCCTTCCTTCCAGTCAGGCACATTTTTCCATGTTCCTGGACAACCTGAAGGAGAAACTGTGTCTCATCATCAAGGTTTTTGATAAAAAACCCATGAGGTGGCATCATTGTGACATCATCCATAAGCATAATCTTTTTACATTTGAAAATTTTGTCAATTTTAGCACCTTGAAACTGTTTTTTAAATGTTTGACAAATCATGTGTCTCCACTGTTGTCTGATTTTGCTGTCAGGCGTCGGGGCTCAGACCTCACACCAGAGCTTCTGTCAGTGGAGACTGTGTCGTTCCAAAGTCTAGAACCTCCTCTGGACCGTCCAGTTTTTCCTCTACTGGACCCAGACTGTGGAACTCTCTCCCCACTGACCGAAAACAACAGACTGACCCCAACATTTCTAATAGACAACTGAAATTGTGGCTGAAATCAGGACAGAGCTGTACACATGAAAATGCATAGTTTAACGTTTTATTGTATTATTAACTCTTAATGTTTTATTACTTTGAACCTTTTCTAAAAGCCTCCTGTGGACAGGTGTTGTAAATTAGCACTTGTGCTATAACACTTGGAACAATGCATCTGGTTTGTCCAATGCAATTGTTATGTCCATATCAAATAAATAAATAAATAAATAAATAAATAAATAAATAAATAAATAAATAAATAAATCTTTACTTTCAGCTGAGTCATTAACAACTTTCAGTGACTGGACCCGCCTCTGTGCTTTCTTCTAATCTGCATTATCCTTCCACAAAAACAATATGACTGGCTCTAAATAAAGGGAAATCTGTATACTAACAAATCACCCACAGACAGTGATAAAACAGTAAGACGAGACGGCAACTTCTAGGAATTTCATGCGTCTTGTGCAACCTCTAAATCAAGAATTTTACAAAATTTGACTCTTTTTAGTTTTAGATCTGTGATATCCTAATGCAGGGTTCAAATAAGCGAAAATTTTACTTTTATTTTTTTGTTGTGTGTTTTTCTGGACCACCCTAATGTATAAGTTTGTGCATTTATCAAATGTTTAACCCAGATCTTTGCAAATTTTTTTTATGCACTCTTCAGATGTTCACACGTAAACTACGAGACACTGCAGAGAGTTTTTTTTCAAGGTAAAGATCAGATTTGTATTAGTTTTATATGTTTTGCTCCAAATCTCAATACGGTGGGTTATGTGAGGCATTACCAGTGAGTTATATATAATGAAAATACTGTTTTTATTTAAGATATATCTATATTTATATATAATTGCGATTACTTTGGATATTTTATTTCTAATTTTATTTATGTGCGATTTCCAGTTTAAATTATGGTCTATAGTTACAGTTGTGGAGCATAATTTGTACATAATCTTCTACTTTTCATTTTGCAAATATACATTTTGTTTTTTCTATGTTTAGTGACAGTTTGTTCACATCAAACCAAACTTTACTGGTATAGATGTTTGTTTGTTTTTTAAGTCAATTTATGCATCACCAAATATAATTGTTCCTCTTTGTCTCTGCCGGAAGAGCAGAGGAGAAATAAAAGCGGTTTGTTTTAGATCTCTTTTCTTTACGAGACCATGAGGCAGACGAGATCCTCCATGTTTAAGCCCCGTGTGGATGTCTGGAAACGGGAGCACAAAGGTCGACGGCCCAAAATCAACCGAACGGTGGGAAAACACACGGGAAACTGCTCAGTCGACTTCTTGTTCAGCTTATGGGCGAGAATTCAGCTGGAAAACCATCATTGGTTTTTTTATAACTCCCAAGCAACAAAAGAGTTGGAACCCGAATAATACTTCATGTTGGAGGGTTTGTGGAAACAGTGAGGCTCACCTCACCATATATTTTGGTCCTGTGAGAAGCTGAACACATTTTGGACACAGGTATCGTCAACAATTGGACAAATAACTGGTTTTAACATAACTCAAAATGTAATGACATTATACATGGGGGATATACCCGACTTATTGGCAATGTTAGATGCCTATTCAAAATTCTCTGTGCCTGCGCCAAAAAGGCAATTACTCGTAAATGGCTCCAACCAGATCCCAGAGAGGACTGGTTACAAATAACTGAAGAAACACATAAAATGGAGCGTCATATGTGCTCAGGCTTCAAGCAGACGTCTGTTATGTAAGACGGGCAAATGGTTTCAATATTACACTGAAGTTTAATTCATGGTTAGTGCTGCTCCAGATCTCTACCTATAAAACAGAACCATTCCAGAGTGACTTGTGTATATATATGCACATGTGAGTATGTGTATTGTATGTATATATGTGTATGTATGTGGAAACATACACATATTTTTCTTACCACCTAAATGTAAGTTAAGTCTTGCCGACTGTGCCTGTGTTTGGTTTTGTTCTTCTTTTGTTCTATATAAAATGCATCATAAAAATTAAGTGGGAAAAAAAATAAGGTCGACGGCCCAAACACGGCGAATTACGAGGAGGAAAACCCGCACGCCGCCCGCGCCGCCCCGGCTAAAGCTGCGTACGAAGCCGATCGCCACGTCGAACGAGCGAGATGCACATTCCCATCGTTCTCCCAGCAGCCCTATAAAAACACTAACAGCTCTCATTCAGGCATTTCATAAATTAAACAGCAGGTCATGCTTTCATTGCATCAATAATGGAGCGGTTCATCCAGAAATCACCTCATGATGCACAAAAAGGCTTTGTCGGGCCGAGGAGATGTGACATGCCCCTGCCGGCTCCGTGCGGTGTAGGGGAACTCTGGAAGCACGCGATAAGGAACTAAAAACAAACACGGCACAGACTTGGCAGGTCATGCAAATCGAGAGGAGGATGTGCGACGAACAGGTAAGAAAAGCCCCCGCACAGCACCAGCCGTCAGGGGGTTAAGATAATAGCAGCGGCGAGAGTCCCACCCCTCCTATCAGCACCCAAATTGGAACAAATGAACGGGAGCCAATGAGGAGACATCAACGATATTAAAATTGCAGTTCATCAATCATTTTCATTTTTAATCTTTGGAGAGGTAAAAATGTCAACTAAAATCAGAAGCTGGAGTCACTGGCGGAGTATGGACGATAAAAATGGAACGATATCCAAGTCTCACGGTACGATATTTAGTGTGATATTGTCGGAAAGCTCACGATATTACGATATTCTACAGAATAACGAGACTGGCATTCACACAAATCCACTCCCTCCCAATGTAGGCGAGAAATATTTTGAATATTCTACTAATGGTGTCTAACTGATTGAACTATTTTACATTTTGTGGATAATACACAGACTTTGAAACCTGCCGCGTGCAGAGAGAAGGTTTTATGGGCAGTAACCACCCAAAAAAACATAAGAATGTGGGTTTGGAATGAAAATACAATTGTTTTCTTATCAAAATAATCATTGCAGCCCTGATTTAGAACATTTATAGGTACGGGTGGAACGATATCCAAGTATCACGGTACGATATTTATTGCGATATCGTGGGAAAGCTCAAGATATTACGATATTCTACATAATAACAAGACTGACTCTACAGTAAAATGCTTTTAACATTTATTGTCATTAGGGATGGAACGATATCCAAATCACTCTGTATGATATTTTCACCATAAACATCTCACCGTACCAGATTTATTGCAATATTTTGTGGAGGTTCACAAGAAAGGAAACTTAAAACTGAGCTCGAACATCTCCTGAAGCAAAAATCCTTTAAAGAAAGATCCTTTTCTGTGGACACGAGCTGATGTTTGGCCTAAAAAGAAATCAGGAGGTGGTTTTGTACCAACAAGTGTCAGATTAATCGGAAAAAAACTGCTGTTGCACGAAGTCATGTAATTATCAAAACCAACTAGAAGCACTATTCAAGGCCAATATGGTACAAAATGAATTCCTGTTTCCGTTTTGCATAAATCAGGTTTGGAAAAATGTCATCTTAAATAAGGTAAGTTCATGAGTGAGTGAGTCGTGTTTATCCAATATCTCTCTGTGCAATATTTTCACGATACACTCGTCCCTCACTATATTGTGGTTCACGTTTTGCGGTCTCGCTTTTTCGCGACTTATTTTTTGGTGCCATTTTGCATGATTTTTCTTTACAAAGTCTGAACTCACACATCGTGTGTAATCGAAGGCGGCGTCTCTGTTTATAACAGTAAAAACATCGCCCCTCATGTTTTTTGCTCCTCAGTCTAGATCGAGGAGGGTTTTACAGCCTTAAAACATATATAATAATTGTAAAAAAAAGTTAAGATGAAGACTCTTAAGACTCTATCATGGGTTATTTCTGGAACGTAACCTCTGCGATAAACAAGGGACGACTGTATCATCTCACTGTACCAGATTTATTGCAATATTTTGTGTGAATCTGCTCCTTTTTCCTCTAAAAATGCTTCACAAGACTTCATCCAAAGAATGAAGATGTAAAAGTGCTTAGAACAGTTATTTCTTCATGTCGTCTGCACTGAAACGGAGCAAAGGATCATGGTCTATGTAGTTCCCTCTGTTTTTTGCATCAGAACTGTTTAAGCATTTAAGCAAAGACACTTGTGATTCAATATATTGTGATGCTCCACGATATTATTGTGAGACCTTTGGCGATACAAGATCATATTATTATTTTTCAAACTATCTTAAGCATATTAAATGATTTGTCTAAGAATATTTGATTTTTTTCTGTCTTGATATGACACCTGAAAATAGGGCAGTGAGATTTAAGGCTAAATCATCTCCTAATTTGCTTCCGTTTAATGTTTTTTAATAAAGTATGACCTCCGGGCTACCTCACAACCCAATCAAAAGTTCTCTCTGAATGGAGCGTGCGTTTCCCGGCTTCTCTCGGGACTTGACCCACTCTGTCAATGTAATTACCCCTGACACATATAAAGACGACTGGATCACAATATACCCACCTTCTCAGCGCCGTGCCCTCCTCCTCCATTACCCCCTCTGCTGCGCAGCGCTCTACAGGCCTCCGCCACGGCAAAAACACCCGTCAGAACGAAAGCACGCCAAAATTACTCCGCTGATGGATGTTTTAAGCGAAGGAAAACGCGCACCAGGCAATTAATCACCTCCAACTAAAAATACACCCGCCTGCACCTCGCCTCGCCGCTCACCTTATAACCCGCGGACTATTTCTCGGCGACGCCTCATAAGCTCCGCGCATGCACGGCGAGTCCCTCCCCGGCATTTACCTGTCACCTGCGAAAAATATGTGGGTACCGCCAACGCGTGACCCTTCCCGGCGCTCCGACTTATTCCGGGGCTGATGCATTCGCGGTGCTTACATTGGCCACCGGTCGCCAGCCACCGATTACTCCTTGTCTGTGCGGCTATTGGTCGGCTAAGCACTTCAATCCATCTCTGTCCCGGGGAACTGTGACGTCAGGTCCCAATGATTAATCAAAGGAGAGTCAACACCCCGAAAGCGGCAACACCTTGGGCGTCCGGTTTGCATGCATTATCTATACAATGTCAACCTCAACGCCCAATGTCTAAAGAGCTGGAACTGCCATTTTAAGATTCAGCTCATGCATAATTTAAGGCTCATGAGTGCAAAAGCGACCGTCTTCTATACCTGCGTTACTTCACGTACAGTAGGGCTTCGTTAAAACGCAACCGAACCTCCGATCGCCAACTTATCACCAGTGATCCCAACCTCACAGACGAGTTACGGGGCAAAACCGTGCAGAGGTATGTTCGTTTACACGTGTTGGAGCACACACACGCCGCCCACTCGTTAAAAAAAAAAAAAGAAAGGAAAAAACGTGGGGAGTACAATAGAGTGAAGCTTTCTTTCTGCAGTAACAATATGCCAAACGGACGGAGCATTTGCCGGTGTATAGGCAGCTGTCCTAATGCATTATGTAAGACTTTATTTCCCCCAATTGTTGACATGTGCGATACACGTCCAACTCCACGTCTGTCAGCACAAGCGTTCGGAATACTTAGAAATGAGATGGAAAAGAAGAAATGGAAGAAGGAGGAGAAGTAGTTACCTTAGATCAATCAAGATTCAGCACTATCTCAGGGTCCACTTGTGTGAAGGCAGAGACGATGCTTTGTACGGCTACCCGGGATCCCTCCTCCTCCTTCTCCTTCTCCTCCTTTTCTCTTCTCTTGCTCCTCTTCGCCGGCCGTTACCCTCGCAGACCCCGGCTACTGCCACATGGAGCTCCGGCGACGTCAAAAGGGTTAAAAACCTAGCGGACCGAGAAGTCACACGGACGGAGCGCTGTTTCTCGAGTTGCCGCACTCCGCACCTCGCCGACGCTGCCTCTCCTCGTCTCTTCTCGAGTTCTTCTTTTTTTTTTTTTTTTGTGAAGTCGACCTCTCCGGCGGGTTTCCTCTTCCCCCCCCCTCCGCGTGCCGAGACGGTAGATGGTGGATGGTAGACGAGCGCGCGAGGCGATTTGCACCACTCTATCACGGATCGTGTTACGCCGTCTGGCTGGTAGCGGCGGTCACAGATGATAGGCTGAGGAGCGCTTGCGTGCCGTGTGTGTTTACCCCTCAAAAAGAAGTAGCGGTCGAGAGAAGACAAGAGGGGAAAAAGAAGGGAGGGAGGAAAAAGGAGGAGAGGAGGGGTAGTACCGTCGGCGGCGGTGCAATCTACAACGCTGACCGAAATTATTTAGGACCAGTTCAGTCAAGATGGCATTAGAGAAATGAGTTTTCTTAAATGGATGGATTCATATTCGGTCATTGATCTTGGCTTTACAGACATGCAGGACGGCAAAGAGGCTCCACTCATGGCCAATTATGAGACAAAAAGAAAAAAAAAATCTGTCCTCTTATTAAATTTAAAGCTACACTATCCATTTGTTTTTTTCTTATATATATATATTTTTAAAACAAGAACAAAAGAATCATTCTAAAATCCATTCAATACAGAACCACAGTAAAAATCTTTCAATATATTTTTAAACAGATTCATAAAGACGTGATTTAATATTATAAATAAGGACGCAGAATTCTTCAAAATTAGAATTGTAATTTGAACAATGCACAGGATCCTTATATTAATTTAGCAGTTTATATATATATATACATTTCATTCTGTCAAATGTTGATTCTTTTGGATGTTTTTTTTATGATGTAAACTATGAACTAATTCCACATTTGAAAACATTAATTGTGACTCTGATCGGTATTGTCAGAACATTATCCAACGATTTTCCAGAATTGTGAAGCCCGTGTAAATTATAAATAAAATAAATCGCAGTGCAAATGCTCCTCAATATAGAGCTAATATGAATATATGAATAAAAAATAAATAAATATGCATATAGGTGTATCCATCCTCCTGAGACACGGCCTGTGCACTTGTGTCCTTTATAATGGACATTAACCAGTTTATTTTTTAAGTGTTTTGAGATGGACTCTTAATGGGAGAACGAGGCTGTTCTGCCTAAAAAGGACTGAGGGATTATATGGTACTATGGTGTCTAGGATAAAAAATTAACTCAATAGCAGTTAGTTTGTGGCTGCACTATGATAAAAAAAAATAAAATAAAATAATAAAAAGAAATTAAGAGAGTCTAAAAGTGTTTTGAGGCAACTGTAGAAGCTTGTCAGAGATGTTGGTCATCAGAAAAGTTCTTTTTGTTCATCCATTAGAGAGGATATGTTATAAAATTATAAATAAAAAATAATTAAAATCTACATGCTAAATTGTTCATTTACATCCAAATAGATAGAAAATCACAAAAAATATATACTGCAATACACTTTTTTTCTTCGGGTCCCAGGAGGATATGTATATGTGGGTCAATAACGTGACGCCTACATTTTCTGTCCAGTTGCAGTTTCTTCAGTCAAAAAGGTTCAAATTTCATAATAATTCAGCACATTTCTGTAGCACCTCTGACCTCCAGGGAACCAAATCATTTTTTCAGAAATCCTGAGTTATTCTGCATGTTTTTGTCCTTAAAGTGTAAAATGTCATGTGGTGCGACCGAGAATAACCTTAAAACTGTTTTATTTTCTAAAACATGGTTGTTATATTAATCTAAGTTGTGAGTAATATGAAGTGTATAGATACAAACTGTTGTGTTTCTTTAGATTTTTAATGCATGTTGATATTTTCTTTTGCTCCAATATGACAGTCTCCTGCTTGTGTTTAATGAACAAACTACTGCCCTGGAAAATGCAGCAAATGAAGAAAAATGCCTAAAGAACCGTTCACCCAAGTCGACTTTGTCTGTTATTAAACTCCAGCCACAGAATTCCTGCTGTTATTAGTCGCACCACATGATGCACGGTCGCACCACATGACATTTTAACACTTTAAGCACAAAAAACATGCAGAATAACTCAGGATTTATGAAAAAAATGATTTGGTTCCCTGGAGGTCAGAGGTGCTACAGAAATGTGCTGAATTATTATGAAATTTGAACCTTTTTGACTGAAGAAACTGCAACTGGACAGAAAATGTAGGCGTCACGTCATTGATCTGTATGTATTATGTGTAAATATTAATAATTGTTTATCTTTCTTGGCACAAACTCAAAATAAAACCAATGAATCCATTAATATACTTGACATATACTTTCACATTATGTACAGTAGTTTTATGTAGCTCAGTTGGTTGTCACAAAACGAAAGCTGTGTAGCGTTTGAAAATGAGATTATCCACAGTATATTTGGATCAAAGCTTCATTCGAGCATCAAAACAACGAGGACGCCAAAAATAATTCATAATGGCACAGTTTTCCCAGTGCCGCTGTCACGGATCAGATGTGTTAAAACTACTGCCGCTGTCCGGGGTCCTGACTCGGTCTTCTTCGCAGTCGCTTGTTCGCTTTTGACAGCACTTTAAACCGGAGCGATGATTTAAGGTGATTTATGAGTCGTGTTCAATCAATAACAAAACAGAAAGGTACAGCTTGTATATAGAGCTGAGAGAGATTTGTAAAAATGATTATGTCGCAGTTGTTGTTTTGGAAATATGCAAAGTTTGATAAATGGGTACACTGTCCTCCAAAAATATAAAAAATAGCCTGAAAAGGAGCTGATGAACATTTTTTTTTAAAGGAAATAACAGTGCAATCTTACCAACAATGGCATTTTTGTATTTTTGTGATTAATTTTGCAGTCCTTTCCTTTCTTTTTTGTGCGATAACCTCAAGCAATTTATATTATATTTATTATTCTGATGGATTACAAGAACGTCGTTGGAATATTGCCATCGGGATGATAAGAAATAGCCAGATTTTCACTTCTGGATGATGATAATAAAGCCCTCTGCTGCTGCTGAGGCTTCTGATGAGTGATATTTCCTTATATAAATAACCAGAAGCCGTCTTACAGTGTAGGTTGTGTTTATGTAAGCCATCCTCCATCTCCTTTCTATATGCGGCTCTGGCAAAAATATTAAACTTCCAGGCAACACGATGGATCGCATGCCCAGGGTCAATTGTTGATTTGAAACTCAATCGTATTTTCACCACTTAAAACTGAGCATATTTTACATTTTGTCCAATTCCACTCATTCCTTGTGGTCCAGACGTCACAAATGTAAAACAAAACCGCCCCGATCGATAACTCGCAGTGCACGACCATTTGGGCATAAAAAGGAAAGAAAAAAAAAAGAGAGATAACTGGAATCCAACTTCCTGGATACACAACGGCACTTAAAGTCTGTGGTTTTAGTTCTTTACGTGATCAAAATCGAGATACTTCCAATGTGAGTATGGATGATGATGTCTGATTGTTCATGCATCATAATAAAAAGAAAGAAGGATGAAAGTGGATCATCATTTTCATTTTTCATGTGCATTATTTGTGTTTAGAAACCGTGAATTACTTACAACAGGCATTCAAAGTACGATATTTTCACCATAAACATCTCACTGTACCAGATTTACTGCAATATTTTATGTGAATCTGTGACTTTTTCCTCTAAAAATGCTTCACAGACTTAATCCAAAGAATGAAGATGTAAAAGTGCTTAGAACAGTTATTTCTTCATGTCGTCTGCACTGAAACGGAGCAAAGGATCATGGTCTATGTAGTTCCTTCTGTTTTTTTAGCTATTTCAGCATCAGAACTGTTCATTTAAGCACTTGGGATTCGATATATTGTGATGCTCCACGATATTATTATGAGACCTTTGACGATACGACATCACCAGATTTCTGTTATTGTTTCATCTCTAATAATTTTTTTTTACGGATGACAGATGCAGCATAGCACTGAGCTCTCTGAGAAGTATTTGGCACATCGTTAGAATGAATATGCATTAATTAGAGCGTCAGACGGAGAGGTGAAGACAGGGGTGGACCACAGCAGTCCCACTGACACTTACAGCTTATTTCCATTTGTTTGCGATCAATGAAATGCTTAATTATTAGATGCACAGTGGTCTCATCTTGTCAGAAAGTGCTGCTTGTACAATAGTCTGGTGGTCAAAACACAAATTGTGCTCATTTAGAGGAGAGTTGGGTACTTTTACACTATATATACAAAAATATACATGTTTAGTAAGAGGACTGTTGTAGTAGGGATGTAACAATAACGTAAATCTGGTGATATCGTATCGTCAAAGGTGTCACAATAATGTCCCCTGTGTCTGTGCACTGAAAACTGCAGCATTTGCACCGTCACTGCTAAACACTTTAGTCCAAGTCTGTTTCCCTGTGATGTGTCCGTGTTCCCCGGGCAGGTTTTACTGTAGTCGTTTGTGTATTAGCGAGTAGTTTTATTATTTTTTGTGTGCACTTTGGAGGAGCAGCTTCTCATCTCGTTACACTGTGCATAATGTCAATAAAGGCTTTCTGTTCTGTTTTAATATCGTGGACCATCACAATATATCGAATCCCAAGTCTCTTTGCTTAAATGAACAGTTCTGATGCTGAAATGGCTAAAAAACAGAGGGAACTACATAGACCAGACATAGACATAGACCATGGAGTTATATTGAGCTGTATTAAACACCGCATAAAGCTTCAGATATAAACACTTAAATCGATCAGAAAATGACTTAAATGTAGTAAAATGATCTCGCTGCATGGACAGATCATTTTACTGGACAATTTATCGAAAATAAATGACCTCTAGACGAGAATGAAGCGTCTCAGAACAAGTAAGTCTTATTATGTAGAATATTGTGATATCGTGAGCTTTCCCACGATATCACAATAAATATCGTACCGTGAGACTTGGATATTGTTACACCCTTAAAAACGATTAGATATCATACATTTCGCACCATCACCGTAAACGCATACTGTTATATTTGCACCTTTTAGAGAACAAAACTGTTAATTCTTGTAAATTATCTTCAGAGGCCAGTTGTCCGTCGCACGCTGCCTTTATTAATGACCAACAAGTAAAACAGCAAAGCGCTGATAAGGATTCTTTGAAGGTGGACATCAAACGAGCCGCCTCTGGGGCCGAGAACAAGGCGGCGCTTCTCTGACATTTTCCCCGTTCAAACCGACTCAAAGCGCTTGGTCACGCCGAAAGGTTCGAGTTTGGACAGCGTCTGTAATCCAAGAATGCCCCAGTTCTGCGCAATTTTGCACGGGACTTTGACTGAACACTAAATGGAGCGGCCCTTATTATTACATTCATCATCCATCTTCAGGAAACAGCCACTTATTATATGCTATTTTCATATAGAAGCATATCTACATTAGCTGGTTTGAGCACTCTGGAGATGCCCGTTCCTTTTCTTTGGGGAACGGCAAACGGCCTCATTACAGTTCCCCGGGGTCCTCCGCAGTCAGGTGATGGAAATAAAACTAGAGCTGAGCCTACACAAGAGGGTTTAATGTGAATTTTTTCAAATAGATTGCTTCAAAACTCAAAAACGATTAGAGGTTACGCATGGATAGAAAATTTTATTTGTAATTGTCATTTTGGATTCATTGTCAAAAATAAAATGCATAAACTTGTAGCGTAATCCTTCAATTTAAATATTAAAGTGATATTTCTGCACTTTTCAGGTTGAAACTTGATACTGAAATGCACATTTTGGTAAATATTGTCATCCAAAACTCAAAAAGGACAAGACGTTACACACGGATAGAAAATTGTATTTGTAATTGTCATTTTGGATTGGTTGTTTGTCTGCAATTTTGAGGTTCTTTTGAGGTTCTTTTGAGGTTCTTTTGCAATACATGAACCTCAAACTTGATCCTGAAATGCAAATATTGGTAAATATTGTCATTGATTGTCAAGTATGGGTTAACTGGGACAAATGTCAGTCATAATTAAAGGAAATTTTGTCAATAAATGCAGTGCAATAAACTAACTTTTTTGTGCAACATCATTAAATAGTGACAGTAGAAACCAAACCATATTATTCACTTCTTATTTTTCCATGGTAAACAAGAGTTAGTACATACGCAATGTTTTCTTTGTAGGTCCTTTATAAATCGGGTGCTCTATAACACTTTGAAAAGATATTACTTGGTCATTAGCTCGTAAAATTACAACAATAAATACGACTTTGCAAGCTCAACACAGTGTAGAATCGTGTGTCAGAAAAGCAGGACATTATGCAATGCCGAATGTGCTGGTTAGAAATGCAAATGAACCAGGCCAAAGCTGCAGAAAATGAATAGATGGGTTAGGTTTGGCTTGGGGAACAAATATCCATCTGAATACCTGCCTTTTGACAGTCACCCGTCTATGTTTATCTGTCCACTGTCAAAGGAGGAGGAAGGATTACCCCAAAACCCACCGAGAGCCAAGTAGCTCATTTCCACTCGAACAAACAAAGAAGGCGGGAGGAAAGGCAGAGGGAAAATGGCTTCCGCACGGGCAAAAGCGCTGTAGTAAATTTCACTCCAGTAAACAATATGGGACGCGGGCCAAGAACTTCTCCACATAATGTAGTTAATTCTGCAGTCGAACAGGAAAATGGACTCCTATTTCAAGTAAAGAGCTGTTGCTTAATGACGGTTATTGAACGTGCTTTGAGTTGTGACATGCCAGAGCCGTCTGGGGTACTTGAGTCGGAGGTGGGCGGGGGCAGCAGGTCTTTTGCCTTGAGTTGTGACATGCCAGAGCCGTCTGGGGCACTTGAGTCGGAGGTGGGCGGGGGCAGCAGGTCTTTTGCCTTGTGCTCCGTGGTCTCAGTCCAGCTGGCCTTTAGAATATGGATTATGCAGTGGTGCATCCAGGCTCTCGCTCCGCAGGGGGGCCGGACTGGGTGCCCAGCTTTTCATGGACTCCCCACCGAGCCCCCTGGGTGAGAGGACGCTGAGAGCCCTGCCGCTTCTCAGGGTCGCTTCATTCACAACGTGGCAGACACTTGCCACATCAGCGGCATACGGCAGGGTGCGAATGAAAAATAGCAAGAGAAGAAAACAATATTTCAAAGGCAGAGAAAAGGCGGAGGTGGTGGCTCAGAGAGGGGAGGTGGGGAACGTCGAGGAAGGAACAGCAAGCAGATTGGTGGCAGATATGCAAAAGCACATGACTGCCAATCACAATGCCCGCTGCCGAAGAGAGAATGGTGAGAAGCATGAAGACACACTTGTTCACTTCAATTGGACATGCAGACGCATTCCGACATTTTGGAAACGCTGCTGTGTGATCCACAGGGCTGAGAAAACATTTCATTTTGTTGTGAAATCTAATTTGTGCTGAATCCATCGGAGATAAAAGCACATCTAATAATAAAAGTGTCTGTTGTTCTATTAAAAAGGCTAAAGTCGGTCCATCGGCGTCGCCATGTTTGTTGTGGTTGGTTTTGCCTTTGGCTTCCACCCAAACCACAGCTTCACTGTGATTGGTCCAATCGTGGTGTAAAACAGAGCAGAGCAGACGAGTACGAGATGGATTCTCATGAGTTTGTGAACTCATAAATATCAGAGGAATTCATGTGGCTGTGCAAAGTAAGCAATCTGCACCTGATCTAATCTGTACAATATTGATATTTATATATCAGCTCCAGTAAACAATATGAGAAGAAATCTTTCAAGAGATCTTGAGTTAGAGCTAAAGTTAATACAGTGTTAGACAAAAATGGATTATGTAAATATGTCAGAGATTAAATATTGTGCATAGGCTGTATGAAAGGAGCAGGTGGATTTCTGTGTGATGAGGAGAAACTAACATTAAATTTACAACACCATTTTCTCTCACTCATTCCTGCCTCATGTTGTGTTAACTCCAAAATAGTTCTCCGTAAAAAGAATAAAAATCACAATAGTCGGGGGTGCAGCTGTGCAGCGGCTCTGCCTCTGGAGCAGGTCTGAGGTGATAATACACGTCCAAACGACAGCCGTGTGCCGCCGCATCCTAAGCTAAAGTTAGGGGGGGTCCTAATGTGAAGTGGCAGAGCAGACACAAAGGTCTGCGCAGTGGGGCGTTGGAGCAGCTAGCGCAGCATGGCTAAATGGGGCAGGTGATTTCCCATCTCCTGCACTGCCCTCCAGGCACAGCCAATCACTGCCCCGGCAGCCGAGCGGGGCCGGAGTGGGAGCCGCGGTCTATCTGGGACCATGCATTATTCACACGCACCGCTACGGCACTAAGACCTCCACAAAGCAAGGGCCTCAGGTTCCATCAGCGCCGACTTGTTTCCAATCTATTATTGATGGCAACACTACACCCTATACTTTTCCCTGATTTACTGGATTCTATCATTGTTTCTATAATAAATGCTATTTCCAGTAAAGTCGGTGCAAATGAGTGGGATGTGCTCATCGCGTGGAGCCAGGACGTCCCTCTCGCACTGGAATCATTTAGATTTGGCTTTAATTACACAAATCTAATGTAATATTGACTCAGACAGGACTTTTCTGTAGCTGATGGTCAAAGCGGAGACACGGAAACCTGAGAGCTCTGTGAGAATCATCAGTCACGCCAAAGCTTTGCAAAATTCATTTTGAGTGCGGAGACCTCCTGTTAGACATAAGTGAAATAAATGAGCTGCCCAATTATAACATTATGATCCCACGCAGCCTCTGGAAAAATGGGAATACTTCAGACACATCTTAAAAAGTTGACTGCACAGGTTTTTTTAATCATATCAGAGACGTATCAGTTTATAGTCCTACAGCCAGAAATGTTAACAACAGCAACAGGAAAAATAAATAATTATAAATATCATGATGACAACAGTCTTACTTATCTGTGGTGAACAGATAACGCCAACATGAAAAAAGAAAAAGAATAAAAGGTTCACCTTGAACTCGACAGGCCTCTTTCTAGGTGCTGATGATTTTAGTGCTTGATATTTAGTAATTTTCTTCTAAGTGTTTCTGTTGTGGATTTTTAAATCTGAGAAGAACAAAAACTGGAGAGAAGTTGTCTTGAATCAAAGAGTCTGGATTTATTAAAGCAATTGTGCCACAATCACAGAGAAAATGAAAACGAAACCTTCTGTCCCTCACGTGAGGTCCGTCTCTCCCTGATCTGACCCACGGCAAAACAAAAAACAGCTTCTTATACAGTCGACAAACATAACATCAACATGAGGTGTTAGATGACAGTATCTAAACAACCTCCAAAGAGAGAGACTCGTCTGGTTCAGCTGAGGCATTGAGCAGATTCACCCTGAGGATCTCACTGTTCTAAATGATGAGAATGAACAAAACAACAGCTCATTGTTTTGATGATACTGGATAAAGACAGAGCAGTGACCTGCCCTGAAACAGCAGATTTACACCACCGCATGTGGCAGGAAAACAGAAACACTTTAGCACTTGTTAGTTAACAGTTTCTAAACCCATAAAATACATTCTTTATCTTAAATAGATCCCAACAGAAAACAAAGTAAAAGATTTCCACCACAGTCAGTGAGCAAAGTTTTTCGAAACATGATCAATCTATTGTCAATCAAACCCAAATAAAACTATGAATTATGTTTTATCCCAATAAGTGCTTTAATACAAAGAAACGCGGTATCAAAGAAGCTGCTAATCAGATTAGAAAGATAATTTCCATAGCACTGGACAACATCAAACAATAAACTGACTTTACGTCATTTTTAATCAAATATGTACGAGTTGTTGCGTTTGAACTTTGGAGTGAGCTTGCGTCCCGCTGCATGTCCACATTATTACTGCGCACACTTCAAAGATCCAGGCTAAGTCTCTTCAGAAAACACAATCGATCTGCTCAGTATGCGCGAAGGGGACAGTGGGCCATCTCTCGCCTTTGAGGGTGTCGGCGCGTTTGACCGATGGACGCTCGATCCCCCAGATTGTGGCTAATCATCATTACCGGCTGCTGAAACAATGACTTTCCTTCAACCCGCTCGGCTTCAAGGGGCCCACCGGGGATCTGCTGCTTTTCTTGCGGCGGCTTAAGACTCGAGTCAGGATTTGAGGAATTAAGGCCGGACTTGGGCACAACAAAATGTGCGCTCTGATCGTCCGTCCAAGTCATCAGCCCTGGACTGGCACACTCCCACATCTGAGCTCATGTTCAATTTGGGGGCACTTGGGTGGACTGCAGAATGTGTAACTTCGGTTTAGGATTGTTTTGAATGGATTTAACTGTGTGGCCTGTGCCAGGATGTGTCTGCAAACAACCTTGTGACTCCAATGCATAAGGAGCTCTGCCGCACCAACACTCAAATCTCTTTTGGAATTTGTATCCTCACTGCTGCGTGTTCTACGACATTCAACTACACGAAACCCAAAGCAGGCACAGGAGGTAAAGTCCTTCATGCCTGGAGATGAATCCCTGGTGCTGCACCTTACTGCTCCCGACAGGGGTTTAAGGGTCAAATGCAGAGGGCAAATGTCCCTATGGGAATGATAACCTCAAACCTTAAACAACATAGGACAAGCAGCATCCTAATTCCAATGCAGTGGTGGTTGCATTTAACAACTACAGTACTTTAAATGTCTTAATTCCGAATAAAATCTAGATTCTGTACTATGGAGTGGACCCAGTGCTTCAGCATTGGCCAAACAGTGATATGTTTGTCACAGGGACAGATTTTTAAAATACTGAAGCAAAACCGTGATACAAGCAAATAAAACATATAGTCTTTCCTCAAAACAAATTACTTCTGCTCTAAAACAACAACAATCCATTTTGACCATTGAGTTACATGATAGAGTTAGTAACTAAACATTCTGCATGCTAACTAGCTATTGAGAATTACTCATTTTTACCTACTGAATTTTTGGGACTATAAGGAGCACTGGATTCTAAGGTGCATTAAGTGAGTCTGACCCTTCGCCCGGGCTCCTCGATCCATCGGCAGATCGTGGTGTAACTCGCCCGGCGTTGCCTCTGTCTTGGTGAATGTGAGTTCACCTTCTGTCGTCCAACGCTCCCACAGCTGCAGTTTAACTCTGAACCACCTGATGACACCGAGATCTAGAGGTTGGAGTTCTTTGGTTAACCCACCTGGAGTTAATTTGCTTCTCTTGGGCGTGTGAGTCAGTGTCTCTGAACAGGGGCCATTTTGGGCTCCTCATTCACACCATAATATGATGCTGAAGCTCAGTACGTGTTACTCCACGAGGCTCCGGACTACAGTCGCCGTAACGCTCCAACAATCCATCCAGCGGTTGTACAAAAACATTTTGACAGATTTGTGAGCACCGTGGACCACATAAAATCTATTCGAGGTCAGTAAGAACAACCAGAATTAATACATAAGGCGTCGATTTTTGAGACAATTAAAGGATTTTTAAGTGCGCCTTATAGTCCGGAAAAAATATGGTAAGTGATCATTACGCGAATTCCTTCTACTGACTAGCAATTTTGTAAATGCAAAACAGATGTTTGCTCTTTGTTAATTAGGGACAGTGGAAAAAAGTGGTTAAATAAGTATGTACTTCCTCCCACTCCTTTTTGTACATTAGTAAAATCCACGTGACATTTATTTTGGTTTATTGTTATAGAAAAGAAGCATTTGTTTTTCGGATTGTATATATGTATTTACATTATAATTATGCATTGCTGTCCAAATAAACATTCATTCATTTATGTAAATATCAGGCTGATATTAAAACATGAAACACATATGGATAATTTATTGTATATATAGTTTTTAGATTGCAATTTATTGTATATATTGTCTTAAGATAGCAATTTATATGATACATAGTTTTATAATCCTTATCTTTATAGATCCTTATAGTGTTTGTCTATTTTTAACTTAACTGTGCTTCTATTGCTGCTACTGTTTCTTGCTGTTCTCTTTACTGTGCGTTGCAACACTGAAATTTCCCCATTGTGGGACAAATAAAGGATATCTTATCTTATCTTATCTTATAAACACATATTTCCTAGAGAGGATTTTTACCGTGAAGAAATAATTATAAAATAAGCAAATTTATCACAATTTATGACACCAAATTGTTTATGTGAATTTTTCATTTTGAGGTGATATTTTGCCCTCAGTAGCGCACCTGATCACTGCACATTGATCGGCAGTCGCCCAAAAAAAAGCCAAATGAGGACAAATGCAAAGAAGAGCACGAGTTGGGAAATGGGCCCAAAATGGACAACGGATTATGAAAAATGACTTCTCCATTGCAGTGCTTAAAGGTTAGGTCTCTATTACACAGAGAGCAAAATGTCAGCAGCTTCCCCTGAAAGACTGGACTGTGATATTAATGGAGAGTCCAGGGAACGGCTCTCCCCTGACTGAGTTTCCCTCCACCGCACACATTACTCATTTAGGTGTCAGCCACCACCTGGTGCATGTAACGCCAACATCTACAAACCAAATGTATATAGAGCTCCCTGTAGGTGCGCACTTCAGATACGTGGGAGAGGAGAGAGGAGATGATAAAACGCGACGCAACCTACTCAAGTCAAGGGTTTATTGGAAGCTATGGCGGAGCTCTGGAACAGTAAATACAGCCCATGCTTCAGCCGTAGCCTGAACTGCCAGACTGCTCGCTATCGCAAACACTTTATATCAATTGAATTTGTTCTCTGGCACAGTGAACAGGAATGAAGTAAACCAATAAGGCAGACAGATGTGGCCTTAGTACGGAAATACTGGGTGGAGTTATTATTCTGGGTTCTGTGATAGGCCGGGCCAAACAATCCGCCCTAATATTTACCCGCTCTTTTGTTAGTCCTGAACGACGCGTTGATCGTTTTGAATAAGGCACCTTGGCCCCACGTCCACATCAATGTGACTTTGCACAAACCTTGTGTCAGTGCAGATAAAGGGATATGATTGGCTGAGTGGTTACTGTACGGAGCCGGTTATTCTTTGTGGTATATTGTGCTTAAATGTGCAATAGGGATGTAACAATAACATAAATCTGGTGATATCGTATCGTCAAAGGTCTCAATAATATCGTGGAGCATCACAATATATTAAACCCCAAGTCTCTTTGCTTAAATGAACAGTTCTGATGCAGAAATAGCTAAAAAAACAGAGGGAGCTACATAGACCATGATCCTTTGCTCCGTTTCAGTGCAGACGACATGAAGGAATAACTGTTCTAAGCACTTTTACGTCTTCATTCTTTGGATTAAGTCTGTGAAGGAATTTTAGAGGAAAACTGAGCAGATTTATATTTTCTGTCCAGTTGCAGTTTCCTCAGTTAAAAAGGTTCAAATTTCATCATAATTCAGCACATTTCTGTAGCACCTCTGACCTCCATGGAACCAAATAAATTTTTTTCAGAAATCCTGAGTTATTCTGCTGCATGTTTTTTGTGCTTAAAGTGTTAAAATGTCATGTGGTGCGACCGTGCATCATGTGGTGCGACTAATAACAGCAGGAATTCTATGGCTGGAGTTTAATAACAGACAAAGTCGACTTGGGTGAACGGTTCTTTAGGCGTTTTTCTTCATTTGATGCATTTTCCAGGGCAGTAGTTTGTTCATTAAACACAAGCAGGCGACTGTCATATTGGAGCAAAAGAAAATATCAATATGCATTAAAAATCTAAAGAAACGCAACAGTTTGTTTCTGTACACTTCATATTACTCACAACTTAGATTAATATCACAACCATGTTTTAGAAAATAAAACAGTTTTAAGGTTATTCTCGGTCGCACCACATGACATTTTACACTGAAAATGCTTCATATAAATGTTAAACACAGATTTATGCTCCTGACACTGGAAATATGTGAAAAAGTTCAATAGAAACTAATGTTTTTTATATTTTAAAATGGTGAAAATCTGGTCCAGAGAGATTTGGATTTCGTTCCATCCGTAATGACAATAAATGTTGCACCAAATGACTGGTCAAAGCATTTTAAAACATCAGTATTGTTATTCTGTAGAATATCTTATGTAAATCAAAGAAGTTTATTCTCCCTTTAGGCACAAGCAGCACAGAAACAGTGAGATTATGGTGCAACAATCCACCAGCTGAGAATGCAAATAGACAAGGCATACAGTTTACTCGCCTCATGTGTTACTTTATCTTCCCTGCACTTCCATTCATTGACTTTTATAGTCCGACCAAAGAAACTTGTCCACCTTTTCCACTCCACTTATCAGCATATTTAACGACTCTCGGTAAGTAGCCGCTCTATTTCAATTCGCAAACTTTTGAGAAATGAGATCAGGAGCACAACAATGGGGCGAGTGTGAAACGCACAGAGGCAATTTCCACTTCACTTGGCCGAGGTGCACGGCGAACTTCTTTTATCCCCGGAGCAGGAGTGTCGCGACTAAATGCTGCGCTTGCAAAGGGAATGCCTCGTCATCCAAAATAAATGAGCGCGATGAAACATTAAAGAGGAAGACGTGTCCAAAAAAAAGGAGAACGAACCGTCTTGAATCCGTATCCCTTTACATTTTCATCCCGACCACAGATAACCTTATCGTGTTGCCTATAGCCATCATCCCGGAGATTTCCATGTAATCCAAGCACCGCTACACGGCTTAATACACGACACGCCGACGTAAATGACAACGAATGGCATGTGCTATGGGGAGGCGATATACCCGGACAGCATGACAAGATGATTTAATGTGTCGTATGGCGAATCATCCGTCACGTAGAGAGCACTTTATCCAAGATGCAAAATGGCTCTTGCGCGAGGCGGTGGATTATTTGTGAGTAATATTCTTTTGCGCCAGTAAATATATTGTGTCATGCAGCGGAGGGTGGAAGAAAAATTCCCTCTCAAGCTGTTTTAATGAAGTCCCAAATGTCATCCTCATACTTCTTTCGACGGCAGAACTCCGGCGAAAAAGTCCCGCCGACGCCGACCGCCCCTCGGCGCCGATCGGAGTGATTGGAAAACGAGCGGCTTCAGGAAGGACGAAAACAAAGGACTTCGGGGAGAGGGTCAGGGGCCGGGCCGCAAACGGGTAAACGGGCAGGTAGTTAGGATCATTAAAGTCCATCTATGTGACAGGAAGTGTTTGATAAAGACTGCGCGAGGTCCGATTGGCGACAAATGCGCTGGGAGACTGGTAAAGGTGGGTAACCAAATTGACTTAAATCACAGACATTATAATTCATTTGCAATTACCTACAGAATGACACAAAGGCGGCGGGATGGAAGAAAAACGACAATATAACCATTACAGTGAAAAATGTCATTGTAATTCAGTGATTTTGGTAAGTGCAGCGAGCGCGTCAAAGTCTGGGTTTAAATTAGAGCTGAGCCACTTTTCTTTCAACAATAGTCTAAGGAGCAGAGGGGAGGGTGGGCGGCCAATTACTGAAGTTCTGAGAGTGTGTCATTTTGAAGCAATGTTTGGCTTTCTTCAGCGTTGTATTAACTTTGGCTGAGGTAAAAGGAGCGGCGCCGTGAGGAGTGACAGATTTTGGACGGTGTGCGGTAATTGTTAAATAGAGAACACATATTTGGCAAGTTAGTGCACCGTCTTTATGGCCACAACGACATGGGAAATGCTTCTACTTTTTGACTTAGGGGCCGTCATGGGGACCTGAATTTTGGCCTCATAAAGTAGGGGTGGGCAATTTTTTTTTTCCCGTGGGGCCAAATGATAAACAGAAAATAAATGCTTAACTCAGTCCTGCATAATATTAATTGAATTTCTTTATAAAAAGCAGTAAATAGCATTGTTTTGATGAGCTGGTCAGACTGAGGAGACTTTATGTGTCTAAGGAGCCGTTTACAACAGTAACAGGTGGAAAACGCAAAAATATTTCTCCAGATGTTCATACCATTTAGACGGCAACAGGATCGTCGCCACTGTGTAAATACTTATAGTTATAGTTATAGTAAAAGCACGACTCAGTTCAGGAGAAAAACAAACATGGCAGAACTTCAACTTCGGACGCAAATGCCACAGGACTCGAGTCAGGAAGAGACGACACTGATCACAGAATCACTCAGAGCGGAGAAGATCATTTCAACATCTCGCAGACATTTTTGGTGCAGTGGAGAAGCAACGGGGAGAAAGAAACTGTGGGCGAGACCTGGGAGGACTTCTCAGTGGTGGGACAACTTCATTCACGATGTCGTGGACGACCGAGCGCGGCAGGAAAAACTTTCACATGTCAAAAGAGTCTTTTTTCCCAGACTGAAACACTCCCTCCTCACATTGATCACATCACATCGTTTTATCGTTTAACCTCGTCCGTCCACATGAAACTGGTGGAGTTTTTATGCTTCATGTTGTTTTGACCTGAGGCGCTGGAGAAGAGGAAGTAGAAGCAGAAGGTTATACTCAGTGTTTGGTGTTGGTGGTGCTGCCCCCTACGCTCTGGGTGTGTAAACTACATCTGTCTCCGTGTGCAGCAGAATTCCCCAAAACTCTTGTGTAAATGCGGAATAAGAGTGAGAACAAAAACGCACTTTTACGTTTTTGCTTGAGTAAACGTTCCCTTAGGCGGCAAAAACTAAAATTAACAAACTAACATTTCAACCTTGGACAGATCAGTTCTTTTGCTTACAGATAAACAGATTTACAGTTTAGGAAACATGATTGGATTGTCAAAAAATTACACCCACATACTAATCAATACTAAAAGATTTGCATTTTCTTTAGTATCAACAACACTATGACATGAACATAAAAACATAGGGACAAATTGTTCCTGACATTCCTGTTCCTTTATCACTTTATTTTATTGATGAGAGTTTACGGGCTTCACAGCTCCAAGAAATGCAAAGTCAAAAGAATTAACTTCAGTTCCTCGGTTACTAGTGTCTTGGGGATGCACGTTTTTGTTTTGTTTTTAATCAAAATTTACCAAATTTTATAACAACTGCTGAAATAAAAGATTTATGTATGAAAAAGTACAACTTTCATTCATAATTTTGATATCAAACACGTCCAAGTGTGTTAACATTTGAGCAAAGTCTGGAATATGAACCGATCTGATTTATGTATTTTATTTGGGCAATGAAGAAATGTACATTCTTTTACAGTGGAACATATAACTTTAGTGAAATCATAATATAAATAACAGAAATTGCCCAAAAAGGAGTGAGAAGAACAGAATTTACTTTATCCCATCGCACTCTTCTAATCTAACGCAATTCTTTTTCATTCTTCAGACGTTTTAAATCAACTATATGAACTATTTACAAGTGCGGACAATGAGTAACTGAGGACTGGACGTTCTTTTTGATAACGGAGCTGATAATTCGACAGCATTTCGGGACACGCTTTCGGGATGCCGTCTGTGGAATGTAAAAACGGATGAAATTCACATTGAGAAAGACTCGTATTTGGCCCGAGTGTTTCTGTGAAGCGGCGATGTCATCAAGAAGTTTGTGCTCATCAAAGCCATTCACATTAGCATCAGGGAGATAGCGAGGAAAGTTGTGATGCAGCATAATGGGAAGTGATTATGTTCAGTGCGTCCACACAACCCGAAGAGGCTTTCGGTGAACTACGAGGGCGAGATTAGAGGCCTGAGATGAGACCGTTTTGATGAGACGACACTAAAATAACTCAGACGACCCGAGTTATTATGAAGCAAACGTTAGCGACTCTGCCACAGTGCCGCCACGATTAACGCCTATTTAATGTATATTTGACATTAGAAAACTTAAAAGTGCATTGTGCAGCTTTTCTGGTGGGCGGTCGTTCACTTGGTCAGAATGTTCTATCGTATATCAACCTTTAAAAACCTTAGAGCTGGAAAATGTGCTGCACACAAAGAAAAGACAAGGACGGTACAACACAGTGTACAGTATAAACACAATACAACTACTAAAAAACACAGAAAACAATAAGATATCCTTATTATAAACTTACTTTATAAAAGTAAGTTTATTATAAACTTACTTAAAAGTAAAAAAGAGTAAGTTTATAATAAGGTCCCATAATAAACTGCAAAATAATCATTACTTAACCCTTCATTAATATTTAATTGTTACTAAAATACTTTTTTCATCATCAACTAAACATTAATTGGTGTATTAATGTTTTAACAAATATAAAATAATTTATTAACTAATATTGTACTAATTTGTTAATAGTGACTAAATGTCTCATTGGCTCTGCTGATCTCAGTCTGAACCTCTCAGTGTGACAGACCCACTGTACAATATGATATATATTTTAATAAATGTTATCAGAATTATGTGTAAATAGTTAATAATCACTGTTCCAACTTTATTATAAGTCGCCCCACACTGACACCTACATAAAACTAATATATTAATTACCCTGAACCAACTTAACCAACAGTGATCCTGTGAGGAGAGGTTCAGACTAGACTCAGACTCAGAGAGATCAGCAGAGCCAAGAAGTATTATTAAGTTAGTACAATTAATGTTTAGTTAATGATGAAAAAACTATTAACTTGTGCGAAATAAACATTTTAGTAAGAATTAATAAATATTAATGAAGGGTTAGGCAATGATTAGTTTGTTTATTACAGCACCTTATTATACCAGATACCAGATCCTCAACAACATGAAATGTGCATCTCAGGCAGTGAAAAAAGGTGTTTTTTTTAGGAGTGACTTAAAAACAGATACAGACTCCACCTCTGAACTCTAAAGGCGACTGGTTCCACAACCGTGAGGCAGAAACAGAAAACACACAGTCCCCACAAAGCTCCAGTTTAGTGTTTGGGACGAGAGACTGTAAGAGGCATAAGGGTCAGTCAGAGGGAGGAGGGTGGAGGCTGTGCAAACACTTAAAAGTAAATAAAAGTATTTTAAAATCAGCTCTAAAACACACTGTCCTGTGAAGTGTATAGAAACAAACTGTTGCATTTCTTTAGATTTTTAATGCATGTTGATTTTTTCTTTTGCTCCAATATGACAGTCTCCTGCTTGTGTTTAATGAACAAACTACTGCCCTGGAAAATGCATCAAATGAAGAAAAATGCCTAAAGAACCGTTCACCCAAGTCGACTTTGTCTGTTATTAAACTCCAGCCACAATTCCTGCTGTTATTAGTCGCACCACATGATGCACGGTCGCACCACATGACATTTGAACACTTTAAGCACAGAAAACATGCAGAATAACTCAGGATTTATGAAAAAAAAAAATGATTTGGTTCCATGGAGGTCAGAGGTGCTACGGAAATGTGCTGAATTATTATGAAATTTGAACCTTTTTAACTGAGGAAACTGCAACTGGACAGAAAATATAAATATAAGTATGCTCCTTTTTCCTCTAAAAATGCTTCACAAGACTTAATCCAAAGAATGAAGATGTAAAAGTGCTTAGGACAGTTATTTCTTCACGTCGTCTGCACTGAAACACACTGGGAGCCAATGAAGAGGCTGAAATAAGGGAGATTCTCTTTTCTCTTATGTTTCCGGGTTCCAGTTAAAAGTCGAGTCCCTGAGTTTTTGACCCACTGCAAACAGAAAAGTGCATTTTGACTGACACCAACATGAAGTGCATTACAATAATCCAGTCTGGTGTCACAAATGCATGAATGACAGTTTGGAAATGTTTTGCTGACAAAATGGGTTTAACTTTGGCTTTTTAACGTTGTCTTAGCTGGAAAAAAACTTTACGACAGCACTAATTTACTGATCAGGGTCCATTTTGTATGACAATAAACACATTGATCTCGCGTTTATCCATTACAGGTGTTTATATTGCTCAAAAATACAAATTCTCTCTGTGAACAGGGTCGCCTCTCCACAGATCTAACCTGTAACGCAGCCTGTAGTCGTCTCCCTCGCGATCGATATGTTTAATCTCGACCGTGGAACATTCTAGACAATGAAATCATATCGTTTTCACTTACAAAGCTCGAATAGGGTGCGTGATGCCCTCTGCAGGACAAAATAAGCAACAATCCACATCGTTCTGAGGTTAAAAGCTGCAAAAAGTTGATTAACACAAACTTTAAACGGCACAAAAGAAGAATATTTAGCAGATGAGAGAAAAACAAGTTCACTGGGAAAACGTTTTCATAGTGAATTTGCGACAATGACAGAATAGCAATTGCCAACACCCGTCATTTGTTTTCCGAAACTGTCAGACGACACAGAGAAGATGACTGACTAATTGCTGTATTGTAGAAAACCCAGTGCCAAATAGCAACTAGAAAAACACGAAACACGCACGTCCTAATAATGGGATTTCACTCTGATATGGGCCTCGTCTTAAATGCTTTTACTTTCCCGATTGATTCGCAGCGGCAGGTAGAACGCACCTCTAATGTCCAACAAAGAACAAACAGAGGATGCAGAGTGGACGACAGATAACGCACAGTACGGCGTCGTGTTACTTTACGGCTGTCGAACGTTAACCCTCCAAGACTTGAGGGCATTTTTAGTATATTTCTCCTCGGCTGGATTTTTGTTCTTAATTTTGCTTTTAAAACTGCCCCTTTTACCCCTAATGAAGTGTTCTACCTCCTTTTGTTCAGTCCAACCTGTTATTTCACAATCTGCTGCTGTAGTTGTGTCAAATATACAGCAATACTATAGCAAAAGTCATAGATTAATGAATAATTGTATGAAATTAAAATAATGTAAACCCTGATAATAGTGGGAAAAAATAAATAAATATAAAATACAAATGAATATACAATATGTAAAGCTCATCAGATCTAAATATTAAATGTGTTTGTTTCTGTATAAGATCACATACATATGTATATTTTTGCATCATGTTTCTTGCTTGTTCTTATTTTTTCTGTTTTGCTGAGGGGATATAAGTTTCTGCCTCCTCCTGGTCAGGGACGAGCAATAATTATTTTATTTCTTGACTGATTGTTGCATGTATTGTGAACTTGCTGATGTCCATTTGACCGAAACAAAATAAACTAAATATGGCTGCAATAAAAACTACAGGACCAGAAATAGAGATGAAAAAAACAAAAAAACGGAAAATAAAATTCACATTCTTTCATACAAAACACACAGCAAACATGAAGAAACAACTTTTTGGACATAAAATTGCTTAATTTAGATAATATCAAGTCTCTGAATAAACTAAGGCCCTGTCCACTCATTCGTATTCAGGTCGTTTTCGTTGTGGAAGCAGCGTTCGTCAACACTAATCTGATGGAAAACGGCTCCAGAGATGGAACGATTTATTTATTTATTTCGCACATATTTAAAATTAGCATTAAAAGAAATTTATAAAAACATATACAATTACAATATGAAAAAAAAAACAGACAAGACACAATACAATTATTATGAAGGACAGATGTGCAGGGTGTGGTAGAAGCCAAAAAGGCTTCTCGATCTGGACACGCAGTTCCCACGTATTCGCCTGAGCACAGATCTGATCCGGCACCGTGTGGATGAGTGAAAATGCTGAAAACACTGATACGCTGACGTCGGGGCTGTAGCTGCTGTTCTTATTGGACCACATGACTGTGACTGGAGCTTTCTTCAGTCGCTGGTTTGTGGCATTGGACATGCGACGCTATTGTGGGAAACAGTTTAAACAAACCACAGACAAACGCGAAAACGGCGTCGGTCCACAAAATGACTGTTTTCACGCTTTCCATCTTCCTCAGCTCAAAATCGACTACTGCAACTTCCACAGAACTACAGCTACTTCAGACACGGTGCTCCGCTCCTTGTTTCTACTGCCCACGTGGTGTTGAGACGACTGGTCATGTGACTACCGTTTCTGGAAATCCCGACGCAACGTGTGTGGACACAAATCATTCCCAATACGCTGATACGGTCATTTGTTTCAGGGTAAATGCACTCTAAAAACATCCTTATTGCCGTAAAACAAAAAAAAGTGCAGTGGCTCCATGACTTTCCTGGTCCAGTCCTGGAAACAGCTCCCGTCAGGTCCAGGGCCAGAGCCACAGCACTTCTGCATTTCCATGGAGGAAATTACATTTGGATTTGGACTGAAATAAACCTTATAAATAAAAATAGCAAAGGGATGCACAATTATACACAGCAAGATGCGTAATTTGCCATTTATCAGAGAAAAAACTGCACTTAGAGCGGCTTTTTCAGTTGTTTTGAACACAGACGCTCGAGAGGAGTCGACCATCTTGACTCACTTCACTCTTTGGCAAAGTTTGGGTCGATCAAAATGGACGGAGCGCATGAGTTTGGTGGAAAAGAAAGTTCCTATTAGACGCTCTAATGCTGCAGATATTTACGGAAACCTCTACGTCTGCGTTTTCAGAGGGAAAAAAAAGTAAGTTTCTGTCTTTTCCGGTGGGAAACTTGTGCGCGGTTATATAAATCATATTCCCCGGTATCGTATAAGTTACCGTTGGTCTTGGAGATGTACTGACAATCAAAACCCTCTTTCTCTATTCGTAGCAAATCTCTCCTTCAGCTCCTGACAACCTCCGGAGCTGCCACGCGGTCGGACAGCTCCTGCGGGCCATATTGAAAAAGACAATAGGTGGAAACTGCTCTAACCTATTTGCCAAATGGTCTGTCATCTAATGCCCCGCCGCCGCTCCACTGTCTAATCCGACTGCTGAGGCCTCTAAAAGGATCCGTGGGCCTAATAAGATGAATGGGCTTTGACCCTGGAGCTGCTAAAAGCCAACCTGGCCAATTTATCTGAGTGACCTCTACTCCTGGCTTGGACGGCCCTCATCTCTGCTGGAAAAGCCTTCGGGCGGGATCGATCGTGAAGAAGCACAACAAGCCAAAAAAAAACTGCCCCCGTGTCTTAATTCAGCACGTGTGTCTGGGATCTTACGCACAAATTTCATCTCTCGCCAACTGTCTGAAAGTCACTCCTGCGAAGCGCCGGAGTCCGAGTGTTTCTGCTCTTTTAACAAACGGAATAAGGAAAAGATCTACAGCGTCTTCTGCACACAGTAGAAAATGACCTCGCGAAAATTAAAAAAAGTGGTTCAATATTAATAAACTTTTAATGAATATGGAAAAAAAAAAACTGAATCAGGTTCACAACATTAGGAAATTGCTGTCGTACTTGGAGGGAAACATAAGACAAACACGACTAACCAAGCAACAAATAAAACAATAAAATATCAATATTTGATTTCTAAGAATTCCCCCGTATTTCCACACAGTTCAGATGTGGAAGGAAAAGACTGTTGTGAATTTCGGTTTAGAAATCTTCTCATTTTACTGAATAATAGCAACAATTTTAGCTTGAATTTTAGCTAAATGTGGACATAGTCAAAAACTATCGAATCAAATAATTTATTTCAACTTTGTAAATAGTAAATATTTTAACCCCTGGACAGAGTTTTAGAGGTTTTTGGGTTTTTTTTTTGTTTTTGTTTTTTTGTTTTTATATTTATTTGTATATTATAGTTTTATCTATTGAGAGATATTGTTAATAAAGTATATTTTTATTTTTATTAAAATGAATTTTGAGAGTAAAAACAACTAGCATGCCAACAGTGCACTTCCTGATACAATAAAACCCCTCACAATTTTAGCTTTGTCTGAATTATACTTATTTGCATTTTCCAGTTTTTCATCCATGTGAATGCCTAAAAATGTATTAACAGATTCTCTTTGCAATTTCTATTCATTTTACTTTGATTACTGATTTTTCTGTGTCCAAAGATAATATGTTTGTAGTGCAATAAATAAAATAAAATAAAGTAGAAAACAATAAACTCTACATGTAACATAATTTACATAATTACAACATAATATTCCTATATTCTTGTAATTTTGTAAATTGTTGTGTTACATGATACAGTTTATTGTTTTCTACTTTTTTATTTTATTCTTTTTATTGCACTGCAAATATATTATCTTTGGACATAGAAAAATCAGTCATCAAATTCATATTAAAATGAATATCCGTTAATAAATTCATATTGATGAAAAACTTAACTGGAAAATGCAAATAAGTATAATTCAGACAAAGCTCAAATTGTTGCTATAATGAGTAAAATAAAAAGAATTCACAACAGTTTATTCCTTTCATACCTAAACTCTTGTGTGGAAATATGGGGGGAAACTTATAAATCAAATATTAATACATTTTTCTACTCCAGAAAAAGGTTATGAGGATTATTAATCATGTGAATTACTCGGCACCAACAAATCCTCTTTTTGTTAAGCTAAAAAGTACTTATTTGTTGCTGTTGTTGACCTGAGTTCAGCCGTAATGATGCACAAGACCGAGAATCATCAGCTTCCTCTTTGTTCACAGGTTTAAAGACACCGTATAAGCAGCAGAACAACATCTCCTCGGACATTAGGCAAACTATGACTTAACGGTGACCAGATTTTCAAAATAAAAAAGTCACATCCCTGGTTTGGGTTGGTTGGTGATAATAAAACTGTGAAACAATTAAGGCGTAATAAAGGGTTCTGCACTCAGCCCTAATGCGAGTCAGTTTAGTCACATTTTCTTTGTGTTTTTGGTCATTTTTCAGCAGCTTTTCTGTATTTTACCCAAACAAATGACAGTTTATGCCTCTCTTTACTGTTGGAAGGGATCAGACTGGTCAAAAATAGGGACACCTGGGACATTTCTTGTATAAAATTGGGACAAATCAGTGGTTTTGTATAAATCTGCTGGTTCAGGGGACACAGGGCTCAGAACTGGGACTGTCCCGAGGAAACAGGGACGTCTGGTCTTTATTAGTCTGGCCTGAGCGTCTTTACCAACCTGGGTGTAGTTTGGCCCAGGACAGGTTAATTCTTTTCTTATTTATGTATGACTAAAGGAAGAGCACGTACACCAGCACCAACACTATACTGCACATACACTTCATCTCAGGCAGTTCAGGTTAGATTAATCTGTAGCCTGTTACTTCTGCCAGATTGACAAGAAATAAAAAAAAAGAACGTTTTCTTATTCAAAAGACTCGCCAAACAACTGCACACTTACAAGGACGTACATGTTTAACCATGACAAAACTCAATTTGTCAGGTTTTTCCCAGGACAGAGCGATGCATTTCCATTTTCCGTAGGCGTTATACTTTATTTTCTTTCCAATTAAAATTCACTTTCAACTCACAAACTACATTTCTTGAACGAAATCTAAAAGAAAAAATAAAAAAAACGTTCAAATGTTTTCCTGGATGATAAACGGAAACGCGTACGCTTCTTCTCCATCGATCGGACTTTAGACAAACGCCTGAATCGCAGAGTTAAAAGCGCTGCAATATTGCGGTTGCACTGGGACAAACCTTTTTAATAATTGATGTTGGAAGGCATGCTAAGTACTGCAGGTATTTATGACATGTATTTATAGAGTTCAGCGGACACACGTTCCCATGTACAACACTGCTACATCAATAACACAAATAAATGGCTGCGTTCGGGCTCAAACCGTCCCCTGTGAACGCGCTATTAACTCCACGATACGCCAAACCTTTCGAGACTACGTGGTTGGGGACTCTCCTCGTTACGCCGTTTGACCGTGTTTGGAAGTTTTCTCGTTTCCTGGTAATTTGCAACACAAGATGAGATATTATAACAAGGTTGTTTTTTTTTGTGGAATTCTCATTTATACACTAATCCGGCGAGTTTAAAACAACATCCATTATGGGATTCATGATTGAAGGGTTTTTTATTACCTCAAATATTTACATAGCAACTGGGACCTTAAATCGGTCTTAACGCAATCGCGAAGTCTCATATCACAGAGGCGACGGGAAGAAGAGAACGCGGAAGATCAACGGAGTCAACTTTATTATGCAAACCGCAAGGAACGCTATCCAAGGTGGGAGTAAGTAAGATGGAAAACAGTTTTTTTTCTTTACGCGGGAATGAGATTTCGCGGACCAAATTAAGGATTCCGTTTCATGCGGCGCTTGTTGGCGTTCGGTTGTGTTCGGCGAAGATAAAAGGACCGACTGGGCCGGGGACAAGGCAGGAATTGGATGCGAGGAGATGTGCCGTCCGTCTTTGAATCAGTTTACACGGGATACTATATCAGTCGTTGGCCTCAAATCTATATCTGCAAAGTGCTTAGGTTTGCATTGGTGATTAGATGAATTGAACTGAGAGGAGTGTGTTACTTGAGCATCCCTGCATGGCGCGGATACCTAATGCTTTCCCCCTGCCTCTGAAGTGACCACAGTTTCAGGATGTTTGGCTCTGGGCACTTGGCCAGAAAGCTTTATGTATTCTGATACCATTCATTTTTAATCAGGACCAGAATATCCTCCGGGCCTGGCTTCCTACTCTACCCATAGATTTTATTATGTTTTACTTTATTGTTTGATGCGATTTGGCCATTGTCCTCGCTGTCAATAGCACGGATTTCTTTGCAAAAACAACATACATATGCATACGTTTCCTGAAGAGAATGTGGAGGTGGAGGTGGGGGGCGTTGGATGTGTATATATATATGCACTTCCTGTTGACACGAGCCAAAAACAAGCTGGAAAACAATACAGTACATCTGCCCTACAAAGGCAAAAGACCTTAACTCGCCAGAAAAATCACTGTTAACTCCGTTCAGCCGCGGTTTCTCGTGTGTTTTTTAATGTTACGGTTGTCATCATCCTTTATTTTCTCGTTAAAACAATCAAATTGGCTCAGGATATTTATTCACATGATAAAGCAGGTCTCAAATGCCCATAACTCATTTTGGACCAGACATGTTGCGCCGCTCTGACTTTGTAGAACAGCATAACCCGCTCTCCACGTAAACATCATTGTGAGCGTCAGATCCACTCACCCACAGGAGCTGCTGTGATTCCAGATCCACAGATGAAGCTGTTGCCGTGTCCTTGGGCAAGACACTTAACCCCCTTCCCCCCAGTGTCTGCGTACACTGGTGTATGAATGTGTGTGAATGGGTGAGTGGTTCCTTGTTATAAAGTGCTTTGGGTGCCTTGAAGGTAGAAGAGCGCTATAAAAATGTGACCATTTACCATTTATGTGTCTCTATGAAGCTTATTACTTCAATCCTCTCATAAAAAACCATCAGCTTCTGTGATCTGCCCTCTCGTCTGACCCTGGAGTTTAGTTTGTCAACTATAAAACTATTTATAATTGAATAATTTCTAATCATTGCAGCACTTCACTGAATATACTCGCTGAATATACTTTCTCATTTTCTATACTTTAGCAGCTCTTTCTTTATTGCCGAAATATGCATTTCCCACTATAGCATAGAGTGAAGTGACTGGAACTATATTGTGTGTTCAGCATATTTCTCCTGCACTTCGATGTGCTCAGCCCACTCAGTGCAAGAGGAGCTCATGCTGCTGGAGGAAGAGGACAGGCGAGGCGGTGGAGGGGAGGCTTCTTCACTCGTATAATGAGTTTGACAATGAAAGTGACACTGTGTCCTCTCTGGACCTTGCTGTGTGATCAATCATAACAATGGCTCACCATTTCCTCCTCTGGATTCTGACCTTTCTCCCTTAAGGAAAGGCAAAGGTGTGTGGGTGTGCGCTCCTCCAGGTTTCATGTGGCCATTAGCTTCATTCCAATCAGCCGCCAGGTGACTGCACAGAGCCCGTGTCCTTTAGGGAAAGACGCCGCCGTAGGGCTGGAGGATATGGGGAGAAAGAATCACCATTTCCCCCCTTATTGATCAATCTCGTTTTTCGATTCAATTTTCTTAAATCCTATTAAAACATGTGATATGTAAACTTCAGGTATAAAGGGATCAGGGTCAGGATCACTGCAGTTTTTATTTCATGTTAACAGGACCAATAATTCTGGAGAGATTCACATTTAAAGTTCGGAATGCGTCATATTAATATTAAATAATATTTTTAACCTAATGCATGAGCGAGTTACCTTTAGCAGCAGAAACACATGAGGTCCTCGCACTAAAGTAGGTCTTAAATTTTACTCATAAACGGAGAGAAAACAGTCGTTTACTTTCCTTAACAGATGAGAAGCACCAGAGGAGAGAAAGAGGAGAAAAGGTGAGGGGCTGGAGCAGAGGGAGGAGGAGGAGGCTCTGCACAAAGACTTAACTTCAAACCTATGGACATGAGGAAACAAAGAGACGCTGAGGCTCAGGTGCTTTTTCCGAAACATGAGCGTAAATCCTCGTCAGCACCTCACACTCTTACTGCCACATGATCAGACCTGTCGATTAAAACGTCCAAGTCTTATCATCGAGATCGACCAGAGTAGAGATCGTGATCTATCAACCTTTAGGTTTTTGTGCGCCTAAAATCAGTCCAGTAAGAGATTGGTTAAAAACTGGAATGAGCCATGTATATTCACTACGACATCAACAACATAACATCATATATTTACTGCTGTTATCGAAATCTTTACATAACTGAGGGTTTCGCTTGAGGACTTTCAAAATACAACACTTAGTCATAATATATCTCCTTTGATTATGTCTTTCCATCTTTTCTCCAATCAACTTTTGACTTCTGCTGACCCGGCGCTGTGTCCGACTCGTTCTTGACGCCGTTTGTGAATGAAGTCTGAGTCTTTTGGGTGGTATATTTACTCTGTATGGTGAGTGTAAACACAGGAGACCAGGAGAGACTCTGTCAGGGACGGTCAGGCTGTGATTGTGGCACAATCACTGGAGTAAATCAGACTCTTTGATTTAAGGCAACTTCTCAGTTTGGTTCTTTATATAGAGAAATACCACAACACTGTTTCAAGACTTTGAGCTTCTCCCATCAGGGCAAAGACACAGACTTCCCTGTGCTAAGAAAAACATCTATAAAAATTCTTTTGTGCCCTGTGCCGTCAGGGAGCTGGACCGGTCCTGATGTCGTCCTGTGTTCTGTGTCTTTTCTCTGCTGTCGTGTCTACAAAGAACTTTTATGAACACTATTTTAAACTGAAATGTGTTTATTGAAATGTGCTTTAGACTGTGTGCTTGAGATGTATGTTTCAGGCAAAGACGCTTTTTGTGTGACAGACAATAAAGTGTTTCTATTCTATTCTAGTTTCTACATTTCGTACACACATGAAGACATCAAAGATATGACGCCGGACATATGAAAGTCTGTAGTAAAGAAAACAGTTACAGAACTCTTAACAGTTATTTACCTTTTTTCTTTTCTACATAATTCTAAATATTTCTTCATATATTTGATGCCTGATATTTCTCTTTCTGCTTTTAAATGTGCAGTGAAGGTCATTTTTAAAGACGTGTGTAAATGTTTCACTAATGAAACTAAAGGAGATTTTTAGAGACTGATGTAAATGTTGTTTTACTCATGAATGATGTTGAATATCTAATTGCTTTAACTCTCTAAATAAGAATTTGTTTATGTTTTGCCTGGTAAAATTAAGGTTAAATAAATAAATAAAATGCTTTCTGTGTATAAAATGTAGTAAAAAAATGATGTTTTCGGTGTATTCATAATAATAATAGTTCCAACACTGAGAAGTCAAAGGTGTAATGAGACTAAAGTGAACGGAAATCTATAGCGTTCGATAATATAATAACGAACGAAAGAGTTTTCTCCCAGAAGGTCAGACTTTTATTTGTTTGCCCAAGGATAAAGACATTACTGACATACGTAAATAAATAAATGTTTGCACCTTCTGACAGTTCCTTTTGTGGAGACTGAATACTTTCTCTCCTTCCAACATCTGAAGCACACAAGACCTCAATGTCATCTTCATCTTATTAATTGCGGCTTCAAAAAGACGCGACGTGAAACTGTGAAAAAGAACATCTTTTATTCGCAGCGTTGTTAGGACAAGATGAAAGATCCACATGACGAAAACTAAGTGAAATTCTAAGTGACATCGAGGCCTTGAATGAAACATTTATTGGCGTATATTAAAGACACTCACGTTCCCGTCGCCGGCGCAAAGATACACGGGTCTAATTTGGAACGCCAGTGTTCTTTTAATTGCGCACGTCAAAAAGGAAAATTAGGCCGGCACAACACAGTTAACAACACATTTTAGCATTTAACAATATCGCAATTAGGTTCGTTCTCGTAATTAGGCTGTTCTGTTGTGTGTGAAGATGTGCTTTTAAGGAGGAAAACAAAGCGCGCCGCCTCTCGCCTGTTCAAACGGCTTCAGGAGCAGCAGTGACGCCGTTACCAACTATACAATGAGTACAAAGGTTTTCAAAATGGGGCTGAATAATGTTCACGAAGGACCAGATTTACTTAAGATGGTGGAAAGCGCTGGATAGTCAGGGAAATGTAGGAGTTACTGTCGCCTCCATGAAGTCGCCCCCATCAAACGCAAACCTACAAAAACTGTCAGTCGTTTGTGCTGCAAAAAGTTTCGTTTGTGCGATTCTGGTTCTTCAGATATTTGCGGTTTTATTTTCAGTCGATGACGTCGTCCAGAACCTCAAAATGTTAAATCGAGCTCAAAACAGGAAGAAAATGATAGAAAACGTTTGTATTTGGTTTGTGCTGTTTTGTGCTGTGACAATTTTCATTTGTGTGAGTTTATTTCTAAAATTCTTCATTATTATTTCTGTGGTAATTATAGGACGTCATTTCTGCTCAGCTGACGGCGACAAACTCCACAAAACTAGTGAAGAGAAACGACCTGAGGCTGTGGAAAAGTCTGTGTTATTATAAAATATGAATCAAAAGCAAATGACTAAAGACTGAAAATCTGAGAATCTTTTACTTTGTTTTCTATTGTGATCTATTTAAGGTAAAGAATGTATTTTATGGGTTTAGAAACTGTTAACTAACAATTGCGAAAGCATTTCTGTTTTCCTGCCACGTGGTGGTGTAAATCTGCTGTTCCTGGAGGATCTCAGGGCAGGACACTGCTCTGTCTTTATCCAGTATCATCAAAACAATGAGCTGTTGTTTTGTTCATTCTCATCATTTAGAACAGTCAGATCCTCGGGGTCAAATCTGCTCGATGCCTCAGCTGAACCAGACCCGTTTAGTCTCTGTCTGGAGGTTGTTCAGATACTGTAGTTTGTTTTACCTCATGTTGATGTTATGTTTGTCGACTGTAGAAGAGCCTGTTTTTGTTTTGCCGTGGGTCAGATCAGGGAGAGACGGACTTTGTGTGAGGGACAGAAGGTTTCTTTTTCATTTCCGCTGTAATTATGGCACAATTGCTTTAATAAATCCAGACTCTTTAGTTTAAGACAACTTTTCTCCAGTTTTATTCTTCTCAGATTTAGAAATCCACAACAGGATGCACCGATACTGATACTTCCATAATATACTCATGCTCGTTAAATATTTGCCGATCCCACTATTACACGACACATTCCACAGTTTCCCGGTGATGAGAAACCAGAGCAACATAAATAAAGCGACTGCAGCGACATCATTGAAAGAGCTGCTGCACTCGTCTGATCTCTGAAAAGTTTAACCTGAACCAACACGACAAACGCACAGAACAGACTCAGCATCAGCAGAACATCCTCTGTCACAGGGAGAACACTCATATTCACTGAGTCGAGTCCTTTTGCGTCCTTCAGGCGCTTTGGGATCTTGAAAGGCGCTATATAAATTATATAAATGCAATGATTAATTTATTTATTTATTAATTTAGTCTGACAGAAGCCGAGACAGAAGGTGACCACATCAACGCACCGTGGATGGGAGACACTGGGAATTCCAGGTGCCACAGGGGGGCGCCAGTCACAAAAAACTGCCACTGTGTCCTTGGGCAAGACACTTCACCCACATGGCCTAGTGTGAAAGTGGAGCGTGCGTGACCAGGACTCCCTTGAAAAAGAGATAAGTGAACTCAAAGGGACTTTCCTGGTTAAATAAAGGTTAAATAAAAATAAAAATCAAGCTGTTTTTTTTCCAGGGCTTATACTGTATGCAAATGAGCTGTACGCAAGTTTTAAGTTTTGTTTCTGTAAAATGTGACCACATGTGCGCAAAGCTGCATTAAACACATTATAATCAAGATTCAAAAAGTTTGTCAAATTTTCAGATTCACGTGAAAAAAAATCAAAGCTAAATTAAATAATAATTATAAAATGAGTGAAAAGTTCAATGTCCGAAATCCAGAGCCAAAAAATACATCATCATCTGAAACAAATCACATAAACAGGACAAAACTAGACCAGAACTAGTGTAAGACCACATGGTAATATTTTTTTAATCATTTGTGTTGAAGTTTAAGGTGTGTAAATGTATTTTTTTTATGAATGCACAGCTATAATTTAATGTATTCATAAGGTGGAGGCCCTTTTGGGGTTTTTGCCTCTTCCTGCATCTACTTTTTTATCTAGTGTGTTTTTTATGATGCTATATACGTGCAAAGTAAATAAATGCATAAAAAATGTATTGTCAAACAAAAAGTGCTTTTATTATCACTGTGGAACCTCTTCTTTCAAATGAAAATCAGGTTAGTATTTTTAATAACACGTAAGGTGCCAAAGAAATGACTGGCTCCTGCATCGAGTCTGTGTGAAAACAAGTTAAACAGGTAAACATGATTTATATTCACCGGAGACTCCTAACTTTTTGATTGCCGTTTCCAAAGTCGAGGATCACAAAGGTCAGCGCCACAGCCATGACAACAGATAAAACAAATATCCCCGAGTCCCGCGACAGAGAGAGGAACGGCGGCGAGAAAGGAAGACGACATGAGCCCGAAATCAATGGGAGGCTCGCTGCTTTGTCTGGGGAGCACAGAACAGTAACGACACTCGAGGAGACGAGCGAGGGCATCCATTTTTAAAGAAAACGGCCGGCGCTGCCCTTCTGCTCACGCCGAGAAATGATGTTTACACTTGACGTCGGATTATGACATGCAAAGTCGTCTTGAGCGCAATCAGTAAAGATAGCGGGCCGATCCGTCTCCGCACAAGTGTTAATACCGTCTTCTAATACGTTCGCCCGCCGCTTCTCGCAAGAACCTCGAGAAACATGTCGCTATTTGATTGGGGAGACACACATGTAATTATGAACAACAGAACCGGACCTCCATGCTAATCCGCGGAGCCTTTCATTGATATTCATAGGGTATAAAATTGTATCCTGGCTATTTCCGTGTGGCGTGGTAACACAATCGCTCAATTAGACTGTGTGATGAAATGAAATGAGTCGTTTTCTCTTGAGGATGGTAAATAGTGGCCCTGGTAATTGACAACTGCAGTGTAATTTGAAATAAAGCAGTGAGCCTGTCCACCGGTCTGGCTCCGTGAGCGAGCGCGACAAGCCGAGTGTGGCTAAGACAGCGTTTTTATTGACGCGCCGTGTTACTCCAGACTCATGTTCGCTGGTTCAAAGGGACACAAAATAGATGCCGTGGATAATTACCGTCTCTGCAAAGTCAGTTAGGTTTTAAATGATATTCCATGGCTCGGTCCTTTTGTCCTTGGAGCTCTGAAGCTCGTCGATACTATAGACATTTAAATTACCTCAGATTACGTATAGGGTTTTGTGAGCTCGCAGTAAACACTAAATTATCTTATTCAACTTTTTGCCTTGAAGGGTTTCTGTCCCCGGGTGGATAAATCTAGTGTGATTCATCAGCCGGTTTCACTTCGAAGATTTGATTTAACAAGTCGCTGCTGTTTGGTGGTGACGTCCGTAATGCGCCGGTGTCCAAGGAATCGCAGCACAACAGCAAAGCAGAGAGTGAACATGTCAGTCAGGAGCTTTGTTGTTTCTGAGAGGTGAACTTGAGAATTAAAGGTACGGTAAAAATGCAAAGTTATTATTTGACAAAGGAAGTCCAAAGGAGGAGAGTGTCTGCAGTCTGATATCACAACTCGGGTTGGTTCTGTCCAACAAAACGCTTCACTGATTGGTCGGTGCCCCAATTACGCTTACGCAAACAAATATTTTTCGTCTACACTGAAACGATTTGTGTCCAAACACATCGTGTCTTGGCCGCCTGAAACACTAGTCCCATGACTAGGCTGGCGTCACGTCATCACGACACCACGTGGGCGGTAAAAACAAGGAAGTGGAGCTCCATGTCTGAAGTTGCTGTAGTTCTATGGAAGTCGCAATAGTCGATTTTGAGCCGAGGAAGATGGCAAGTGTGACAGACGCCGTTTCCCGTTTGTCTCGGGTTTGTTTAAACTGTTTTGCGCAATAGCGTCACATGACCGATGTCACGATTCAGGAAGGCGCAAGTCACTGCTGGATAATGTGCCTTTTATGAGACGAACGTTCCTGTAAATAATGTTGACTGAGATGTGGTTATGTCTCTGTGTGAATGATTTTCTGGGAGAAAGTGAGTCTATGAACTGCTGCTTTTTCTGAGATTGTTTGAGTGTAATTGTTTTGTATTTTTATTCATGTAAATCAGGGACTGCAGATGGAAACTCGCTATTTCGCTCTAATCTGGTGCGGAACATCTCTGTTTTTATGAGCTTAATGTCTCTTCATTGTCCCTTCAAATAAAGGCTAAACTAAACTAAACAGTGACATGGTCCAATAAGAACGGCAACTCGAGCTCCTACGTCAGTGTATCAGCGTTTTCAGGCGTCCACACAGCGCCGGATCAGATCTGTGCTGAGGCGAATTCGTGGGAGCTGCGGCACCAGATCGTTCCATCTTTGGAGCCATTTTCCATCGGATTAGTGTGGACGAACACTGCGTCCGTAACAAAAACGTCTCGAATACGTCCTAGTGCGGATGGGGACTACAACTTCCGGGGTTCTTGCAAACCACCAGTTTCGATTCCTGACTCGTCACTGGAGATAAATAAAATCGAGCAGAGGCACTGGGCGGCAAAATCTTGTCGATACTATAGACATTTAAATTACCTCAAATTGTGTATTGGGGTTTTGTGATCTTGCAGTAAACACAAAATTATCTAATTCAACTTTTTACCTTGAACGGTTTCTGTCCCTGGGTGGATAAATCAGCTTTGCAATAACGGCTACCAACTACAAATGGTAGATGAAATTGCATTACGAAGAGAAAACAAAAGCTAAGCAAAGGATTAAACAAGATGAGGAGTACGGAGAGAAATGTCGGCCCTGAGCTCATCTGGAGTACGTTTCACAATTTAGATTTTATCAATTCATGCACATCTAGTAGCTTTATATTGCTTTTACTTTTTAGATAAGCGAGTAAATTTTGTGTATTTTAAAAAGCAGCACTCTGTAACAAAATGAGGCTGCTGCACACTGTCTGCAGCTGATAAAGTATTTTTATTTCTCTTCAACCGAGAAGTAGCAGTAAAAGCGGCGTTCTGATTGGCTGTGCTTGGGCGATCCACCCCAGATTCATTTTGCAGTCTGTGAAAACCTGTTTAAAGCCGTGTAGAGAGAAATAAAGCATTCGGAAAGAAACGGGAAACATTCAACCACAGGATCATTTCACATTTACATTTTACATTGTCTCACTGCAAAAAATAAATCGATTCAAGCTAAAATGACTTGCATAAAGACGACAAGTAAAATGATCTGCCAGTGCAATAAGTTTTTTGTACTTAAAACATGAAAATGCATCTGTCTACACTTAAAATAAGAAAAAAAAAAGTAATGTTGCTTGAATTAAGAGAAAAACACTTATTCCACTGGCAGATAATTTCACTTGTCAAGATGAATTGACTCAAATAAAGTAAAATATTCTTAATTTAAGTCATTTTATCTGACCTAGATATTGTTTTTTTTCCCAGTGCATTTTCCCAGACTATTCCCTAAACTTGAACTGATATATTTGAGTGAAGTTAGACATAATCTAAACACGGTTGTTGCGGTGGATTTTCATTACATCCGCACACGGACAAAACCGCAGTGAGACGGACGACGCTTTAAAAAATGTGTCGCCAGATTAATATGTAAATTTATGCAGCAAGGCAATCCAAAATCTAATCACATCATCCAGTCTGCGGGGGGCGGCAGTGGTGTGAGCGCAAAGTTTTTCACCATTAGTCGCTGTTGAGGTAATGTGGCAGAATTCGTTCGTTCAATATGATCTACAGTTCAGATTTTAGATTTTTAGAGAAGAAAAACAAAGCGAAGGCAAATATTTATGATGAAAATGATGTACAGAGGGTCCCCTATCTGCTTGTCTAAATGGAGAATAATATTATGATTTTCTTAAAGCAGAAATCATGATGTAGATTTTCTCATTTCGTGTTTATTGCATCTAAGGGCGAAGTGTCCTCTCCTCTTGAGAGTTCACTCTTCACTGTGTTTTGGTTATTTCACAAACTATTAACTGCTGCTTCGGTGGCCTGGTGCAACATTAAACAAAGAGTAACAATATAAACTAAATAAAAATAAGGGTATGCATTAAAATAAAAAAAACAAAATGGACAGAATGGACAGAATGGGCATACTGTGGAACAATCCAACAGAAAATACAGAAAAAAACACTAACTGTACCAATAACGTAAATGTGGTGATATCGTATTGTCAAAGGTCTCAATAATATCGTGGAGCATCACAATATATCGAATCCCAAGTCCCTTTGCTTAAATGAACAGTTCTGATGCAGAAATAGCTAAAAAAAACAGAGGGAACTACATAGACCATGATCCTTTGCGCCGTTTCAGTGCAGACGACATGAAGAAATAACTGTTCTAAGCACTTTTACATCTTCATTCTTTGGATTAAGTCTGTGAAGCATTTTTAGAGGAAAAAGGAGCAGATTCACCACAAAATATTGCAATAAATCTGGTCCAGTGAGATGGTTATGGAATATGAACGAACGAAAAAGGAAGAAAGAATAAAAGAACTAAAGAATGAAAGAAAGAGCTAAAGAATGAACAAAAAAGAAAAAACAAAAAGCCAAAAGAAAGAACAAACAAACCAATGGAGGAAAGAACAAACAAACGAAAAAGAAAGAACGAAAGAAAGAACGAACAAACAAAAGAACAAAGGACAGAAGGAAAGAATGAAAAAGAGGGAAAGAAAACACTGGTGAAAATCTGGTCCAGAGATTTGGATTTCGTTCCGTCCCCAATGACAGTAAATGTTGCACCAAATGACAGAAGCATTTTAGAGTCAGTCTGTTATTCTGTAGAATATCGTAATATCGTGAACTTTCCCACGATATCGCACTAAATATTGTATCGTGAGACTTGGATATCGTTACACCCGTAGCTATAAATGTTCTAAATCAGGGCTGCAATGATTATTTTGATAAGAAAACAATTGTATTTTCAGTCAAATCCTATATTCTTATGTTTTTTGGGTGGTTACTGCCCATAAAACCTTCTATCAGCACATTTTCTAAGGTTCTTCAGGTTTCTAAGTCTGTGTATTATCTACAAAACGTAAAATAGTTCAACAAATTAGTTACGATTAACAGAATATTCAAAATATTCCTCACCTACATTGAGACATTGAGAGGGAGTGGATTTGTCTTAATGTCAGTCTTGTTATTATGTAGAATATCGTGAGATTTCCCACGATATCACAACAAATATCGTACAGTGAGGCGCAGACGGTGACCAACGAGGTACCAACACCTGCTCAAATCAGACCTAAGATAAAGCCCGGGCACCTTCAACGCGCTTATAAATGATCAAACCGCGTTCCTGTCTGTTCTGGAGTCTAAAACACCCAGCACAGACATCTGGGCCCTCTGACGACAACAAACAAAACTTGTACGATGTTATTTATTCTTTTTGTGGTCGCCGTGTGCCATATTGAATTATGAAAGTGGCGAGGGAGGACGATCAATAGGCCAATCCCGCTGTCACAATACGACGCGCGGATCTGAGCGAGCGCTCTGACAGATGGCGCGTCACCTTCGTCTCCCGCGCACACAGGCTCGTGCGCGGGAGAAAATGTCTGTACTTGCGGCGGGGTTCGTCTAATCTTGGAGCGAGAGAGTGTGAAAAAAACATGGTGCGAGATGCAACTGTGTGGAGCATGTGTGCGGAGAACAGAAGGGACCCGGCACATGCGCACACGGCCGCGCACTCGGAGGTGTCGCGGGCTTTCATACTCCCACCCAAAAGCCGCCGGAGCTCGACGTGCTACAACACACGACTGCTTCATTAACCTTGTAGAGGTGTTTTTACAAAATAAGTCAAATCCACTCCCTCTCGATGTAGGGAAGGAATACTCTGAATATTCTATTAATCCGAGCTAATTTGCTGAACTGTTTTACATTTTGTGGGTAATACACGGACGTAGAAACCAGAGAGAGTGCAGAGAGAAGGTTTTATGGGCAATAACCACCCAAAAAAACCAGAAGAATGTGGGTTTGGAATGAAAATACAATTGTTTTCTTATCAAAATAATCATTGCAGCCCTGATTTAGAGCACTTATAGCTACGGGTGGAACGATAAGGATCGAACGATATATATAAGGCTTATACAAAATTATGCGGTTTTAAAAAAATGTTTTAAGAAATTGCTTTTTGAAAAGGCTAAAAGTTGAATGTCACATATTTTGAGTGTTTGGTTTGTGTTTTGATGATGTAACTCAAACTTAGTGTTTTGATTGATTGTTTTGATGGTGCTTAAAATGTCTTGTATTTGAGATTGGACCCCAGGAAGACTCGTCTCTGCTTCTGTAGAGACTAATGGGGATCCTGAAATAAACAAATAAACAAATATCCAAGTCTCACGACACGATATCATCACGTATGTACCAAATATCTGTTGTAATAACGTGGGAAAGGTCACGATATTACGATATTCTACAGAATAACAAGACTGACTCTAAAATGCGTTGACCAGTCATTCGGTGCAACATTTATTGTCATTAGGGATGGAACAGAATCCAAATCTCTCTGGACCAGATTTTCACCATAAACGTCAAACAGTACGAATATTTATTGCAATATTTTCTGTGAATCTGCTTCTTTTTCCTCTAAAAATGCTTCACAGACTTAATCCACAGACTGAAGATGTAAAAGTGCTTAGAACAGTTATTTCTTCATGTCGTCTGCACTGAAACAGAGCAAAGGATCATGGTCTATGTAGTTCCCTCTGTTTTTTAGCTATTTCTGCATCAGAACTGCTCATTTAAGCAAAGAGACTTGGGATTCGATATATTGTGATTGTCCACGATATTATTGTGAGACCTTTGACGATACGATATCACCAGATTTTGGTTGTTGTTATTGTTCTTACCAACTTTTCTCTGTATTACTCTTTGTTTTGCGCCTAAACTAGAACTTGGTGCTGTGACAAAATAATCACCACTTTGGTCCTCACTTATTATCCTCCCCTTTATTTTGACTTAACAAAAAAAAGACTTTTTATAATAATTTCCTGAACTTAAACAAGACACAACTGTCATTTAAAATGAAAAATAGTTCAATTTCTTCCTCCAAAGGCGAAACTCCGCTCCAAATCACACGCTTCTACCAACAGAAAGACCTCCTGATTAAAAAGAGCCAAGCTGATCACTGCCCATTGGAAATGACTGAATCACCATCTTGATTAAAATTTGATTAATTGCACAGCTCTAATAAAAAGTGCTATGGTTTTCAGTTACCTACGCACATATCTCTTAAAAAATGTTTTTAAAGGTCTTATAAAATGTACGATTGTGAGTTTTAAGAAGTAAGAATGTTAAGAATGTTGTTTTATTTCATTCACACACTTTATTATTTTATTTTTTTTGCATTACCACACGACATCCCACGGTGGAACAGAGATTTTTACATTTGAGCGAAGAACTCTGCCTAAACCTGCAGGATTTGTGTGTTAAACATGTGTGATGCAACTAAAAGAACACAAATAGAGTAATAATATAGAGCAATATTAGCGCTTTAAACTATTATATGTGATGTTAATGCATAATTACTGCTTTAGTGCACTCGAGTCAACAAATCTTACACATCATCATTGATCAGGGTCCCTACAGGTTTCTTCAGGTTAAATTCAAGACCTTTTAAGACCATTTATATACAGACTTAATACTTAATAATTAGAGGATGGAAGAATATTGTAAGGTTCTTTATCGCACCCATTCAAAAAAGACACCAAGACACTTGAAATCTTATTTTCACAGATTTGGAGTCACATAAACCATGTTTTTGGGTCTAAATGGATGTTTCCTTTTGAGTGTTTATATTTGGGAGATGTTAACGTCCAGAACTGGAAAAACGATGGCAAAAAGTTATTAGTAATCGTACTTGTAATGAGCAAAAAAGCTGCTACAAGAAAAAGGCTGTGGATAGAATTGTCTATAAAATCTATGTGATGATTCTCTTTTTATGAAACATGGACAAAATGGACCATGTGAAACCTGTTGGATCGAACTTTATCTGAAAACTAATACTGGAAACACAACTCGACTGATATTTCAATGAACGACCGTAATGCCACTCCTCTGTGTTTTTTGTTTTGTTTTGTATAATTGAAAAATAAAAAAAAAATTTAAAAACGTACCGGCAAATAAAACAAAATTCTTGAATTTGTGTTCATTTATTTCTCAAACAAAGGCGTACGGAGAGTAGCTCCAGTGTGAAATGTGTCGCTCGGTAACGTAAAAAACATAAAACATTCACGGCTTTAATAAAATTTTGTGTTCTGAGATCGTCTTGGATTTTCCTCTTCTGTTTAGCCTCTTTAATCTGTACAGGGTTCCTACAGGTTTCTTCAAGATAAATTAAAGTAGTTTCAAGACCTTTTAAAGACTATTTATATGAAAATACCTATTTCATGGACGTACCAGCAGAAAAGAAAAACTAAATGCTTGAATTTCTGTTCATTTATTTCTCAAACAAAGGAGCATGGGGGAGTAGAGACTTCTCCATAACCACAGAATTAAATGTGACGCTCAGTAACATAAAACCAATGTTAAAAAACAACATAAACGGCTTTAATCAAATTTTGTGTTCTGCTGAGATCGTCTTCAGTTTTACTCCTCTGTTTAGCCTTTTGTTCGTGGTGATCTTCAGTGTCGTGTTCAGAGGATTTTTGACGCTCGGTTGCATAAATTTTAAGCCCCAGATATCAAAATTCAAGACTTTTTCGCGTCTTTTTAACGTATTATTTCCAAATTCAGTCATTTTAAGACCTTTTAAGACACCGTAGAAACACTGAATGATGGAAATTCTTACATTTACACGTCAGTTCTGTAAATCATCAACGAAAAATATAGTCAATTTTTAAAGAAAACGCTGATCAAGATATTAGATAAACTTGACGGGAGAGATTTTGTTCACAATATTCTATAATTTGACCGTTTCAGAGGGCTGGGGGTGATGGGACTCGTACGTATTTACTGTTTACTGTTCTACGCATGTTCATTAGTGGAGACAGATAATTTGTCTTTATGCTATTTTTTGTTTCAGATGGATTGGCCGTGCCCTGTGGTTATTGACTATTACCATAAACCAGGACATCTAATCTGCATTTTGACAGTTAAACGGTAAATCCCACCAGGGAATTCGGACCTGCCCCATTTCTCAGCGTTGTGATGTCACATGAACCCCAGAGATTATCGGTATTGCAATCTTTGGTTCTGGTTGTCAGTCGTTCTTTATGCAGTATGGATTTTGTATGCGTTAGTTGACGTTGCGCAGACATTAAGCGCGTTACTGTGAGGTTTCAATGGATTTAACTCTCGATTTGCGGATCTTGGAGGGAATCAAAATGGGAATAAACTTGTACATTTTTGTTTATTACAGGCCAAATGTGTCTTTGTTTTGAACTGGAAAGAAAGAAACAAAAAGTAAAACAGTGGCCTAATGACCTGCAACTTGACAGCCCTTTTTGCAACATTTTACACTTCAGTTAACATTTTGTGAAATGGTTCCAAAAAGAAGCTCTATAATGACAGCAAAAGTATCCAATAAACTAAATCAAAAATGGGCCAGGCTTAATTGAACCGCGAAATGTTTATTATAAATGCCAGTCACAAAAAAACTGTCGTTGTGTCCTTAGGCAAGGCACATCACCCACATTGCCTAGTATGAAAGTGGTGTGTGCGTGATGGTGGTGGTGGTCGGAGGGGCCGATGGCGCAGATTGGAGCCTCGCTTCCGTCAGTCTGCCCCAGGGCAGCTGTGGCTACAATAGTAGTTTACCACCACCGGGTCTGGAGTGAATGAATAATGCTCTGTAAAAGCGTCTTTGAGTGTCCAGAAAAGCGCTGTATAAAACTGATGCATTATTATTATTATTATAAATGTCATGGTGTTAATTTTCATCGAGTTATTTTATTACTTTGACCCAGTTTTATGTTGGCATTATCAGAGTCAGTTTGGATCTTTGGGTTTGTTTTAGGGATGGGCATGATTAGTCGACTCCATCATTAAGAATTTGGTCGATCACGTTCATTTTAATCGACAAACTGAATGTCGTGTCTGTGCGCAGCGTCTCACAGCACAAACTCTGGAGCCTCACAGTCCCACGTGTCGGCTCTGGCTCCTTGGAGATCCCTATATTCCTCAGAGTGTGTTTCCCTGCACATTAGTGTCCCAGGTATGATCAGGTTTGTGAGTGTCCCGGTTTGGTCCTGGTGCAGGTTTACGCAGTGTCCCGGTTACTGCAACAGTCGAGTCCAAGAGACAAACACTTTTCAGTCTTTTCATCACAACAGAAGCAAAATAAATAAAGTGAAATGTTAAATAAAGAACTGCACTAAACCTGCACATGTACAACTTCTGAAAACATGAACATCTCCAACGCGACATACGCACAACCCAGACTCAGCATCAGCAGAACATCCTCTGTCACAGAGAGAACACTCATATTCACTGAGTCGAGTCCTTTAGTCCCACAGAAGCTGAAGCAGCAGCACAAGGAAAGAACTGCTTTTTTCAGCACTTACAGTTTATGCAAATGAGTCATGAGGTTTTAAGTTTAGTTTGTGTAAAACATAAACAAATGTTTAAATCTGCATTAAACACATTCTGATCTCACACTGATGAGGCTCTGGAGTCAGGAGGTTTATATGGTGTAAAGTTGAGTTTATTTATGCAGATTAGTGATGATAATAATAGTGATGATCATTTTAATATAAAAACGTTCATGATCAAAAATTGATGGTTAATTCGACAATCGAAGAAAATATAATCAAATACCGATCTTTAGTTTCTTTTTCTGATTTTTGTGAGTTTTAATTAAGCATCTTTGCAATTGATGATTAATTAAAACTTAACAAAAATCAGAAGAACAAACAAACCCCAAGATCCAAACAGACTCTGATGATGCCAAAATAAAACTGGGTCAAGGATAATCCAACCTAATCCACTTTATTAATAGAGCACATTTCATAAAAGAACTTCCACTTTCCAAAGTGCTGCACAAAACAAAACCACCAATAGAGATAAAAAATAAAGCTCTATTTGCCTCCACTAGTCCTCATAAAAACAATTAAACTAGCCAAATCAAGTAAGAGCAAGAAAATACATAAAATAATAAAAAGGTTAAATAAAAACATTAAAACATGAAAATTAACACCATGACACGATCTCAAAATCTCATTTTCATGGACCGAATGTATCTAAAAACGTGTGTTACTACATCGTGCAACCGCCGTAAACCTACAGACACATTTCTCTATCACCGCGAAAGATTCACGGGTCATTCGCTGCTGAACAGGTTTGTACCCAGGGTCAGGGGGCACTTCCTCGGGTAACAAGCCCCGGTGAAGCTCCTGGTACGTCGCCGAGCTGTCGCCGGGTGCAGCCTGACCTCCCAACCCGTCATTTTCACACCCTATTAGGGACACGACTCAAACGTTTCTGTTCCACACGCTCATTCATGTTTTATGAGATGGATTCGGTCGCCGGGGCGGTCGACGTCGGGCTAAAGAGGAAAGAGGAAAGACGCGTCGGGTGTGAATGCACAACTCTGCGGCGACTGGAGCTTGACCTTAAAGTCCAGCGGGGATGAATATTTAAGCCGCGCGAACCTAAACAATGAGATGTTAAAAGTATTATAAATAAATCAGGGCCGAGTCACCGCATATAAAGACTGTAAATGGATCTGACCACCTGGATTTGTTTAGTAAAAGAAGTGAATATGAGAATATATTGTATAATACATATTTATTGTTGACTTAAATAGGTATACAGCGAGTTTATTTTATACATGAATTAATTTCTTACGCTTTTTTTTGTTTTTTTGTCTTCATAAGTCGGCTCTGAACTGAATACAGATGGTCGTTTAAAATGCTGTTGCCAAGATCCAGCAGGGCCCTCCTGAACTGCCTGGTCACTGCAGGTTTATCATCACTGCTTCCTGTAAAGTCCAGAGTTTATTTGAACTTTTTCAGTGCTGCAGCGCCCCAGTACACCTCAGACCTCCTGACCCTTCTTGTGGTTCGGAAAATTCATCTCAGAACTCGGGGAGACATGTTCGTTCAGACATGGCCGACGTACTGCGAGGCGGCAGAACTTCAGGACACGACACAAGCTTCGTTTATGCTCACTGGGTTTACTCAATAATGTCGTCATAATTAAAGATACTGGTAAGAATTTTGCTGTTTGATGTAATACACAAAAATAAATGTAGTTATCTTATGTTCAGGAGCAGGACCTCGCCTCCTCTCCAGAGAATCACAGCTCACTTCTACTACACCTCAATTTCCCAGAAGCCTATTTGTAACCCAGTTCGTCCTGAATAACTCGACCCCGCCCTCCCATCCCTGATCCGTTCGCTTCCAGACATAAGACGCCTACGAGGGGGGTTCTGTTCCTGCCGGGCCATGTGAAGATTGAGACTGAACCCCCACCCCGAGTCTCAACCCAGCCAACCTGCCTCGTCTCCAGATATTAAACTCTTTTCTCTTCGCACATGTTGTTGCCATGGTCCCTGCTCGTGAAACATATTTTTTCGAAGAAGTGATTTTTGTCATTTTGTGGCTCTATTCATGACAATCTCACATGTTTTATCGTTTTACATAATTATAACAGAACTACAAACTGACTGAGGTGAAGTACAACAAACTCAAGTGCAGTGAAGCGACTAACAGACAGAGCCCATCCACGTCAATGCTCTACTCAACACCGGGTTCACTGCACTGTGCAGCTCTTCCATGAAATACACAAGGATTCTATTTTTACAGCAAATGTGGATAGAAACTGACATCAGAGCTGAACAATAAGAGAAAAATATCTGGTTGTGATTGTTGTAATTGTGCAGCAGAGCGAGAACAGTTACAGTGTTGCAGGAGGAAGAGCATGAGGCGGAGCAGATATTGGCACACAAGCCTAGAGCGCCCCCTGTCAGTGTGAAAATACCCATAACATGTGGAATTATAGGTTTTATATATAAGCCGCAGGACCCAAACCATGAAAAAAGTGCGAATTATAATCCACAAAATACGATTGTTGAATGTTGAAGAAATGAAGGTACTTCTAAAATTGCAGCCTTTGCGATTTGCCAGTTGTTTCCATTCAAACTGCCATTTTGTTTAGATTCAGATTAATCTTGCACCCAAACACTAATGGAAGTGACACTGAAATGAAGAGATGCAGGGTTAGTGCCAGGCTGAGGCCTTTGCCTACATGAACATGCAGACTCCAGTGCAGTAATGTTCTCTTATAGAAGGAACGTCTTGGGAAATCAACAGACGTACATGTGAACCTGTTTTTTCTCATTCCTGTGAAACAGTGAAGCCTCCTGTGAAGCAGAGGTGGAGGGTGCAGGATCTTACACTTTTGTGTCAATTCTATAAAGGAAGCCACTTATGGTGTTGAAAAAACCCCACAGACATGAAGTTTCAGCCGTGTACAGCTGCTCCATGTCACGCTGCTAATGCAACATGAGCCGCTCAGTGAGCATGTGTGTGTGGGAGACTGTTTGTGTATGACAAGCTATTACTGTCAGGTTCAGAGATTAGCGCTTCCTTGGTGAAGACAAAGACCCAGAGTGCGCCATTTGTTTTTACATATTTCATTAGCGTGTGCACAACATGTCACGGGGAGCCAAAAGACTTAAACGCCTTTGGAAATGCAGATGCTAATGCTGCGCTCATACTTTCTAACAGAGCATATGGGTGAAGTGGTTTGGATAGGAAATGGTAATATTGCAAATCCCCATGAGTGAGGAGAAGAGGTTGTTGAGTTAATGTTGTTTTGCATTACAGTAAAAAGACCTCTCGCCTGCTCACTGGACCTTTTACCAAATGTGGCGTTCATCTTTAAAGGTAGACATCTTTCTCGTGCCTCATGGAGGTTAACATTTGCAGATGCTTTGCTCGGTGAATGTAGCGCGCCTTTGTCGAACACTCTGTAGCAGAGAGCAAATTAGAATGAAATATTGAGTTCATTTATGAATAAGTGGGGCTGAACGGCCCCTTGTCGCAGCTCCTGCATGCATATTCAGTTGATGGAAACCTCGGGATGGGTCATTTCTCTTAGCTGCTTCATTAAATAGTGAAAGTCAAAAGTGCACCACTTCCTGACGTACGGGGCCAGGATCTATAAAGACAGAACAATGACACAGATTTTCTTTGCTCAGTGTCTAGAAGAAAATGTTTTAGTTACAGAAAATGTGTTTACGGACTGTAATACTTTTTTAAATAGCTCAGGATACAAGGCACTTGGGGTAATTCTTTCCATTTTGAGGATTATATTGAAAATGTTTTAGTGGTTGGGAAGAAAGATGCTGAGTCTACATGAAAAGACAATATGCAGCCTGAGAATCACACCTGGAATGGTCTGTAACAGTGGCTGCTCGGGACGCACCGAGATGAAATTTTGTGGTTGAAACCGAATATCAAATGCAGTTAAGTTTTTCACTTTTTTTATATTGTATAAATAGCCCAGAATGCAATTTTAGACATGTTTAAAAAAAAAAAGTAAATGTTTATCTAATATTTTATTTATTATTCCTTTAATATTCCAGTAGCTTTTAAAGTGAGTGCACCAGAAAGTTTTTCCTTCATATTAGGCCAGTCCAGGGGTCGACCTTAAACACTCAAAGAGCCGTTTGGAGCGAAAACACCCGGAGCCACAAAACCCTCTGACTCTAAAATGAGGAGAACCCTGCAGATCCTTTTTACCTGTATATTCTGTATAGAAGACTAGAGAATATCAGTCCATTCATACACACGGCCTCTGCGTATGACCTGCACATGTATAATCCAGGAAAAGTTTAACCTGAACCATCTGCAACACGACATACGCACAGAACAGACTCAGCATCAGCAGAACATCCTGTCACAGAGAGAACACTCATATTCACTGAGTCACAGAGAGAACACTCATATTCACTGAGTCACAGAGAGAACACATATTCAGAGTCGAGTCCTTTAGTCCCACAAAACCTGAAGCATCAGCGCTTATACTGTATGCAAATGACCTGTATGCAAATGAGCTGTATGCAAATGAGCAGTGTGGTTTTAAGTTTCGTTTCTGTAAAGCATAAACAAATCTGCCAAAGCTGCACTTAACACATTCTAATAGAGATTCAAAAAGTTTGTCAAATTTTCATATTTACATATGAAAAAAGGAAATTACGGTCCTCTCAATCAAAGCTAAATTAAATAATAATAAAATGAAAGAAAAGAAAAGTTCAAAGTTCTTCTTAGTTACACAGCCTGGTGCGTACAGGGAATATCAGGGTTGTTCGTATTTTTTTTCCAGGTTTTAGTCCGACAGAAGCTGACCACATCAGTGACATGAACTGTTTTTTTCAGCACTTATACTGTATGCACCCTCCTGTGGGCTCACCACCTGCAGAGGGGTTCATAGGGGGTCAGGTGCTATGAGGATTGGGCAGCGAGCTGCCCCCGCGACCCAGCCGGATTAAGCGGGAGAAGATGGATGGATGGATACTGTATGGCAATGAGCTGTATGCAAATGAGCAGTGTGGTTTTAAGTTTCGTTTCTGTAAAGCATAAACAAATCTGCCAAAGCTGCACTAAACACATTCTAATCGAGATTCAAAAAGTTTGTCAAATTTTCATATTTACATATGAAAAAAGGAAATTACGGTTCTCTCAATCAAAGCTAAATTAAATAATAATAAAATGAAAGAAAAGTTCAAAGTTCTTCTTAGGGACACAGCCTGGTGCGTACAGGGAATATCAGGGTTGTTCGTATTTTTTTCCAGGTTTTAGTCCGACAGAAGCTGACCACATCAGTGACATGAACTGTTTTTTCAGCACTTATACTGTATGCAAATGAGCCGTGTGGTTTTAAGTTTAATTTCTGTAAAACAAACAAATGTGCCAAAGCTGCATTAAACACATTATTACTCCATGTCTATTTGAGTCTAGAAAATCCAAATCCAAACTTAAACTATCCACCACCACGAACCACAAATGCCGACTGCGCCTCTGTTCGGTTTTACTTTTAACTCACTCCACCGAAAGCCGAACGTGTCCTTTTTTTTCCAATATTCGGTGCGTCTCTAGTGGCTGCAGTCCCCCACCGTGCACTGTTCAGCTGCGTGTCACATAGATTTAGTAACTAATGTGCAAACGTGATTACTTTGGGGTTTTCTAGCCTTAACATTTTCAAATGACTTAACAGTGAACGCTCGGGGGAAGCGTCCAGTACATTAAAATGCCATAAACACTCAATCCGAGCCGGTATTTTGCAGCCTTTTATTATTATCTGTAAAACATCACATTTGGTGTAAGGGTCCAGCAGGTGTTGTTTATCCGGCTGCACTGAGACTAATTGAGACGATCGTGAGCATGGATAAAGTCTCGGCGGGAGGCTGCGCTAACAAGAACCAATCAGCAGCAGAAGCTCGGAGACGTGGAGCCGAGAGAGTCCAGAGGAGCCGAGTCGGAGAGTCGTAACACTGGTTTGTGCACACACAGACACACACACACACACACACACACATACACACACACACATGGCTGAACCAGGACGTCGGGGACAATCACAGCTCGATACAGGTATAGAACACAACATGTCCTCGACCTATTTAGCATCACGTTACTGCTGAGTGTCGATACGTCTCTTTAGGAAGGATTTTCACTTCAATATCAACATTATGGAGTTTCAACACAATTGTACTATACACACACACACACACACACACATTTATTAGGGATGTGACAATAGCACAAATCTGGTGATATCGTATCGTCAAAGGTCTCACAATAATATCGTGGAGCATCACAATATATCGAATCCCAAGTCTCTTTGCTTAAATGAACAGTTCTGATGCAGAAATAGCTAAAAACAAACAGAGGGAACTACATAGACCATGATCCTTTGCTCTGTGTTTCAGTGCAGACGACATGAAGAAATAACTGTTCTAAGCACTTTTACATCTTCATTCTGTGGATTAAATCTTGTGAAGCATTTTTAGAGGAAAAAGGAGCAGATTTACAACAAAATATTGCAATAAATCTGGTCCAGTGAGATGTTTATGGGTCAATAACATTTTCTGTCCAGTTGCAATTTCCTGATGTACAAAAAGGTTCAAATTTCATCATAATTCAGCACATTTCTGTAGCACCTCTGACCTCCATGGAACCAAATCATTTTTTTCATAAATCCTGAGTTATTCTGCATGTTTTTTTGTTCTTAAAGTGTTAAAATGTCATGTGGTGCGACCGTGCATCATGTGGTGCGACTAATAACAGCAGGAATTCTGTGGCTGGAGTTTAATAACAGACAAAGTCGACTTGGGTGAACGGTTCTTTAGGCGTTTTTCTTCATTTGATGCATTTTCCAGGGCAGTAGTTTGTTCATTAAACACAAACAGGCGACTGTCATATTGGAGCAAAAGAAAACATCAATATGCATTAAAAATCTAAAGAAACACAACAGTTTGTTTCTACACACTTCATATTACTCACAACTTAGATTAATATCACAACCATGTTTCAGAAAATAAAACTATTTTAAGGTTATTCTCAGTCGCACCACATGACATTTTACACTAAAAATGTTTCATATAAATGTTAAACACAGATTTATGCTCCTGACACTGGAAATATGTGAAAAAGTTCAGTAGAAACTAACATTTTTTTTATAGTTTAAAATGTTAAAAATAAAGAACGAAAGAAAGAACCAAAAAGAAAGAAAGAATAAGGGAAAGAACATACAAAAGAACTAAAAGAATGAAATAACGAACAAACGAAAGAAAGAAATAATGAACGTAAGAAAGAAAGAACAAATGAACACAAAGAAAGAACAATAAAGAAGGAACAAAATAGACAATGAAAGAACGAACGAGAAAAAAAGAAAGAAAACACTGGTGAAAATCTGGTCCAGAGAGATTTGGATTTCGTTCCATCCCTAATGACAATAAATGTTGCACCAAATGACCGCTTCATAATATTAAAAGAGCTAAAACGCCAACACGCTTCATTCATTTTCTTTTTTTTTTTTTCATTTCGCAATGGTCAATTTCGCAGGTATTTACTGTTAAAACGCAGTTAAAGTATCAGATTTAGCTGTAGTTTTTTTTTAGTTTTGTTCGTTTAAAGTCGTACAAAAGCGCTTTATTTGCTTTTTCGCCCGCCGTATCTCACGCACATGTAGGAAAAGCAGCGCATTTGAAAAGGTAAAAAAGACTTACTCAGCTCGGGCCCGGCGGAGACAAGCTCGCATGATGAATACTGCCATTAAGAAAATGACTTGTCTCAAATGTCAGGGCCGAGCCAGTGTTGTTGGAATATGAACTGATAGCACATGAACACAAGACATTTCCCTTTTTACCGGCTTTAATGTTCTTGCCGGGAAAGTGTAATCAAGCCTCATTATTTTAACTGCCTGTCACTCTCTCCCATCATCGCTTTTCTCAAAATCATTTACGCCGAATGTGTTATGGACGTGGTTCACTTAGTTTATCCGGACTGTCAGCAACTTCCGCCAAAAATCAAATTACGCACGTCTGAAAAGAGTTTTAATAGGTGTCGTATCGGCGCGTCAAGGAAAGTTTTGATTAGCCCGTCAAACTAAAAAAAAAAATCCAGCTTCATAAATCTGCCCCCAACACCAAATCTTCATCCAACGAGGAACAAAGAACAGATTCTGTCCATGAAGAATTTATCCACAACGATCGAGGGAAGAAAGACGAAAACTTAAAGGAAACAACGACGAGCATCAGTGAAACGACTGAGCAGCACTAACGTTCTGGTCCTGAAGAACAGAAATAAACTGAACCAGGACTGAACCAGGTCTAAACCAGGACTACACCAGGACTGAACCAGGTCTAAACCAGGACTACACTAGGACTACACCAGGACTACACCAGGACTGAACCAGGTCTAAACCAGGACTAAACCAGGATTAAACCAGGACTGAACCAGGTCTAAACCAGGACTACACCAGGACTGAACCAGGACTGAACCAGGACTGAACCAGGACTGATCCAGGACTGAACCAGGACTAAACCAGGACTGAACCAGGGAACCAGGACTAAACCAGGAGTGAGACGTGGTTTAGACCAGGTTCAGGTCTACAGCTTTTAACCGTTTTTTTTTTTTTTTTTTCCATTATTAATTTAAACACAAAAACTGAAAAGACGAATCATCGTTTTTCATTTTGGTTTTGGAGACAAATAATGAAGAAAAGAGTTCTTTGTTCCTCTTATTTTTGGCTTTATTTTGAAAAACCAATGAACGAATGACACACAGATTGTTACGGTTCAATTTTCTTACATATTCTTAACGCTAAGTCCCTGGAAAAAACGGTTCCGTCTTTAAAACAGCAGAAGAAAACCTGACGTGCGACCATCTTGTATGTTCTGCCTCCATTTGACACAACAAAGCCTTTTTCCCTCTTCAAACAGAACCTCAATCCTCCAGCTCAGGTTCCAGCGTGATCGAATTTGCACTTCAAAACATTGTACCCTTTTAATCAGCTATTGTCCAAGCGCAGTCAACCGCCGCAGCCAAATCTCACAGTGAATATCTTTGATTATACGCCGGCCCATGGGGAAACTTTATCAAACTGCTCAACGCCGCCCGAACCACAGCGAGAAGAAGGGACGGACTATTCCATCGCGAGGCCAAGAAAACGCGCCTTTGATCCGGAGGCGAGCGCTTCTCCGGGTAAACCCAACGTGCTGCCGCTGCCGTCGCCCAATCACAGCCCTGTTTCCAACGCTCAGCACGATCCAAACCGCTGCTGGGGAAATCCGAGCAGGGGAGGTTTGTCAAAGCAAGAAAAATGGCCAAGACGGCACCAGCGACAGTCCAAGAGAGGGAAAAAAACGAAAAAATACTTCGAATTCTGGTGTCTCAAAGGTTAAAACAGCACAAATAATGCGATTGTGCTCTTCAAACATGGAGAGTTCACTTGCAAAAACAGACGTATCTCCAGTTTTACAATGTTTTAGAGATATTTTCAATAGACTTTCATCAAAACGACAGGAAGTGCAGCGATGTTGAGTCGCGCAGCTTCCGGTCGATGCTTTTCTACGGCAAAATCCCTGTGGAAAAGTGTGTCATATTTTTGAGCAGCTTCATAAATCTGCCCCAACACCAAATCTTCATCCAACAAGGAACAAAGAACAGATTCTGTCCACGAAGAATTTATCCACAACGATCAAGGGAAGAAAGACGAAAACTTAAAGGAAACAACGACGAGCATCAGTGAAACGAGTGAGCAGCACTAACGTTCTGGTCCTGGAGGAAACAGAAGGAACTTGTTCAGACTGATTCTGCAATTAAAATGAACTAAATCGATTTTGTGATGTCGATATATTAACAAAGACCGAGTTATGCAGTTTAAATGGTCGACATTTAATCTGTGAGAATCTGTAGCATTTTTTTAAATATATTTTTTATTTTTTATTTTTTACTTTTTTGGCTTTATTTTTTTCTTTTTTGCATTTTATTTATTTATTTGCATTTTTTACTTTCACATTATGAATTAAATGATGCAGGGGAGAAATGAATAAAAAATATGAGAAGTTGAGACAAAAAAAACTTATATTTTTGGTACCACAAGAACAGTTATATCTGCCAAAAATATCAATAAAAATAAAATATAGAAAAAATAGATGGACAAAAAAAATATTAAAAACCCTAATTCCAAAACATAATTAAATTGATACCAAGAAAATCAACTTTAAAGCTGTAGGTTTACGTGTTTAAATGGTCAACGTTTAATCTGTGAGCATCTGTAGGATTTAAACTGCACAAATCGCTCAGTCTGTGCTGATATATCGACATCACAAAATCGATTTTTAATTTTAATTCTAGATTCAGTCTGAGTGAACAAGTTCCTTCTGTTTCCTCCAGGACCAGAACGTTAGTGCTGCTCAGTCGTTTCACTGATGCTCGTCGTTGTTTCCTTTAAGTTTTCGTCTTTCTTCCCTCGATCGTTGTGGATAAATTCTTCATGGACAGAATCTGTTCTTTGTTCCTTGTTGGATGAAGATTTGGTGTTGGGGCAGATTTATGAAGCTGCTCAAAAATATATGACACACTTTTCCACAGGGATTTTGCCGTAGAAAAACACTGACCGGCCACTGCGCCGCACGTTTATGGTTCGGTAACGCACTAATATCGTTTTATTCTAGAAATGCCTCTCAACATTGTGGCGGAACGACATTGAGGCAGAAAAATGTCCAAAATGTGTTTCTTTGCGTGTTTTTTTTCTTAATTAATTAATCTTCTTAACACGTGGACAAATGGAAACACGTTTAAGGAGAAAAGTTCTGTTCAGCTGCATCTGTCTGACGTCACGGGCTGTATCAGTGTCCCTGTTATTTAGCTAACTGTAAACTGGTTTTCTACAACTATTAACTTGATTTTGTTGTTTTACACGCGACGTACAAAGCAAATATTTAGCAGAGTTGCAGACTTTTATCTTCGTTAAGCTCTGAGACGTGTTTTGAGCCTTGAGATGCAGCGATACAACTTTTTTTCCGTCCCAATCTTTCCATATTTGTCAGCTGACGTCGCCGCACTTCCTGCATTTGTGATAATAGCCTATTGTGCTCTTATAATATTATACTCTTCATACATGGAGAGTTCAATTGCAAAAACTTTCTTTTACCATGTTCTTTTTATTTGTTTTAACTGGAAAGAAGCGGAGAGACCACATCACTCCTGTTCTTAAATCTCTGCACTGGCTCCCTGTACATTTTAGAATCCATAAAAAAAAAAATGACTGATTGTTTTTTAAGGCTTAATCGAACACTTTGCTTTTGGACTTTAGAACTGTCACTGGAGAACTTTAAATTCTTGCTCAAAACGCACTTTTTCTCTTTGGCATTTGCCCAGAGTAAGGAAGAGACACCTTGGCACTTTGCTGCTGCTGTTATTATTACTTTTATCATTATAATTTCTGCTGATTTGCTTTTTGTATGATTTATTTCACTGTAAATGTCATTCAACACTTTGGTAAACGTATAAAAATACACACAAGATGAAGTTGTATGGAATGCTAAAGATTTGGAGCAGCAAACCCAAAACTTAAAGTCTTTTAGATTCATCTTAAACAATGTGCTGTTTTAACTGTGTTAGAGAAATCAATTTGACTTGATTTTCTACAGATATCATCAATGAAAATAACATCGAGGGATTTTATCAAGAAAGGACGGAAAGATTACAGTAAAATGCATTTGATTTGTGCGAATATTAGTACTTTTGTCCCTGTACAGTAATGGTTGGGACCTGGTTTGAGTAGATGTGGATTTGGTCTCTTTCTAGTCCTGGTTTAGTCCCAGTTTAATCCCAGTTTTGATCTTTTGATTGTGAAAATGTGCATCCACCCTGAGAGTAAACGGCAAAGCCTCAAATGACTTTTCAAAAATGTCACATCTGTTTGTTTGTTTTTTTTTGGCAAAAGAACTCTTCACTTGCAACTCACTCACATAAGCCGTATAAATCCTCGGGAAATAAAGAAAAGAGCAGGCGGCACTCACCCATTTCATTGTCCGATTTATTGTCCATTTCGGTATCGGTGAGCGTGAGCGCCGAGTTGGAGCGGCTGGACAGGCATGACGAGTTCTGACCGGACTTTGGCCCCGATCCCCACAGAGCCATGGTGCGTTCGGGGGACACGGGCTCATGGTTCTCCCGGTAGTTGCCGAGGGGGTGGGACAATCCGGTCTCGGGGCACAGAGCCAGGCCCCTCCGAGCGGCGGCCGAGCGCTCGCAGAAGCCCAGCTGCCTCAGAGAGAAGGTCTGCCCTGTCGACGACACCAGTTGTAAAGTTAACAAAGCGAGCAACAGCGTGCTTAATGGCGGAGAGCGGGGGGCACTTCAAAAAACACTTAACCTAAGAGCGGCAGAGGGAGGGAGGGGGTAATTGGGGAGTCTTAACAGCATCCTCCCAATCTACTTAGCGCCACACAACTGATCAAGATGCTAAAAACCACCACCATTAAAGTCAAATTAGGTTTGTGTCTAAGGGAACAGAACAAGAAAGAGAAATATAGGATAGGCTTACATCGACAGCTATTAGGGTTGGGCGGTAAAACGGTTTCCCGAGGTGTCAAAAAGTAGAAACGGTATCAGTCTCATTACCGTCGTTAAAAAAATCTGCTGCACATAAGGACCTAATATTATATAATATAATTTATTGATACCTAAATTTGTTTGTATCGTGATTTAAAACTAACAGGAGTCTATAATGTTTCTTTTAACTGTGTGGGGAGATGACGTTCAATCTAGATCAGGGTTGGGCGGTAAAACGGTTTCGAACCCAGGTTCTTAACCTTAATATTGTTAGTTGCGGCACTACGAGATAAAACTGTCGACAGACCATTAACCAAGAGCTTAAAATTCAAGATAAATGAGAACACATTTTCCACCGGGCGTCACATTAACTAAATAACGTGTAATAAAATCCATGTATCCATGTTTGTAAAAATGGTGCTCAACTGGTCGTATGCAAAAGAAAACTCCAAAGTCTCCCGCTTTTTAGAATTCCTCTATGGAAATGGAGTAAGAATAGTGCGCCAGGCTTCACACGATGGTATCATAGCGGAGTAAACACACTCGGGCAGTTGGCCAACAAAAGTAAGCCCTGTCTGTCACGTTAAGTAGCACACCAAACAACAACAAAATATTGGGCTCCTTTTCCGCGGATGTGTCATTCAGAAACATGCAGGCGCAGATTACTGTCAGCCAGATGGTCCAGGTGACACCCAGAGCCTGACGGGTTCCAAGTGACGAACCTCAATGTAAACTTATTAAGGTGCCACAAATGAAACCTAGATTTTATATGCAAACATCACAATATGGTCCTTAAGACACATACTTAACATTTCTTTCGTCATAGGGATGTAACAATCATGTAAATCTGGTGACATCGTCTGGTCAAAGGTCTCACAATAATATCGTGGAGCATCACAATATATCGAATCCCAAGTCTCTTTGCTTAAATGAACAGTTCTGATGCAGAAATAGCTAAAAAAAAAAACCAGAGGGAACTACATAGACCATGATCCTTTGCTCCGTTTCAGTGCAGACGACATGAAGAAATAACTGTTCTAAGCACTTTTACATCTTCATTCTTTGGATTAAGTCTGTGAAACATTTTTAGAGGAAAAAGGAGCAAATTCACAGTTTAAAAACTGTAATAAATCTGGTACGGTGAGATGTTTATCAAATATGAACGAACAAAAGAACAAAAAAGAAAGAACGAAAGAAAGAAAAACATGGTGAAAATCTGGTCCAGAGAGATTTGGATTTCGTTCCGTCCCTAATGACAATAAATGTTGCACCAAATGACTGGACAAAGCGTTTTAGAGTCAGTCTTGTTATTCTGTAGAACATCGTAATATCAGGAGCTTTCCCACGATATCGCAATAAATATCGTACAGTGAGGTTCAGACCGTGACAATATCGTATCATGAGACTTCAGTATCGTTACACCCCTAATTAATGCACAAGTTAAGCTTGTGCAAAAGTCGACAGTGCAAAACAAAACTAAAACATGAAAGAATGCATTTAACTTATGCCCTGACAAAGACCATGTCCCTGATGGAAACATGTTGGCGTCCCGCTGTGTAATAAAGGACTTTTAATATATTCAGTCGGAGCCTCAGGTTTGTACTTTGCCCATGTTTACATTTTCCAGTAAGAGCGATTTCTTCTTTAGATTTCCTGTTAACCCTCACAGAACATCTGTACTGCAGCTTTTGGACCCAGTGAAGCGCTCTAACTCCTCTCTTCATAAAAGAACTCATTTGGAACATAAAAATGAAAATAGTCACATTATTTTGGTTTGATCTCAATTTTAAAAAGGAAGGTGCACTTAAACTCACTGAGCCTCAAAAATATCATCACTACTTAGACTTAAAGAACACATATTATGCTAAATCAACTTTTTTAGCTCTTTGGTAGTGTTTCCTGGGTATATATGGTGTGGATTGACTCAAAAAAACTCAACCAAATTTCAACCATACAGTAGTTGCAAAGATATCTTTATATCTTTAGACATCTTTCAGTTCCGGTCCAGACACGCCGTTTTCATTTTCTGCGATCTGTTACGTTTTCTCGATCTGTTACATCACAGAATTTCAGCAGAAATCTCCCGAAATGGAAATACAAGTTCAATAACTTCTGTCTAATTGCTCTCCAGGTCCGCCATCTTGTTTTTGGTTTGTAGTCCAAGTGCAACACGATGAAGAAAGTCCGTAGCGCTGGTTGTATTAACAACACACATCGTTACACTGCCCTCCAGCCACAGAACTGTTGGGAAGTACATGGATTACTTTTATTTTTCGGGGAAATGTCCCTGCGAAAATTCCCAAGCCGCTATTGTGCTAACCACTTCAAGGACGACTGCTTCACATAGCTGCACCAGTACAGCGAAGGATTTGCAGAAATGCTTCATTTTATAGACGGATCATTTGCTTCAATCTCCAACTGATGCGGTAAGAAAAAATAACACCAAAATAACGATAAATACTATTGTTGATATGATGTTGCGGTTTATGTAATTGACTTTAGCATTAGCTATGTGTAATGTAGTTTGTCATCGTGTTGTTTGTATATCTACTTGTATCATGTCATTTGTGTAACTACTTGCATCAGGTCACTTGTGTTTAGTTCGGTGCATAGACCGTATATATATGTACGGTCTATGGTTCTCTGTAGCTTTTAGCACACTATAGGCTAATCGCTTGTTTACGCGATGCGCGCAGGCTGCTACTTGGTCACATGTGGATTTGGGTAATATTATGTGACTGTGGATCTTCAGAAACTAGTTTTAATGCGTAACGTTATGTTCCAACCACTACCAAGAAGAAGCACAGTGGTGTTTAGGAGCCTGTCCTGTTATCGCAGGACAGGAGGAAAACATATGGTGCATTTCAGTGCAGGAGCAGCACCACGAGCAGCTACAAAAACGTAAATATTCCTATCAGAGAGAGTTTTGGCAAACAACCAAGTGACCACATGTGAGTTGTAAGAAAACATCAGCTACTGTATCGGAGTATTTAACGATAAATGAATAAATAAAGTATTTAACTAGCTTGTGCAGCGTTGAGTAATAATATTATAGACCGACAACGCAAAGTTTATTCCCTTGTTTTGACATCACGATGGAGAAGTGTCTTCCTAAATATTAATTTTAAAACAGAATACCTAATGGATCCTAAAGAAATGTTGCTTATCGATTGCATATTGTAAAATTAGCATGTTGTTGTTTAGGGAACTTCCAGTGCTCAACAGCCCTCGTTTGTTTCAACGGGCTGTCAGACCAAAATGATAACAACAGGCACAACTGGGACACAGCTGTCCATGAAAACCCTCCAGCATCATTTCAGGAGTATATGTGACCATTTATACTATAAAGAGGTAAAAACGTGAATGGTAGCATGTGTGTTTTTATGTGAGTTTAGATCTTGGGCTGAAATAACTTAAAGGCTAATATTATTGTGTTTTTGTTTTTCTTCTACATAGGAACTCAGACAGCCCCACAATGAAGAAGATGAGCCCACACATGCAAACTTAAGCAGTGGAATCATTCCACAGTGTGATTCTGCGCTTTGCGCCAAAAAGTGCATCTTTTCCTTTCCTGGGAATGCTTTGCAGGTAGATGAGTATTTGAAAGTACTTTGTTTAATTATGTAACAGTACTGCTATTTCTTTTTTTTTTTTTATACTGTACCTGGCAGCTGTGCATTTCAATGAGAACACTGGACGTGAAAAAGCCACAAAAGCAACTGGCGAATACATGTACAGGGTGTTTTACCCAAAGTATAAAAGGGAGAAGGCGTCGCAAGGCCCCTCAAAACTGTGGCTACTTTTCTTAAGTAATTGCTCTGTTTTTAATTAGCCTAATTTTGTGTCCCAGAATTTACCATAACAAACTATATAGTACTGTGCCATATATGCAATATTTTAATAACAGCTATACAAAACAACAAATATCAAATGTCACAAATAACTTACAAAGCAGGAATACAGAATCTCTGTACCATAAATAATGTCAACTCCAAAATTTAGAAAATGTATATAGACACATTATAAATAGAATATTTGAAACGGTCAAACAGGTAGTTGGTTGTGCCATTTTTAATCCGTAGAAAAAGTTATCTAATGTCAGGAAAACTTCCACACTGCACGGTTCTGTTATGTAGTGGACTACAACAATGGCTGCGGGGGCGTAGTGGACTACAACAATGGCTGCGGGGGCGTAGTGGACTACAACAATGGCTGCGGGGGCGTAGTGGACTACAACAATGGCTGTGGGGACGTAGCACAACGGTCCCAGGTGCCGGGAGGGGGCAGGGCTGTGAAGGAGCTCATTTGCATTAAAGGAGCCAGAGCAAAACGAGTCATTTTCTGTCAGTGCTCTGAGAGAGGGGAGGAGAATGGGCCCTGGAGCATAAATGATGAGTAATTAAGATGATAGGATCTAATATTACAGGTATTTTACACAATTCATACATGTTTTGGCATTTTGTAGGACTATAATATTTGTTCTTTAAAGCAAAGATTGTCTGTAAAAAGTAAAAAAGCGAGAGTCGTCCCACACGTCTGTTTACATCCGCACAGTGCACGGATCGAGGTGAAGCTGCAGATTAACGACACCGACTCTACTTCCTGTGCTTCATGTATTTGAAGTATTGCTCCACATTTCACAAATTATAACACAGTTTGGACTTTTATCTAAACTGGAAGTGCTGAGCTCTAATAATAATAATAATAATAATAATAATAATAATAATAATAATAATAATAATAATAATAATAATAATAATAATACATTTTATTTATTAGGCGTCTTTCTGTACACCCAAGGTCGCCTTAAAACAACATAAACAAATTAAATACAATTAAAACAGTTAAAAACCTACAGTATTACAGTATTAAATTGAATGTGTTTAGTATTGTATTTTTTTAGTATTTAGTCATGTGTTAACGTATTTGAACTGATTGATTGTATTTAATGGACTTACAATTAGTTATCAGCTGTTCTTCTTGGAGAACTGTCGCATGTTTTGGGTTGAGCTCTGATCTTTGAACACTTCAGAGTCTCAGAGCGAGTGGTTTTACTGTAGACAGGAAACAGCTGATGATCTGATGAGTCCGACCTGAGCCCCAACAGAAGTCAATCCATCCATCAAACTTCACTTAAAGAGAACTTTTCATACAAAAATGCAACACAAAGCACTAAATATTCTACATATTTGTCAGAACACGTCGGGTTCTCGTCAGGTTTCCAGGCTCTAGTTGGAACTTCACTAAAAAAAAAAAAGAGGTGATGGTGGAAATGTCTCTGGTTTTGTCATTTTGAACCACAGATCGTATCGAACAAATGTTTAGCTGGACCCGGAATTCGTGGGTGACGTCAAATTTACCAGCCCAATAATTTCAGCCTGCAGAACTGAAAATAAATTTAACATTTTTGACTTCACAATTCTACATTCAAAGTAAACAGACCTCAACTAGGTTCAAGAGAACATTAAGGAGTAAAGAATTTTTTAATGGCGCACCACTTCACTATCATTAAATTAAACAAAAATATATAATTAATCAGTTTTGTAAGAGTCTCGTGATGCTGTATGAATATGACGTCCCTGTTTAAGTTGTAGTAATTTGTAAAAAATAATCAAATCTGTGCTTTGACTGCAGTTCTTCCGAGTGTAAATAGGGAAAGGCTAAAAGTGGGAAACGCTAACATTTAGTGAACACCAGCGAGAAAATCCTGGCTTTCATGTTTATTGACTCGGGGATGTACGAGAGTGGTATTTTTCAGGAAACAAACACGGCGATGAGGGGGTGGGGGTGGGGGGGGATTTAATTCCAAATGAAACTGGGCTGTCAAAATCAACAACAGTGCGCAGACAGTGGGCAATTTTAGTTAATTCGATGTAACCATGGAACAAAGCTACAATTACAGATGCATTTTAATTGAATTATTATGGATTCGGTTCATATAACTTATTATCGTTGCATTATGTACTTTTTGTTTATTCACGGCGCACGCTTCAGTGAAATAATATTAAATTATTTGGCGAGCTATGCAAATAAGAGACCCTGCTCATGACTTGCTAATAGCAATTACAAAAGCAATATTATTATTAACTGGCATCAAAGATTTTACAATGAGCTTTCGAAAAATAAAATACACTTTTGTATTTTTTGGCATTTGCACACTTAATTTTGTGCTAAAAAACACACAATTTCACTGGAGTACTTTCCTGAGGGCATTTTTAAAGTATTTTTTCTGTTTGCAGAAGGTGAAAAAGGAAGAAAAATAAAAAATAATGCCAGACTATTGAATATTGTGCAGTTGAGGAGACAACAAAATGCTCTGTTTTACTTTATTTTATTACATTTATTTAGGTGTTACATACAGTGGTGCAGTTAGCCCTTTGGGGGCCCTAGGTCAACTTGAGTTTGGGGCCCTTATTATTTTTTATTGTTTGTTTTTCCACATTATTCTTAAAACATGCACATCTTTATTTACTTGAATTATGGTGGTTTGGAAACTTGTCTTATTAGTTTGGTCGTCTACTACACAACCCGAGCTCAAAGTAGTTTTATTTTTTGCTAGAACCATTACATGTTTGTTTACATCCTTTACATATGATTATTTTTCATATGATTATTTGCACCTTGTGGCTGTTATTATTTTGTATCATTATAATTTCTGCTGATTTGTATTTTTTATTTCATTGTTAACATGTACAAATGTGCTGTTTTAAATGTGCTGCACAAATACACTTGATTTGATTTGAAAAGTAAACTACACTTATTTAATGTCATAGTGAGAGAAAATTTAATTGCACTGAGGGCAATTGGTTGGGGGGCCCCTCCAGGTTTGGGGGCCCTAGGCAGCGGGCCTCATTCTTTGAGCACACACTGTTGCTGATCCTGGACCTAACCAACTGTAGCAGCATCGGACCTGTTTGCTTAGTTAAAGAAGAACTCCGGCACGTTTGGAGCTAAAGTCCGTTGCTAGAGGTGGTTGAATTCTGTCAGAAGTACCACCAAAAAACGGGAGCAGGCGGCAGTGAGTTTGTGAAGGCAACAAACTAGTGTAGTGATGGGGGCAAGTTCTGAACTTCCACGTAAAACACCAATTTGCTTCACACTGAAGAAGCTTAACTCCACTTTAACCCATTTTACAACAGCCACGAGTCTAACAAACCAAACGCTCTGCCTGGTTCACTCATTAGTGTCTGGAAACGTTAGAAAACAACTTTATAAGCACCTCACACTTCCCTCTGCTGATTTCCCACTGCACAGGCCAAAGCCCAAAAGACTCGATCGCCGATGTCGTTTCTAATCCCATTTATTTACCAGTGAATTATATTTTTTGAAAAATGCTAAAAAAAAAAACCATCCCCGAACCATTTTCTTTCAACAACTGTCAGTTTCTCTTCTTCACCGTCAGTAGTCGATCTTCACTTGTTGCTTCTGCTGGAGTCGGTGATCGAGTCCTTTGGGCTTTGGCCTGTGCAGTGGGAAATCAGCAGAGGTAAATGTAAGGCTGCTTATAAAGTTGTGACTTTTTTGTTGTCCAGGCAGTGTATTTACAGCAGCCTGCTCATTACGCTCGCTCACACCTCCTGCAGAGTCAGTCATATTGGCTCCTGCTCACCTGGTCGGCTGTACTCGGCGCTCTCCTTGTGCACCATCTCCTTGGCTCGGCCTCCGAACAGCATGCGCGTGGGGTCATGGTCGAAGGCCTGGAGGGTCTCGCTGGAGCTGTAGGACTTCTGGGTGGGGACGCGACAGGGCCCCTCGGCCGGAGCCTCCCCGCGGTCGGCCGAGGAGGTGGTGTAGCGCCGCTCCCTCTCCTGCTGCTCCCTCTCGCCGGCTCGGTCCCGCTCCTCCCTCTGGTTCTTCGACAGCGAGCAGAAAGGCCGCTGCTCCCTCACCCGTTCCATACTGCGTGCATGCTGGGTAGCCGACGCTCCGCGCTCTCCCTCCGGATGGATCGCCGCTGGTTCTCGCGGGAATCTGAGCTCGCGATGGGGTGTTTTTCGGGGCCGTTCTTTACCTAGACGCACAGAGAAACAGGGGAAAGGCATAAGAAGCAGGTCAGATAACACTAATCCGCAGGCTTCATCTTCAAAAGAACACACTTATCCCTTTCTCAAAGACTTGCCCCGCCTCCCCCGCCCCGAAACATCGCCCGTGAACTCCCGCATCACATGACTGCCTCTCTTTAAAGATAGCTAAAGATAAGCACGTCCCCATTCAGGCTCGAGCGCTGTTCACCGTCGGGTTCAGCTGAGTGAGCGGTGTTAAAAGTTTCAGTGTTAAAACAGCTGACAAAAGTTGAGAGTTTCAGCTGTTACAAGTGAGAATTTTCAGCCTGAGGAAAAGCATTTGGACATGGAAAAAAACCCGTATATACTATAAATACAAATAAATGTACTATAGAATCCATGTGTCGTTCATTTGTTTTTCAAAATAAAACCAAAAATAAGAAAACGAAAAAAACAAAAACAAAACTATTTTGTTTGTCTTCAAAACCAAAATGAAAACATGGATAATGATTTGTTTTTTTCAGTTTTCAATTTTGTGTTTAAATAACTGATTTTCTGCAGGAGTCCAGTCCTGGTTTAGTCCTGGTTTAAACCTGGTTTAAACCTGGTTTAGACCTGGTTCAATCCTATTTCTGTCTAGGTTCAGTCCTGGTTTAGTCCTGGTTTAGTCCTGGTTCAGTCCTGGTTCAGTCCTGGTTCAGTCCTGGTTCAGTCCTGGTTTAGTCCTGGTTAAGTCTTGATTTAGTCCTGGTTCAGTCCTGGTTCAGTCCTGGTTTAGTCCTGGTTAAGTCTTGATTTAGTCCTGGTTCAGTCCTGGTTTAGTCCTGGTTTAGTCCTGGTTCAGTCCTGGTTTAGTCCTGGTTCAGTCCATGTTCAGTCCATGTTCAGTCTTGATTTAGTCCTGGATCAGTCCTGGTTTAGTCCTGGTTTAGTCCTGGTTCAGTCCTGGTTTAGTCCTGGTTTAGTCCTGGTTCAGTCCATGTTCAGTCCATGTTCAGTCCATGTTCAGTCCTAGTTTAGTCTTGATTTAGTCCTGGTTCAGTCCTGGTTCAGTCCTGGTTTAGTCCTGGTTTAGTCCTGGTTTAGTCCTGGTTCAGTCCTGGATCAGTCCTGGATCAGTCCTGGTTTAGACACAAATATCAGGACCAGTTTGCCTCCCCATCATATCGCAGTAAATATCGTACCGTGAGGTTCAGGCCGTGACGATATCGTATCGTGAGACTTGGATCTCTTCCCCTAATTATGACAGACCAGAAAATCCCAGAGCTAATTTGTTCTGCACTCATCATTCAATCATTAATCATTAATTCATCATTAGTCCTCAGCATTTACTTCTAACAACATTTTAAATAAGGACAATATGAGTGAAACGAGGAATCCAGATAACACATATCTGGTGGAGTATGGACGGGGCCCCTGGTGCGTCCGTGCGTTTATTACGACCTATTTCCCGCTGGCTCCATCGTCCGCCACTGCACTTTGATTATTCTCTTGGCTCGGCTGCAGGGCCAGAGTATCCGAATCCTTCTCGCCCCCGATGATACCTGCTCTGTTTCACATCGAGCATCAAAACCTCCCAATGAATCCAGGATGTCGCACGGCGAGATAGCACCGGCCCCAGGGAAACGTCCGCCCAAAAAAAACGGCGCTGGAGCTGGAAGGATGCAGAGATAATGAAAATTGTAAAAACTGTTCTAGGCCTCTTCAGCTCACTTGGTCCCTGTGAGTTGCTGGATACTATTTTGTTTCCCCCAATGGGTTGAGATGCAATCAGCGCAGAAGACTCCTGTACCTCCTCGCGCTTAGTTACGATGCCACGGGACATTTCAGTCGTATCTCGTCCCTCTCCAGAAATTGTTCACGTTTGTTACGACTGGCAGATTTACGTACAGGATTAGTGCGAATGTCGGACTCTAGAACCTCCCTGATTACAATATTCTGTTTACTTCACTGACTAAAATAAATAAAAAACTGCTGCACAATATATTGTAATTTGAGTTGTTGTGAAGTTTTCAAATAATAAAAGCCGCATTTGTTTCGAAATGTGAGATAATAAAATGTCCGAAAAGCAAAATATCTCATCTTTCTAGAAGCAAAATCATAGTTTAAAATGCTTCAAGACCGACAGTATCATATGCAATAGCGTCGGGAATATGTTTTATATAACCACACATAACTTTCTAACCGTAAAAGATAAAAACTTACTTTTTTCCTTTGAAAGAGTGGGGATAGAGTTCTCTGAACGTGTATTTGTCCATTTTGATCGGCTCAAACTTTCCCAAAGAGTGAAGTGAGTCAAGATGGTCGACACTCTGAGCGTCTGTGTTCCGAACAACTGAAAAAGCTGCTCTAAGTCCAGTTTTTTCTCAAATAAATGTCAAATGACACATCTTGGTCTGTGTAATTGTGCATCCATTTTCTATTTTAATTTGAAAGGTTTATTTCAGTCCAAATGAACAAATCCAAATGTAATTTCCACCCTGGAAATGCAGAAGTGCTGTGGCTCTGGCCCTGGACCTGACAGGAGCTGTTTCCAGGACTGGACCAGGAAAGTCATGGAGCCACTGCACTTTTTTTGTTTTTAGGGCAATAAGGAGATTTTTAATTTACTTACAGACTTGAGATTTTGCATTTTTGTAGCTGAGGCCCTAAATTAAGCATTTTTTATGTCCAAAAAGTTGTTTCTACATGTTTGCTGTGTGTTTTGTAAGAAAGAGAGTGAATTTTATTTTCTGTTTTTTCATCTCTATTTCTGGTCCTGTAGCTTTTCTCACAGCCTCATGACACAACTACAGCAGCAGATTGTGAAATAACAGGTTGGACTGAACAAAAGGAGGTAAAACACTTCATTAGGGGTAAAAATGGCAGTTTTAATCGCAAAATTAAGAAAAAAAAAACCCAAGCGAGACTGAAATTGCCCTAATTGCCACTAGAAACATGTTCTGAAATTCATGATATTCATGAATTGGTTTTTCAGTTCATGTTTGTTTTCTTTCAAATGTTAATGCTCTTGGATTTGTTTACAGTGAGCGCTATGAACAGAATCTTACTTTTTCGACATTCATCGCAAATTTAATCACTACTGCAATTCGATTTTAATCCAGAACCGTGCAGCACTATTGTAAAACGATTTGGCCATCTGAATCTAAAGCTAAAGCTACAAGTCGCCTCCTCTATGCTGCAACCCCCTCTGCTATAAGAGGAATTAGATTTGTGTCGACTGTGATCCCTCCGTGGTCGGGCATGTCCGCATAAAGTTTACTCCAAGGGCCGAGATGGCGTCTTTTTGGTCGCTCATCAAAGAGTTCTGCTGCAGCTCAGCGGGAGCACGAGGCGACACCAGCAGAAGAACACGAGCAGCTACTTTAAATTATGCACTAAAGGTCAGCCGGGCTCTCGGGGCACATTCTCATGTGGGCAGGCAAGGTTTTAAGTTTCAAAAGGTTTAAGTACTGCGCAAACAAAAGTGTTTGGAGCTGTGAGAACACCCAGCCTGTCATGCCTTGATTAGGCTCAGTCTCCCTTTAGTTACTCCACCGAGAGCAGCCTAGAGTCTACAAAGTGACACAGACATGAGACAGGCCAAGTAATGATGTGGAAAAGTGGGAGGGAGAGACTGGATGATTTAGAGCAGTGTTTGTTCCAGTACTACTTTCTGGCATCATTCGCTTCGGCGTTTCTTTTTACCTTTGATGGCCGGGCTGATGTGGGACAGTCAGTCACCCATGACCAGTGACAAGAACAGTTGACTCTGCAAACTGAGTGTCACCCAAAGGTCCTCTGGCGAGCCGCTCAGCCAGTGTAACAGACAGTTCATGATCTATGCTGCGCGGCTTCACACTCATTCCAACGACTCCCCGTCTGCACCTCCATCGTCCCCCAGACACACACAGTCCTACACCTCTGCACATCGGAGCCAAAAACACATAAACCATCTGTCTAATACAGTGCACACAAATGTTTCAGAGGCCACAAGTCCCTTCAGTGCAGATGAGTTCAGGGAAATGAGATTTACTTTCATGTCAGACATGTGCTTGTCCCTGTTTTTTCATCTGAGATGAAAGACGTGAGATTCAAGCGCTGCAGGTTCAGACCACAAAGATGAGCATCCTTAAAGACGTCTTGACAAGTCTTTTATTTTTCATAGCTAATTAAACAAACAGCATTACATTTGTTTATGATCAGATATCTTCAGACGATACTTGAATGCACTAAAAAAAAAAACCCAGCTCAGTAGTTCAGTGGACAGAGGGTTTTATAGAAGTATATATTTGTACTGCAATAGTAATAATTGGGACACAGAATCTGTGCACGGCAGAGCAATAAAACCTCTAGAAGTAATGGCTGGGAGTCTGTTCTTGCCTGGGGTTTCATTATTTTTTATTGCTTGTTTTAGGCTGTTTGGTGAACAAGATTTGTCAGAACTCGACTGATACAAAAGGAAATACTGGACAGGGAATAATAAGAACATATATCATCAAAAACTGAGGCTACTGAGACTAGTCTCTCAGCCGTGTATTATGAACTGATTTTGATTTTTTTTAAAATACTTAAACACTTACAGAATCAACATTTTAAGAACTTCTCTGACCTCCTGAAAACTACTTGGACCAACTGCAGCTGATAACGACACTGGTCTTCACAACAGAAACACAGGAGCCTAACAAATGTGGCAGAGGGAGGCTTACCCCGAGCCCACAAAGCATTTCTGCAGCAACAGAGGGAGACGCTCCAGACCAGAATGCTGAAACGGCAACTCTCCTCTAAGCCTTTGTCGGGTAATTATATTTCCATGGGGCTTTTGTAAATACCGGCTCGGATCTCTCTGTCAGTGACCTCTGTAAATAACAGTAATAAAGAGCGCACTTGTGTCCCTCCAAGACATTCCCACCCGTCACCAGAGGACGAGCGGCAGCGCCTTCTGCTACAGGAGGAATTATGTTTTATTTAGTGTTTTTGGTGATACTTTTGGACATAGTCTGGCACATTTCTCAGTTAATCTTAATATACCAGATGCTGCAAATGCAACTTGTTGGAGAAAACAAACAAAAAAGGAAATTATTTTAACAACAGATGCTCCAAAAACACTGTTACTGTGTGAGCAACTGTAGCTGAAAAGAATGTTAAGTCTGCTATAGGTGTATAAGCTAAAAAAGCTCTTAAAACGTTAAAGAAAGAAATGAAAAGTACTAAAATTATTACAGTGAGACGAGAGAGGCTGCAGAGGCTTTAGAAATTCAGGAAAACTTTGGAGTTTTATGCCTCGGGCTGAAACTAATCTATAAATCAAGTACTGAGACTAGATACGCAATTGAAATAACAAAATTGGACAAATTTGGACATGTCCTGAATTGTTTTAAAAGGAAATCTTTATCTTAATATATATTTATGCATTTATTGCCAATGCCAGTTCATTTTGTTAGCTCCAATTTCACACAAAAATGACAAATACAAGTCCCAACAAATATAGAAACAAAGGAGAATGAAAATGGAGACTGAAAATGACTATTTTCTACTTTCTTCACTGTGGTGTCGTTATTGAGTAATAGTCTTTGTCAAAGTATTGAAACCAGGTTTGAAAATGTTAATGGAGAGAGTGGTAATAATGATAATACATTTATAATGCGCTTCACATTAGCAAATCTCAGTGCTACAGTAAAACAGGGAAGTGTTCCTGAAAGCCGAGGTAAAACAGATGGATACAATCGTCAGCTCTTCAGCCACAAGACGGAGTGAATAAAAATCTTTTAAATTGTTTTTTAAGAGTCTGTGAAGCCCTAAGGGTGGGGGTTCATGGGGCTGCAGCAGAGAAAGCCTCGCCTGCTACGGTCCACAGTCTGGTTTTAGGTGCACGGAGGCGGAGACTGTGCCGGGCAGTCGTCTGGTGATGGTGAACGGGGTCTGGAGCTCACCGAGGTGGGTCGGGGCAGCAGACGAGCTTTTGAGAAGGAGACGAGAATTACTAAAAGATCATCAGCCGGTTTCACTTGGTGGAAACCGTCTGTCCTCGCAGCATTAGGATTGGTTCGCTCGACGGTAGGCGGGGACTTTTTTTATTTAACCAATCGCTGCTGTTTGGTGGTGACGTCTGTAATGCGCCGGAACATTCAGTGGGGTCAGAGTAATCGCAGCACAACAGCAAATCCCGTAGGAAGAATAATGATAATGTCTTTCTCCTTCATAAAATTCAGCAAACATTCTCTTTGTTCCGGCTTTAAAGCCTCGATGTCGGGAATCTTGGCCAACACAAAATGTCTGTCTCCATATACATCCGTCTGGACCGACCGTTTCCTGTTTTTGCTGGACACAAAAGGACCCAGAGGCGCCGGAGTTTGACCTCATGGCTTCACAGCTCTTCCGGGGTTATTGGGGTATTAATGGCCAACACTTTACATAGATTTAGATCACCGCCTTTTTTATAGTTTCCTATTTGAGCACTGGACATAATCGTACCGCAGAAGGTTCAAGCAGGACCCAGGACAGTTCGCTGGATTATGAAAACGTGCCTGGACGACACATCGACCCTCTTCAGTAGTGATGGGTCGGTCACGTGGTCGATATGTGTTTGTGCTGAGCAGAGGGTGGAGGGCGGGAATCAGTGCACGTTCTGTTTATTCAGCACTTATACTATATGCAAATGAGCCATGCGGTTTTAAGTTTTGTTTACGTAAAACATAAATAAATATGCGCAAAGCTGCATTAAACACATTATTACTCCTGTATATGTGGAGCGGAGAACCAGAAATGTCTGTAGAGCAGAGGTCCAGAGGATCGATTTGTTTTAAATCGCACTTGTTTATTTGTTGTAAGGCGACCTGGGGTGTCCAGAAAGGCGCCTAATAAATCAAATTTAGTAGTAGTAGTAGTAATAGTTTTTTTTTTTTTTTTTTTACATTTTATGTGGAGTGAATAAATAAAACCATATTTATCTAAAAAACATAAAAATCAATGTTTTTTTTTTACATTGGTAATTAATTTTGTGCATAATTTTATATTGTTGATAGTAAATTATTTAAAGCTACAAAACAGCCTGAAGAGCCGCTTGGGAGCCGAAAGAGCTCTTTTTAGTGAGCCGAGCCCAAAGAGCTGGAATTCCCATCTTCAGGCATGTTTTAGATGAGAGAATGTGACATGTTAGAAAGCTCCAAAAAGTGCATTTTTCATAGAGTAATTTGGTCATTTCTGCAAATATCAGTTATCAGCTCATAAAAAAAATCCCTTGATAGAATCGTACTGCTGACCGTGAGCAGGGTTGAACAGGGATGACATAAAACCTCTTCAGGCGTATTTCTGATGAAGGAACAACATTATAACATGGGCGAAAGCTTCTCCTTTAAACACGAGTGAATGAAACTGCACGTTTGCCTGGGAAAACAAACCAAAATGTGGCTCATAAAGATTCATTTGCAGAGTATGTCTCCTTTAAGCTCCCTCCAGCGCCTCCACTGGGTTCCCCCTTCGTCTCGTCGTCTTGCTTTTGGCTGTTTGCCGGAGTGTGGATCAGGCGTCTCTCGGCCAAAGGGAGAGTGGAGAGTGGAGAGTGGGGAGTGGGGAGTGGGTGGACGGTGCTGGTGGAGAGTCGCTGCTGCTGTTCCCTTTAACAGAGCCGGCACCGCCAACAATAGCCCCCCTCCTCCTCTGACAGCTTTGCATAATTCATTCTGCTCGCTCTCTTCCTCTCCTCCCTGACGCTCCACATAGACACTCCTCTTTTACTTTCACGAGCAATCTGGAGGTACAGTTCTGTGCAAAAGTTTGAGACAGGTGTGAGAAATGCTGCAAACAAAGAACGCTTTCAGAAATATTAATAATGATGTGAGCGAACAAAACAAAACCAAAAAAAAGCCAAACTCATTAAGAACTATTTTACAGAGAAGACTTTCCTCACTACTCAACTTTACATCTACAGGTTTTGGCGTTTACTTCTCTGGCTGCAAGACGCCGTCTCCTCTCACCCTGGAAACCAATAACTGCCCCTTAAAGCACTAAATGGATTCATGAAGTTGTGTCCTTTCTGAAAGAAGAAAAGATCAGGTACTCCAAGAAATGGAACATTTTTTTTAGAAAATGGTGACCCATTTATTGATTTTTTTGAAACAGTCTAAGCCAACCCCACCCCCCTATTTAATTTTACTTTAATTTAACTGTATTTTATCATTAGTTTTTTATGCATTTTTTAAATTTTACTTAAATTTAATTGTATTTTATTAATATTTTTTATTATTTTTTTATGTATTTTAATTTACTTTTAATTTAATTGTATTTTATTAATAGGTATTTTTAAAATTATTTTTTGTTTATTTTACTTTAATTGTATTTTATTATTAGTTTTTTATGCATTTTTTAAATTTTACTTCAATTTAATTGTATTTTATTAATAGTTTTTTATGTATTTTTATTTACTTTTAATTTAATTGTATTTTATTAATAGGTATGTTTTAAATTATTTTTTGTTTATTTTACTTTAATTGTATTTTATTAGGTATTTTTGTAATTATTTTTATGTATGTAATCATTAGTTTTATTATATTTGTTATTAATAATAGTATTAATAATAGAGCATTACAATTCCATTATATTATATGACTCAACTCGTATTCATATTTCTTCAACGTTTGAGTGATTTGTTTTTGATAGTTTTGTAAATTATGTTCTCTGCAAAAATATTTTATTTTGTTTTTGTTACACACAAATAAAAACATATGGAACAAGTTCTGAGCTCGCTGCTGTACGTCGGCAAGGTCGTCAAAACATTTTCAGCATTCTTAAAATTTCTTGAGGTATGTCAGCGTGAGCTCGTTCCTCATGAGTCCGGCAACACGCCAAACATTAGTTGGTACAAGTTATTTATAAGTTATCAAAACGTTCTGTATAAGTTACTACTACGTTATGTACAGATTCTTTTAGGGCAGAAGTGATTCATTCATTGTTCCTCGTTCATTCTGATTCATTCAGACTGAAAACGGAGATAAAAACATTTCCAGCACCAAAATGTCTGGTTGTTCTGTGTGTGTTTGTCAGAATCGATATTCTACCAACAGACTAAAGTTTGAAAGTTTTACTCCCGAGGATCTGACAGTCGGACACAGTTTGCAAAGTCGGATCGTTGAGGAAATATTCTCGATCTGTTGACGATAATCCTTTCGCAGAGCTCGACAAACTGCTGAGTTCTGCCGCACTTCTGCTGCCAAAATGCACAATCGAGCCTCCGTCGCCACTGTTTAACACTAAAAGGGTCAATGCATCAAACTCGTTATGAACACACTGTGTATACGCCCAAAATTGAAGGAAAAAAAAAAAAAGTTCAGCGTATTCCAGCGTTTTAGGAAAATTCTGGTACGTTGACATACGCTGGTTAATGGCCCAGGTGTGACGGGGCCTTTAGTTCTTCTGCATGTTTGGAACAGCCCAGGTCCTTCACAAACTGTCTGCAAGTAAAACCGAGAAGAACTGAGGCTCTTCTGAAGGCAAAGCTCACACCAAACATGGATCTGATTTACATTTCTCTTTTATTCATTCGCTGCATTTTGTGGATTGATGAAAATAAATGACGAACACTTCCTGGGGTGACACCGGGTTTTCGAAATAAAAAACGGGGACATTCCTGGTTTGGGTTGGTAATAAATACAATTGTGAATGGAGTGTGTAATTAAGTGAGTCACTAAAGTCACATTTTCTTTGTGTTTTGGTCAATTTTAAGCAGCTTTTTCTGTATTTTCCTCAACAAATGACAGTTTGTGCTTCTCTTTACTGTTGGCAGGGATCAAATTGGTCAAAAACAGGGACATCTGGGACATTTCTTGTATAAAACTGAGACAAATCACTGGTTTTGGACAAATCTGCTGGGACAGGGGGACACAGGGCTCAAAACTGGGACTGTCCCGGGGAAATAGGGACGTCTGGTCGCCCCAACACTTCCTGTTTTGAAGTATTTCTAGTTTACAGCATTTTTCCACACCTGCCTAGAAGTTTTGCACAGTCCTGTATATGAATTATTGCAGTATCATTAGCTTTAACGGCATAATAACCCAACTCCTCCGGTACTTTATGAAGACGTGAGTCCAGTCACAGATTGCAGCTCTCAAAGTTTAAATGAGTAAGTAGATTAGCCAATCAGGGACATGCACGGGCTGTTAAAGAAGGTAAAAACATCAGAGAAAACTGAAATAAAAAAGATATTTATGAAGGAACAGCAAATTCCAAAAAGTATTGACCAGAAAAAATATGTCAGAAGGAACCATTTGGAAAACAAAGCCTGGAAAAATCCTGCGTATTTCCATTCAATTAAGACCAAATTTGATGGATAGAAATTGGAAAGGCGTGTCATTCTGCAGATCACATGAACAGGCCTGGTTTCACAATAGAATATGAGAAAATCTTCCTCTCCTCTCCCAGTTCCCCCCAGCAGCAGTTGGAAGAACAGAGTGAGGCAGAGCCGGGGCTGAGCTCCATCAGATACTGCCTGTTTTCTCCCTGTCACCAGTGATTCCACAGACACAGTGTTTGTGCAGTGCCCAGACTCTGTCCTGATGCCATCTGAACCAGACTGTGTCCCTTCTTTATCCTGGGCTCACGCCGCAAATCTGCAGGCGGCAACAAGCGAGCGCAGAACTATTAGCTAAAAATACGACAAATTAAATATTATGTTTCTGAAATATTCGATTTGATTGTTGTAAAGTAATAAATACCTTTACACTGCAAAAAAGGCCTATCAAAAAATAAGAAAAAAATACCAATTTTGAGGTAAAAATGCCCTATTTTCAGTTAAATTTTCTGCCAGTGCAGTAAGAAATTTTCACTTACCAAGTTTTCTTAAAACAAGACGAAATACGAATCTTGTTCTAAGCAGAAAACACGAGTTTCAAGTATTTATGACAAGATTTTTCCCCTTATTGGTTTGAGGAGGAAGTTAAAGAGGCTTAACCTGGACTGAGTTAATATAAAAAGTGCTTAGAATAAGTTGTAATATCGAGATAAGATAAATCAGGATGAATATCTTGAAACAAGTAAAAATAATCTCATTTTATTAAGTAAAAAAATCTTTAAATTGATCTTTTAAGATGAATCTGCTTAATTCAAGTCAGTTTAACTATGCTAGAAAATCCTTTTTTGTAGTGCATATGTTTTGACTCTAAAATTAGGGCCCGACTGATGTGGGCACTTGGAAACATATCGGTACCAGTCTAAATCTTGCCGATATGGGCCGATAATCCATGTGGGCAGGTTATACCTCGTTATAAAGCTCAGAGACTCTATATTACGTCTATTTAATCCAGTTTACACACAGATAAATGTCCTGATCTGTGGCGCCGCATCAGGATTTATCTGCAGAGTCATTTGTGTCTGTGACGTCCCAGAGTCGCGTCACATGACTCACGTCACATGACTCACGTGCTCTTGTTTTTACCCGTGTGCAACACTGAGGCGCTGCTTTAGACGCACGACACTGACTATAAATAAAAGTGAACTTCAGTGCTGGTTTAATAAAAGTGTGAGTGCGGCGCACAGGACACATCCTGCTGCTGTCCACAGGCTGCATTAGATTAAAGTGCTGGAAATGAGCTTTGGTTTGTACTTAGGTGCTGTAAACTACCACACAGAAACAGGTCACTGCTGTAGCAGCTGTATATACATTACTGGACCTGCTCTCATATGTAAATGAGCAGTGAATAGAGGTGTGAATGTTCTGCATTTACACTTATAATTACCGCGGCGCACTCGCATTTACCACTAAAAGCTAATAGCAGTACTTTATTTACAGTACTTTGTTTACAGGCTAGAATATCGTACAAAAACACCATTAGGTCGACTTTTAAATATGACGCAAAGAGGCAGAAGAACAAGAAATGTCGCCTAAATAAACCTAATTTAAAATCCAATAGAGCCAAACTTAAGTTTTATAATCAGTTGAAGATTTACAGTGAATTTTTACCTCACTAAATATATCTGCGTTTATATTGGCAGCTCCAGTTTTATCGGTATCATATCGGTCGGGCCCTTGTTAAAATGTAAATCTTCTGATTAGAGCTGTAGACCTTTAGTCGTCTAGACAAATGATTAGTTCATGGTGTCTTAGTAAACCAATTTAAATTATAAGGAATTACATGGGAAAAATGCAGATTAAACAAATGATTCACAAATAAATCCTTTATAAAAAATATAGTAATAGAGTAAAAAAAACTGACAAATCCTTATAAAATGCATTTAAAGATGTTTAATTAATCTAATTTCTACTGTCTTTTTTAAAAGGTTTGTGGCAGTTCCTCGTGTGTTCTGAGCATCCTAATTATTCAGTTTCTAAGATCTTTTCATAACCCGCGAAAAAGCTAGTAGGCTAATGAGCACTTCCTGATTATAAAACGCCTTCAAATTAGATGCAAACGGCACGATGTAAACTTGTTTTGACCTCAAAAGCTGCTTGAGACGTAGGAGTTATATCAAAAATGTGTTAAATGTACAAATATTACACTTATTCTATTTATGTAAAGTCAGAATATTGAGTTTAGTCGACAAAGTGACAGCAAAATTACTACTTAAAAACGCAAAACCACCCAAAGAAAGCCCAGAAACGTCTCGTATAATCTTCCAAACGAGTCTAAAGTGTCTAAAGTGACGCGTCTGCCCTTTTGTGCTTAATTTTACGGTCCATTCACTCCTACCCGATGCTCCACTTTAATAGCACCTGTGTACGTATATATTTGGCGGAGGGAGAGTCGCAGCCCTCAGATGATGAAACCCTCTCCTCGCCGAGTGTCTGGTGCCGCCGCTCGCCTCGGAATATGCACAAGTGGGCTAAGTGATGCAAATCTGCGATAGAGCCACTCCAGATTATCCTGTGCACACGGCGCTCCGATCTCCATCCCTCATCGTCACAGCACATTTAGTCAAACAAAGTCAGTGTGCGCACATAACCGAACGTCGGGAAGCCCACATCTGTTTTACTGCCGAGCTGTTCTTGTGCAAAAGAAATGTCTCGTGCCATTTTCTCTTTTATTGCACGTGTAACAGTAACAGAACGACTTTCGCTCCCGAGTACGACTTAAAAGGCTGAACGGGGAAGTTTACAAATCACGTAAATGGTCGGGCAGTGGCTGCGGTTAGGGGCGCACTCAAAATCTGATTATTAGTAGATTTTTGGAGTTATAAGATGGTTAAAACGGCACGAAAACTGCAAAATCTGATGTGAATAACCTGATTTCTTTCTGATCAAGCTCCATGAGGTTACTTACTGTGTATTTTTGCTATTTGCTGGACATTTAGATCATCTAAAAAGTCCAGAAATCAGATATTCAGCTCAGATTTGGGTGTGGTAAACGAAGCCAGTGTCATTTCGAGATGTGAACATCCTGTAATCTTTGTGGCTCAATCTGAAACAGCAATAGAAGGTTATTAACAGACTTCATCTGTATCCAAGACTACAGTACCATCAGAACAAGCTCCCTCCCATAAAACTCCCAATTACACAAGGCAGTCTTAACTCAGTGGAAGCCGTTTGCTCAAATTGGAATCGTGACTGTGTTATTTTACACTGGGGTGTCCGGGGAAGTAATAATCTTTGTTCTTTATGTATAGGCTGTTAATTGAGAACAGAAACTCTGCAGTACAGAATCAACAACTGTCACCAGGTGCTGCTTACTCATAATGAATACACTCCATGCTGAGCGAAAAAATAAAATCAACCTGCGCAGACCTTTGGCAATTCACACACAAATCCACGATCGACCCATTGTTACGGAAATGAATTAAATCGTGGCAGAGGCGCTGCTGCTTTGTGTGCAGATCCAGAGCAGTCACAGCACACTGCAGGTGAATGGGAACGGGATCCCACACATTCACAAAACGACAGAAGAATTAGGTTGTTAAAATGACACGATTTGAGTTCAAAAGAGCAGCTTTTAATTACAAGTGCGGGTTCAGACTTAAGTGCTGTTGACGTTGTGCTGTGCTCACTTTATTGTTGCACGAGAAGAGTCTGTCAACAAAGCGAACAGAACGGCTGCTGAAAATCATTACGACATTTGAAATGCAGGGAGCGTAGAGCCCGACACAAACTCACACAGGGAATGTTCTAAAACGCTGACATTGAGTGTCATTCAAATGTATTTCACAGTATAGTGTTCTGCAAAACCACCCTCCCTGTTTTCTGCACATGCACAGATGTCATAAAGACGAGGATCAGAACAGACCGGATCCTGCAGGGACTGTACTTCACTGGTGTCAAGGAAAATGTACAAACACATGAGAGGAAAACTGCTGTTTAACGCAGGGTTATATAAACCCATTTTAATGTTAGCCTAATGTGAGCTAAACAATAAAGGGACGAGAAACAGATAATGAACTGAACCTGCACACAAATATAAGCATCTGCACATTATATAGAAAAATATATCAACAGAACTTTGTCTTTAGGAGCAGATTCCTCGCGTACGGAGAAAACAGCAGATTTTATTCTCCCGTTTCAGCGTTTTAAGGTATCTAAAAGTATGTAGGTCATGATGGCGCACTGACTGAATACTGAGAGACTCTGGGCCTTATTAAAGAAACATCAATCCCAAATTCACCGACGCCACACGCTCCCTCTGCCTGAGCCGAGGGGAGTGAGCGTCTGCAGCTTTTACTTGTGCCCAATTTGTCCGAAATCTGACGAGTCAACTGCCGACCGACCGGCGCATTGATCTGGAATCCAAAGGTTTTACATTTTCCAGCTTGTCCTAGTGTTCAATATTTTTTCCATCTGGCAATAATGGCGAGGAGAAGTGTTGCTGAGCCGGAGCCTCTTCGCTGCAGCCCTGTGGCGCTGGGTATCAGAGGTTGCGTCAACTGAATTATTGAGGCCGTCAACCGAGTTCATCGACAAGCGTAGCTGACGCCCTGCTCCCCACTGGGCTGTCCACAGGCCACAAAAGAGCTGACCTGAGGCACATGGCAGGTCCAAGCCATTCTCCCGATCCATCAGCCGCTCGGACTGCTTCTGCGAGCTTCAACAAGACGGCACAGGCATCATTTATGTCCAAGAAGGTCTGCAAAGCATTTTCATATCACTCTCCTTTTGCTGGGGTTTGATAATTCTGTAAATGCGTTACACAGTTACACAATGTTGGAGAAGTGCAGGAAGGTGCTGCCAAATGACGGTAAAGTGCCTCATATATTCTGACAAAAAATAAATACACTGAAGTAACTGTTAAACGGCATGTTTCCTGTATGTGCTCAATGTTGGTGCTGTCAGAATCAATTATTTCTGTCTTTACATGTTATGAGAGAAGAAATAATCAGAATTTTACAGTAAGTTCAATGTAGTGAATAACAGATAAAAGGTGTAATAACCTCTACAGAAACGGCTTTGCATTTTTATTAACAAAGGTTTAACGTGGAATATTCAAACTCTACACGTTTGACCCGGACGCACACGTCAGCACCACAAACTGAGCAGGGACAGGGAAAAATATGAGTCATGTGAAACTGTAATACTGTCAGGTGAATTCACAGTAACACTTTATAATAAGGCGCCGTAATAAACAGCATCAGCAACATCATTACTTAACCCTTCAGTAATATTTGTTACTAAAACTTTATTCTGCTGCCTGTGCAATACTGGGACCCTGTGCAATAATGTAAGATAGTAATTTATTGTATATCTTGTCTTAAGATAGCAATTTATATGATACATAGTTTTATAATCCTTATCTTTATAGATCTTTATAGTGTTTGTCTATTTTTAACTTAACTGTACTTCTATTGCTGCTACTGTTTCTTGTTGTTCTCTTTACTGTGCGTTGCAACACTGAAATTTCCCCATTGTGGGACAAATAAAGGATATCTTATCTTATCTATAAAATATCTATTTCACACAAGTTAATAGTTTTTACATCATTAACTAAACATCAGTTGTTTGCATGAAATCAGTGTATTAATGTTTTAACAAATAGAAAATAATCTATTAACTAATATTGTATTAATATTTATTAATAGTAACTAAATGTGTCGTTGGCTCTTGAACCTCTCCTCACAGGATCCTCGTTAAGTTAAGCGTAAAATGTTAAATATTTGCTATTGTTAATAGATTTTATAAGTAAAGTAAAGTCGTATTATGTGTAAATAGTTAATAATCACTGTTCCAACTTTATTATAAGTCGCCCCACACTGACACCTACATAATACTAATATATTAATTATGCTTAAACAACTTAACCCACAGTGATCCTGTGAGGAGAGGTTCAGACACATTTAGTCACTATTAATAAATATTAGTAGGATATTAGTTAATAAATTATTTTCTATTTGTTAAAACATTAATGCACCAATTTCATGCAAACAAATGAAGTGTAGTTAATGATGAAAAAACTATTAACTTGTGTGAAATAGATATTTTAGTAACAGTTAATAAATATTAATGAAGGGTTAAGTAATGATTAGTTTGCGGTTTCTTATGGCGCCTTATTATAAAGTGTTACCAGTTTTACTCGTTTTTTTAGGGCGACTTTTATCCTGTCCAGGAACTGCAGGTGAAATAATAATTCTGCCATGTTCACAGAAATGTCTCTTCACATGCACCGTCCCTGTAATGAATAAATAAAATAAATACAATTGAAATTTTCTGAGCCTCAAATGCAAATACAGAATTACTCAATGCAGATTTCAATCAAAATACACCTTAATAATGTTAATAATGAGGGAACATGAACTTAAAGCTCATTAAAAAAGATATTTACAACAAATCCTGCAGGAATATTTTGATTCTGTTCTCACCACGACACAAATCGACACATGAACATTCGTCTGTTTGACTTTCCCCAACGGGCAGAGCAGAAAGTCCAGCTCCAGAGTCTGGCCCAGTGTCCGGTCCTGGGTCCGGTCCTGGGTCCTGCCCCTCGGTCCGGTCCTGGGTCCTGCCCCTCGGTCCTGCCCCTCGGTCCTGCCCCTCGGTCCTGCCCCTCGGTCCTGCCCCTCGGTCCTGCCCCTCGGTCCTGACCCGCAGAGTCCAGTGGAGCTCGTCGGGTCACAAATGTTAATCTCTGGGTCACAGCCGAGTGCAGAAGCGGCAGGACAGAACGCCGCTGCTTTCATCTCAACGGGCTTTCAGCACAGCGGCCAAAATTGCACCAAAAACCACTCGCTGCTGGTTCAGAAGCGGCCGGGGTCACTTTTGGTCTCGTGATGACGCAAACAAGACATTACAAAGAAAATATGAGCGCAAGGCAAACGCAGAGAGCACAGGACGCTCCTTTTGTTCTACGTCAGCGCTTTTTGTTGCGTCACCGACCGGTTTAATGTCAGACGACATTTTCACGGAGCGTCTTTGAGGTGTGGAGGATAAACACGACAAAAATATATCGGCATTGTCAGGATAAAATACCTAAATAAGGATAAAAAGCTGAATGAAACACACAAAAAAGGAAAAAAGAGAGAACAAAACCAGAACAAAATCAGAACAACTAAATAGTCACAATAAACATGTACCAGATTAACCCCCGAAGACCTGAGGGCAATTTTAGTACATTTGTCCTCGCCTGGATTTGGTTCTTAATTTTGCTTTTTAAACTGCCCCTTTTACCCCTAATGAAGTGTTCTACCTCCTTTTGTTCAGTCCAACCTGTTATTTCACAATCTGCTGCTGTAGTTGTGTCATGAGGCTGTGATAAAAGCTACAGGACCAGAAATAGAGATGAAAAAAAATAACAGAAAATAAAATTCATGACACAAACATGTATAAACATCTTTTTGGACATAAAAAATGCTTAATTTAGGGCCTTAGCTACAAAAATGCAAAATCTCAAGTCTGTAAGTAAATTAAAAATCTCCTTATTGCCCTAAAAACAAAAAAAGTGCAGTGGCTCCATGACTTTCCTGGTCCAGTCCTGGAAACAGCTCCTGTCAGGTCCAGGGCCAGAGCCACAGCACTTCTGCATTTCCAGGGTGGAAATTACATTTGGATTTGTTCATTTGGACTGAAATAAACCTTTAAATAAAAATAGAAAGAGATGCACAATTACACACACCAAGATGTGTCATTTTCCATGTGTGTGAGAATTAACTCCACTTAGAGCGACTTTTTCCCTCGTTATAAACACACACAGTCAGAGGAGTCGACCATCTTGACTCACTTCACTCTTTGGCAAAGTTTGGCTCCATCAAAATGGATGGAGCGCATGAGTTTGGGGAAAACAAAGTTCCTGTTGGACACTCGTTTTGCTCACGTCATCACACAGCGTGAGTGTGACGTAGGATAAAGCCGCAGAAATGTACGGAAACCTCTATGTCTGCACTTTCAGAGGGGAAAAGGACGTTTCTGTCTTTTACCGTTACAAAGTTCTGCGGTTATAGAAACATATTCCTCTGAGTCGTAGACGATGTCGTAGGTCTTCGAGCGAAGAGTGAGACACACATCGATCGTGACGAGAGTGAGAAAAAAGATTCAACAAACTGAAAGAAAGGATCCCACGTTTTCTCATGAGTGCATCTTATTTTCTCCATGTTAACAAAATACAGAACGTCTCTAATCCAGGCCTGGACTGTGGGCGGAGCAGGAGACTTCTATTTAAGAAGAACAAAGCGTCGAGCAGTAAGAGGAACAAATGCAATGATTTTTTTGATACTTTGGGATAGAGGATCAAGTGTAGCACCAAACGGAGCAGGAACTGCAGAAAGACCAATTTCAACATAGATAATTTGTGACATAATATTAAACACATCAGTCCAGAAGTTCAGCAGAGACGGACATGACCAGAACATATGAACTGAAGGCACCGTCACAGTTTGGATTAGGGACGAACATTCGATTAAATTTTCTTAATCGATCGTCGGGAAAATTAACGATAAATTTTGAATTAATCATTAACATTTTATATTAAAATGGTCATCACTGTTATTACTGTTAATAATCTGCATAAATAAACTGAACTCTACAACATATAAACCATCAGCACCAGAGCCTCATCAGTGTGAGATCAGAATGTGTTTAATGCAGATTTAAACATTTGTTTATGTTTTACACAAACTAAACTTAAAACCTCATGGCTCATTTGCATAAACTGTAAGAGCTGAAAAAAGCAGCTCTTTCCTTGTGCTGCTGCTTCAGCTTCTGTGGGACTAAAGGACTCGACTCAGTGAATATGAGTGTTCTCTCTGTGACTCGGTGAATATGAGTGTTCTCTCTGTGACTCAGTGAATGAGTGTTCTCTCTGTGACTCAGTGAATATGAGTGTTCTCTCTGTGACAGAGGATGTTCTGCTGATGCAGAGTCTGTTCTGTGCGTATGTCGCGTTGCAGATGCTGCGTAAACATGTGAAACCGGGACACTCAAAAACCCGATCATACCCGGGACACTGATGTGCAGGGAAACGCACTCTGAGGAATATAGGGATCTGCACGGCTCCGTGGGACTGCGAGGCTCCAGAGTTTGTGCTCAGACCTCGACTCCTCAGGCTCCGTTACACAGACACCGACATTCAGTTTGTCCATGAAAATGAACGAGATCGACAGAATTCTTAACGATCGATTATCGATTAGTCTTGGAATAAGTAACAAAAAGACCTTAAAATAAAAGGTGTCGTGTCTCTTGATAAGTTTAAGGAAAGTGTAAAAAGTGGTGAGTGAAAATTGTTCATGTTTTTCTTGAGTTGTGTTTTTCTGATGTGATTCTTTCTGCTCTGGGTTCACTGTGCTGCTGCTCCGTGGCCACGTCGCTCTTGAAAAACAGATTCTGAATCTCAGTGAGGCGTCCTGGTTAAATAACGGTAAATAAATAAATCCTGCCCATCCCTAGTTTGGATCAATATCAGCGTAAAACTTTGCTAACCTAACCGTAAATAACAGCGATGTCGTATTTTGTGCTGTATTAGCCCAAGTCTCGCTGAAATAGAAGAAATGTGGACTTTTTTTACATTATCAGGAATATCTACGGCCAGATCTCTCAGGATGTTTTTATATTTTGAACTGAGGCTGTTTAATGAGTGAATAAGCGTATATAACATTGCAACCAACACGAAAACTGTGGTATTTGGTAAAATGATAATAAAGACGTCTGTTTTTCACTCATTTTGCAGCTTGTGGGTCCAAGAGTGAGTCACAAACGGAGAGAATTCACTCAGTTTTTCAAAATAAAACATTGCTCAGACTCGGATAATGAATGAAACAGAAATAATGTAAGTTATTGATGTTTTCTGCGCGGCCAAACGACCGGCGGACCTGTTCTACACCACGTCAGGTCGTGCGGAGTAGCAGCCATAAGGTGCGCTGTAGCGACGCTCTCCCGGGGGCACTTCTTCGCTAATTTCCATCTCCAAGTTCAGTCCAAATTCGCCCACAGATGGTGGAGGAGAGTCGATCATCAGCACCGCCGGCTTCATCACAAACTGTATTTCCACAGAGGAATTAGGAAAGAACAGCAGCCCACGGAGATCAAACCAGTTCTGAGCAAAAGTGGGTCAAACCTGCTCTACTGTAGGAAGGAGAATAACGACATCCAAGACTCATGGTGCGATATTCACGGCGATATCGTGGGAAAGTGCACGATATCACGATATTCTGCAGAATAACAAGACTGACTCTAAAACGCTTTGGTCGTTTGGTGCAACATTTAGTGTCATTAGGGACGAAACGAAATCCAAATCTCTCTGGACCAGTGTTTTCTTTCTTTTTCGTTCTTTCTTTTCTTCCTTCGTTTGTTCGTTCTTTTTCATTTGCCGTTTTGTTCTTTTTCGTTCTTTGTTTTTTCTTTCCTTCGTTCATCCTTTTTGTTTGTTCTTTCTTTCTTACTTATGTTTGTTATTTCAATTCTTTCTTTTTCGTTCTTTCCTTCGTTCATCATTTCATTCTTTGTTGTTCTTTATTTTTGTTTGTTCTTTCTTTCATTTGCTCTTTTGTTCTTGCTCTTCATCCTTTTGCGTTCTTTTTTATTGTTCTTTCTATTGTTCTTTTTCCTTTGTTCATTTTTTGCTCATTCGTTCGTTCTTACGTTTATTTCATTCTTTTTTTGTTCATTTCATTCGTTCTTTCTTTCCTTTGTTCATTTGTTCGTTCTTTCTTTCATTTGTTCATTTGTTCGTTCTTTCTTTCATTTGCTCTTTTTCGTTCTTTCTTTATTGTTCTTTTTGTTCTTTCTTTCATTCGTTCATTCTTACGTTTATTTCATTCATTTTCTTTTTCGTTCTTTCTTTCGTTCTTTCTTTCCTTCGTTGGTTTGTTCGTTCTTTCTTTCATTTGCTCTTGTTCTTTTTCGTTCTCTCTTTGGTTCTTTCTTCCGTTTCTTTTTCGTTCGTTTTTGTTGTTCTTTCTTTTGTTCATGCTTTTTGTTTGTTCGTTCTTTCTTACTTAAGTTCGTTATTTCATTCTCTCTTTTGTCCTTTTTTTCATTTGTTCGTTCATTCTTTCTTTTTCGTTCTTTCTTTCTTTAGGTCTTTTTATTCATTCTTTTTCGTTCTTTCTTTTATGTTCTTTCTTTTTCGTTCGTTCATATTCCATAAACATCTCACTGGACCAGATTTACTGCAGTATTTTGTGTGAATCTGCTCCTTTTTCATCTAAAAATGCTTCACAAGACTTAATCCACAGAATGAAGATGTAAAAGTGCTTAGAACAGTTATTTCTTCATGTCGTCTGCACTGAAACGGAGCAAAGGATCATGGTCTATGTAGTTCCCTCTGGTTTTTTTAGCCATTTTTGCATCAGAACTGTTCATTTAAGCAAAGAGACTTGGGGTTCGATATATTGTGATGCTCCACGATATTATTGTGAGACCTTTGACCAGACGATGTCTACGTGTTTGTAGTTTAAAGATGTTTAAAGTCATTAACAATAAAAATATGTTTTTAAAGAAATGTTATTTCATAAAATACTGACATTTTCAGTCAAGTCAAAGAAGCCCAATTTGGCCCATTTTTCCTTGACTGAAGGTTATGTCTTAACCAACAAGAATAACACGACTGAGGTTTTAATTAATATTATTTTACCAGGTCTATTCCATTTCTGAGTTGGTTCAATCTCTGATAACACATGAAATATGAGGTTTATTACAAGTGCCCGGAATGCCTTTAATGCAAAACTTCATGGTCTGAGGGTCCCTGTGGGGTTTTAAAAAGGTCTTAAATTTCATGCTCCTAAATTAAGGCCTTAAAAAGTCTTATTTTTTCACAAAAGTCTTAAATTTCATGAGTATTTTATTCTAAACTCACCGGGCTGCAGTGTAACATGAGACAGTGTGAAAGTTTAGTTTGTCTTGTTAGAATGTTATAAATGAGTTTTGGCCATTTTACACCAACACAAACGACTGTAAATGAGTCTGAATGAGATTTTATTATAAAAGTATTGTAGTTATTTAAAGCAGTGAGGAATGGTCATTATTAGAACTGGATCTGGTGTTTTTCGCTGCATAATGGGGGCGATGTTGGTCTGAATTTTCACTCAAATGGTCTTAAAAAGGTCTTAAATTTGGTGGTGAAACTCGATACTTGTGAAGGGTAAAGATATAAAAGTGCTTCATAAAATGACGTCTTTCACTGCATTTCATAAAACTAACCAAGATTTATTCTCTTAAATCAAGACAAAAAAATCTTATTTATCGTGTTTTAAGAGATATTTACTAAATGACTGATAAATATGTAAGATTATGAAGCTTATTTCAAGATTTTTTTTTCATATTTAGTCAGAATGCAAAAAACAAGTAAAACAAGTGTTCAGATGGAGTTTAAGACATTTTCCTGGATGTAAATGAGTCGATCTTGGACTGAAATTGTCCAGTTTCTCTGAACCTTCTGTTTGTGACATGGAAAAATTAAAAGATTCAAAAGTTTTAGGAGTTCTGCAGTTTGTCAATATGAGACGAAGTGGAAATTAGTCTTAAAATAAAGAAATAAGCAATTTCATTAAGATTCATGAAGTAAAATAAAAATAAAACAGTCAATAACAGCTTTATATTCTAGTTTTAAGATTTTTCATCTTAATTTATTCTTAGAATTAGTGTTTTATGCTTTATTTTAGACACTTCAAACTCAGATTCTTGCTTAGAATAAGTGATTTTATCTGATTTGGAGATTTATGAAGGTCTGGAGAGATTTTCTTCATAAGTAAATCTCACTTCCTGCTCTGTCAGATCATTTCACTTGTTTCTGGAGCATTTTGACTTAAAACAAGTGGATTCTTCTCATTTTAAGGAGATTTTTTTGCAGTGCTCATGCGAGTTGCTCTAAAACAGATAAAAGATTATAATCATTAATAAAAATCACACAGAAGTACGTTATTCAACTCAAAGCATTGTGTAAAATAACTGTACATATACACTATACTTCCATAAGCTTTTTTCTCCTCCTTTACGCCATTTTCCTTTTTTTTCCTCTTTTGGTGCCGCACACAGTGTAGTTAAGGACCCCGGCGGTAATGCATCACACGCTGTCACTAAATATCCCTTCTCTAAGCACATTTCAAGAGCACACGTTCTCCTCCGCCTAAAACCTCAGGGTGACTTTCAGCAGTCGTGGGGCTGGATTCGCTCCGTCCACTCGTCATATCGCAGCTTCACGACGGCCTGATCCCGGCTGCACGAAGGGGCCGTTTGGGGACCGGACTCCTCGCCGTTCCTCTGCATTTTAAAGGACCTTTCGGAGCTTCACGGGCCGCGGTGAGGCTCGGGTTTCCACGCAGACTATTTATCACGGTGTCTGGCTGCACGCGAGGGAGGGGAAATGTAGCACAGGTCAGCGACGGGGGAGCGCGTCGACAACAGCGCCGCGCTAACAGTAACAGATTAGAGGGCAGCAATTATGGAAAGCAAATATGACACGAGAGCCGTCCGCCGAGCCGTGGGAACTGCCGAGTTTGTCGGGCTGCATTAACCTTCACGCGTTTGCCTGGACGCCGCTCATACCCACATCAAATGTTATAATTTATAAGGTCACCGGCAGTCGCAGCGGGACAGTCGGGAGCGAGTGTATTTTAGTCTCCGGGAGCTTCAGAGCGACTCGTTTCGATATAAAGAGGAGGAGTTGTTACGATTACAACATGTACGAGTGCTTTAAAGGAAGATGGAGCCCTAAAGGAAGCACGTCGTCGTTAAAAATCACACCGTAAACCTGGATAAGTTAAAAGAACAAGTCACTCTGAGGTTATAACGCAGCAAAAACAAAATGTAGTCAAGATAAAATGACTTGGATTAAGAAATTTGACCATGATTTGAGTCAATTTCACTTGAAAAGTTTAAAAAAAAATCAAGACTTATTGTACTTTAAATGTGAAAATACAACATTTATTGTCTTCAGGGTCGCCGCGGTCGACTTAAAAAGGGTCTTAAATTTGATATTCCTAAATTAAGGCCTTAAAAAGTCTTAAATTATGTTGTCCAAGTCTTATTTTTTCACAAATTTAAATTTTATGAGCCTGTTTTTTGTTTACTGTGAGACGAGACAATGTGAAAGTTTAGTTTGTCTTGTCAGAATGTTATAAATTACTTTTTGACCATTTTACACCAACGCACACGACTATAAACGAGTTCTGAATGAGATTTTATAATATATTTTTTTTTGTTATTTGAAGCAGTGAGTAATGGTCATTATTAGAATTGGATCTGGTGTTTTTCGCCCCATAATGGGGGCGATGTTGGTCTGAATTTTCACTTAAATGGTCTTAACCCTTTAACTACCCCACCAGGAAAAAAGTTATAGAAAAATTTGTTTGCATTTTTTATAGCTTTATAGCACAATCTTGTGTTTTTTTTTTTTCAACAGACCTTTTAGTTTTAAAAATATTTACCTCTACCAAATGGTCGAGTTGTCATTTTATGGTTAACGTATAAAATGTCATATGGATTCATGTGGATTTCTTTAGCTTTGCAAACCTCTACCAATTAGTAGAAATGGCTAAATCAGTTTGAGTTAAATTAAGCAAACCTCTTATTGAAATATAATGACTCAAAATGTGCTGAACCATTTGGTCGAGGAGGCAGTCAAAGGGTTAAAAAGGTCTTAAATTTGGTGGGAATACTCTGTGTCGGCTTGTGAAGGGTAAAGACATAAAAGTGCTTCATAAAATCACGTCTTTCACTGCAAATTTCATAAAACTAACCAAGATTTATTCTCTTAAATCTAGACAAAAATGGTTTTTATTTTGTTTTAAGGGTTATTTACTAAATGGCTGCTAAATATGTAAGATTATTAAAATAATTTCAAGAAAATATTACTTTTTTTTATCATGATTTGAGTAAATTTCACTTGGCAAGTAAAATGATCTGCCAGTGGAATAAGAGTTTTTGTAGTTAAAATACATCTTACTGCACTTAAAAGTCACAATCTTCCAGAACCTAAAGAGCTTGTTCGTTGCACCTTTTGAAAACAGCTGAATTAAATGTTAATTTTGCTCAACTCAAATATTTGCAGTTAAAATGACTCATAGTTTTTTGTTAAAGCGACTCAATTATTTTCATTTATTTGGACTCAAATTTGGAGTTTTCAAACCACTGGAATAATTTAATTAATTTCAGTTTTGTATATATATATATCTACAAAACTGAAATTATATATTGTATAAATATCTACACAAATTATACTTTTTATTCTATATTTTATACTAATCACACGTTAAAATTATAAAGCTCAGGAAAAAAATAAGAGCTCTGCAAAATGATCAGTTTCTCCGATTTCACTACTTATAGGTTTGTGTTTGTGTTTCATTTCTATAAACTGACATCATTTCTCCCAAATTTCAAATAAAAATATTGTCATTTAGAGTGTTTATTTGCAGAAAAAGATGGTTCCATATTTTTCGGACTATAAGTCGCTCTGGAGTATAAGTCGCACCAGCCAAAAAATGCACAATAAAGAAGAAAAAAAGTCGCACTTTTTGGGGGAAATTTATTTTATAAAATCAGAGACCAAAAACCGACATTTCATCTTGAAAAGCGAGTTATAGAAGTTATGGTGATAAAAATAATCGACTAGAGAAGAATCCGTGTATCGTTCATTCGTTTTTCAGTATAGAACGAAAAATAAGGAAATGAAAAAACTGTATTATTTGTCTCTAAAACCAAAATGAAAAAGCGTACGACTATTTGTTTTTCATTTTTGATTCATATATACAATTCATATATTTGGTCTATGGGCTCAGTGTGAAAAATGTAAAATATAAGTCGCAGGAACCACCCGAACACCGACAGCGACTTATAGTCTGAAAAATACGGTAATGTTTTCAGACCTCAAATAATGTGAAGAAAACAAGATCAGATTTGCTTTAGAACAACACAGTACTAATGTTTGAACTTAGGAAGAGTTCAGAAATCAATATTTGGTGGAATAACCCTGATTTTTTCTCCTTTTCCTCAGGTTTGGTTCAGGTGATCTCCTCATCAGAGCCTCATGAAGCAGAATGAGGTTTGTGTTTGTGTTGGATTCAACAGACGCTGGAATAAAACGGCCGTCACACATGTAGAGACGCTGATTTCAGACAGAAAACATGCACTGGGCTCTTATTTTTTCCAGAGCTGTAGATACAGACAGTACACACACAGTAGGAATAATTCAAAATATGTACGAAGTTTTTTAAGTTACGCTCACTTATCCCCACAATAGTTCAGCTTAATCAAAAAATATTAGCTTAAATGACTCAAAAAGAAGAAAATGTCACTGCAACTTGACATGATTAAGTTTGTACGACTATTTCTAAAATGTTGAGTGTTCACAACTTTATTTAATTACTTTGAACGTTCGGGTTTACGGGGAAAAGATTAAAGTTGCCGAGTGCAAAGTTTACTCCCATCCAGATTCAATTCAATTATCCCAAGGAAAATAATGTCAGTAACATGTAAAAAAGCATTCTGAAAATCCTTCAAATTATAGTTGGTCTAGTTTGAGAAATAATATAAGAAAAACGTGGCAGAGCTGCAGATTGAATACTTAAGTACAGCTTTTCAGGAGCCCACTGTGCAAACGTGTGGACAGGCTGTTATTGGCCAGAGCACTGTTATCACCGAGCTTTTCCCACTAAAAACACGCTGCGTTTAACAAAGATTACCGTGCAGTCACTCAGAGCTCTCCCAGAACTGCGGCGTACAGTACGTGCACGTTTCGCAGGATCATTCGCCTGCTCCTCTTTTGTCAGGCGTCGCCCCGGAACTGTCACCTTTTCACAGCGGCGGACGTCCTTCCTGTGAGCGCGCGGCCGAATAACAGAATCTGCCACCAATTCCTCTCCACAAACACAAACTTTAGCGCGTCAACCTTCTGGAACTTCTGTTTACCTCGTTTCATTTACGCTTCTCGATGTTTGTCCGCGCTTTTACATTTGCGGGTCATTAGCTCCTGATTTCACTGGTGCTGATCAGTAATTTGGCATCACTGCAAAAAAAGGCCTGTCAAAAAGTAAGAAAAAAATACCAATTTTGAGGTAAAAATGGCCTATTTTAAGTGAAATTTTCTGCCAGTGCAGTAAGAAATTTTCCCTTACCAAGTTTTCTTAAAACAAGACGAAATACGAATCTTGTTCTCAGCAGAAAACACGAGTTTCAAGTGTTTATGGAAAGATTTTTCACCTTATTGGTTTAAAAACGAATAAGTTGAAACACACAGATCTTTTAAGAACATGTTAAAGTCGTGGTTACGCGAGAATCAAACCTGTGACCATAGTTAATACTTTGTGCTGCTGCCGTCCTGCTTATTTTTTGAAATTATATTTACTGTTTCTATTGTGTAATCGATCTCTGTGCTTTTATATAACCTACTAATTCTTATTCTACCATCTGTTCCTGATGGTATTGTGTGCTGTATATTGTTGCACTTTACACCTCGAACAGGGACGACAGTTAGAAACTCACTGTACATCTAACACTGGCACATTTACACAGATGTTTATTAATGTGCGTCGTCCCTGTTCAAATAAACTAATAAATAAAATAAAGAAGGAAGTTAAAGAGGCTTAACCTGGACTGAGTTAATATAAAAAGTGCTTAGAATAAGTTGTAATATCGAGATAAGATAAATCAGGATGAAACAAGTAAAAAAATCTCATCTTATTAAGTTAAAAAATCTTAAAATTGGTCTTTTACGATGAATCTGCTTAATTCAAGTCAGTTTAACGATGCTAGAAAATCCTTTGTTGAAGTGCACTGATGGAGAGTCGAAGCTCCGCAGTGTTATCGCCAAAGGAATTACACAAAATGTCGTGTATATTGTGCAAAAACACGAAGCCTGGAGCACAAAATAACACGTTTATTTCTGAGTTTGCCTCGAACATGTGTTGTTGACGAGTTGGAGAGTTTAAATCGACGCGGGATGAGACTGTTCCTCGAAAAGACTCGAAAAATCAATAATCATGAAACATAAATAACTATAGTGTGACTTTATAACTATTTAAATTACGTGAAGGAGTGGAATTTTCTTTAGATTAAGTGTCGAGATACAAGGGGGCAGACGGAGTAAGAAAAGACACGATGGACTGAACTTCTCCAGTTCCCCAAAGCACTCAGCGCCAAATGCATGAATCAATTTATGCCGACAGATAGACTTGTCCTTCTGGGCGATCGTATGGACGGCCAGTGTGTGTGTGTTTGCAGACTGTGAGCAGCCCGGGTGATGCGACACCGAAATCCCATCGCTCTCGTCTTTGACTCGAGTCACTGACGCGAGTTTATGATATAATTATGATAAATAAATATAAAGGAGATGAGCCAAAGCGGGTTTTTTTCAGTCAGGAGGTTTCTGTAGTGAAGAAAACAAACAAAAAGCAGAGTTCACATCTGTCATGCTCCACACTGATGTCGTAAATACAGCCTTAAAGATGTTGATGATGCCCCCTCTGAGCCTCACAAACAAGCCTGTGTGGTTCTAGCAGTAACTAAAAAGCACAGCAGCAGTAATGGACGTGCTCCTCTCGCAGTGTGGACCGTGGGGCTAATGTCCTGATGAGGTGAGAGGTGATACACGCTGGGAAAGGTTAAGTTCCCACACTCGCTGGAGGTAAATGTGATCAGCGTCCACTAGTACCTGCAATAACATCACATGGATCACGCCGAGCAGGCTTTGTGTACAAACTGCAGCCGAATAAACGTATGCAAAATGAAAAATATGAAAAATAGCAATACACCCTCAATATTTGGCACTAATAAATGTGTTCGCATCATAAAAACGCCTCAAACCTACAGCTAACCCAGTCGTTATGAGGGTAAATCACGTTTTACGCATTGAAATATAAAAAGAAAGCGTGGCATAGGGAAGGAAAAGTCAAAGGAACTGTATTTGTCGTTTAATGAGAGCACAATCCGCGTTCACAACATGGCACTGGATGTGTTTGGGACAACGATGCGCACCACGTTAAACTAGAACACCACATCCTCAGCGCTACACACTGTGCGTAAAGGTTATTTCATCAAAATACTGACCTGCTCGTAGCTGAGGGTGTCTGGTCCGAGGCGGCGTGCATAAACTTCCAGCAGTGCGCGTATCCAAACTTGGAAAACCTCTCGAGTACAATCACCGCGGCGTTTGCTCGATTCAACGCGATTAGTCCGGAGAGTTTGACGAAAATATCCAAAAGAAAGCCCCACAATTCCGAGTGGAGCCGGTGCAAACGCGCTGCCTGCTCCGCGTCACGCTCCAAACCTGCCCAGAGAGCTCCGGTGCGGAAACATCCAGCGCCGCCGCAGTACAGGGGCTCCTTCCGCGGACGTGAAGCGGAGATGCTGTCGGCTGGACGCGCGCTTCAGACTGTGCGTGGAAAGGATGCGCCAGCAGCAGCTCCGCGGCCGCTCTGCCTCCGCTGCTCCTCCCGTGTCCGCGCTGCGCTGCGGAGGGGAGACACTGCGCATGGATCCCGCCGCTTCGCTCGGGCTCCTGGTTTCTCTCTCTGCCTCCGCGCTCCGTCTAGGCCAGAAAGGAGAGAGGCATGAATGGATACGACCAGGAGGCACCGGCGAGCAACATGTCACCGCCGCCACTGCGTAAGGACGTAATTAACGAGAACCAGCTGAACGGAAAGTGCTCGACTCCCTCTCCAGCTTTTTTGTTGGATCTTTTCGAGCCTGAGCCACAACTCTATGAAAAATCTGCATCTATAATTGGTTTAGTCCCTTTATCAAACCAAAGTAATTAAATAAATGGCATATCCATTTACAGTAAACTGGAAAAAGTACTTCTCACATTCGAATTAAACCCTCCCACACCCGTTTTAAGGAACAATTTAGAAAAGAAATTATTTACTTAAAATGTACAAATTATGACCACCAGCCCTTGAGATTAGACAAACAAGCCAAGTTAAAGGGGAACTACGGCACGTTTGAAGCTAAAGTCCGTTGCTAGAGGTGGTGGAATTCTGTCAGAAGCCAAAAAACAGCACAGATCAGTGGTGCTTAAGGCAACAAACTAGTGTAGTGATGGGGGCAAGTTCTGAACTTCCACGTAAAACACCAATTTGCTTCACACTGAAGAAGCTTAACACCACTTTAACCCATCTTACAGCAGCCTTACACTTCCCTCTGTTGATTTCCCACTGCACAGGCCAAAGCCCAAAAGACTTGAGTTCCCCTTTAAATCAGGCACAGGAAAAAACTAAGATGCATTAAGGATCTTTTTTCTCTTTTTGTTTCTTGTATTTGGCATTTGTACATATGATTTTGTGAACTATGCTTGAAATAAACCAGAAACCAGATCTTTTCATAAATGATAAATTCATTTCTTTCAAACAGCTAAAAAAATGTTTTTGATGTCCCTTCAAATACACAGTTTTGTTAAAGCAGCTTTCTCTTTAACCTTGGCCCCAAAAACATGGCTCAATGAGTGTTTGGGTTTAGAAAAGGCTCCGTCTCACTCATTTATAATAAAATTCAAAGTGCAGCATCACCATCACGGAGCCATTTACAAATTCAATGAGAAGAGGAACTACGTGAAGATTTCTCAGCCAAAAGCAAATTACAAGAATCCATTCAACATCGATTAGTATAAGACGTGGCTTGTTAGTTTAAGGTACTGCACAGTAGGGTTGGGCAGTAATACGGTATCAAGAAGCAGCAACGGTATCGGTTTCATTACAGTCATTAAAAAATCTGCAGCGCATAAGGACCTGATCAAATATTAGGAGCATTTTGGCTTCAGGGGAGCGACGCAAATGTTGAGGAGCTACGACCCTGAGATTCCACCACAGTCGCTTCAGACACGGGAACAGCGGCGACTTTCCCCCCTCCGCCCTCTCCTCAGACAGTCCAGAATATTCCTCTGTTTTTGCTGTACAGGGGGTATTAGTCTGGCCCTCGCTCCCAGTCCCTCAAACGCGGCAGTGCAATTTGTTTTATTTTATCAGTGACGCATGTGAAACGAAGGAACTCATTGGGCATCTATTATTTTACAAAAAAGTTTAGCGTTTAGTCCTTTGCTCATTGATTCTACGGAAATCACGGATCTGTAATAAGTGAGCGCAGAGCGACTTGTGGCCGAGCGAAGTACTGCAGCTGCAGCCCAGAAACGGAAACAATTCTCCTATAAAAGCGCAATACATTTATGTGAAATCAACCTGCCCGTGTCCTGACGGGGCATCCACGGCTTTCAGAAAGGTCAGATTTTGTTGGATTCTTCTGTATTTTTAGAATATGAACTTTTAAAAATGTATAAATTGTCACAGCTTTGTAAGAGTTCTCCTCATCGCTCTGACTGGTCAGAACTAGGAGCGCAAGAAAAAAATGAATTCAGTGAAATATTGTGATACGTCACTGCACGTTTCTCCAATAGATTCAAAATACATCTGAATCGATAGTTTTTAGTTGCATTCACTTATGATTTAAAAGAGGTAAGTTATATTTCGTACAGTGTTGTTGACAATGTTATTAGAAGTGATTAAGTATTGAAAAGTATTGATAAATTACAATATCTCACCCATTGTTTTACTATAAGGATATATCGAATCGTGACATGAATATCAGATGTTTGTATCGTGATGCACGGGGCGAGTCAGAACTCCGTCTCTCACATTAATGCTGAAGTAAAAAACTTTACTCAAGCGCCAATGAGCACAGACTGAAAACAATACGGCGCCATCTTGGATTCATCTTCCAGATTTTATTATAGTTTGACGACAGGAATCCACAATGTTTCTCAGTCTCTTGCAAGTCCCTAAGGCCACAGGGGGGCGCCAGTCTCAAAAACCGCAGTAGTGTCCTTAGGCAAGACACTTCACAACATTGCCCAGTGTGAAAGTGGAGTCTGTGTGAGTGATGATGGTCGGAGGGGCCGATGGTGCAGATTGGAGCCTCACTTCTGTCAGTCTGCCCCAGGGTTATAGGGTGAGGGTTATAGAAATGCAATTATCATTATTATTATTTTTGGTACAGACAGTCCATGTGTGACGCAGCTCCACCCGTCAGTCACACCCGTCAGTCACACCCGTCTGAACACAGGATATTTGGCGGTGACCAGACTCACGGGAGAAGTGTGTGTTTTTAGTCCCAGGCCAGACTGAGCCCACTGCACCGAAGCAACAGGAAGAAAATAAGTTCTTGAATATGTATGAGTATTTATTTGTGAGCAGGTCCTGCACATGTCGGGCCCGGGGCGGAGATGCTCATGGGCCCCTCACAGAAAAATAGGGTTCAAGACCTCTAGACTTTGGAGGGCAGCGACAATCCATCACCCTTCACCAACTCACCGTGTTTACCCAACACCAAAAAGCCTATAGGACTGTTTTAGGAAGACAATTAACAATTTTCTGGACATTTATTTAGTGTAGGTGTGTAAGGGGAAAAGAATCGGTTCAGTGATATATTGTGACACTTCACTGCACAATTCTTGAGTCGATTCAAAATGCATCTGAATCCATTTTTGACGTAAACATGGTGATATTGTATCGTCAAAGGTCTCATAATAATATCGTGGAGCATCACAGTATCTGGAATCCCAAGTCTCTTTGCTTAAATGAACAGTTCTGATGCAGAAATAGCTAAAAAAAAACAAAAAAAAAAACCAGAGCGAACTACATAGACCATGATCCTTTGCTCCGTTTCAATTTCCCACCTGGATCTACTATACTCCACTGCACATTCTCGCTTTCCCCACATGGATCCAGCGCATAGACGGACCCGCTCAGACCCAGTCCACTGCTCTGGTCCTGCTCATCCCCGTCTGGAACCAGCACATGGAGGACGGAGCCTCTGGACCAACGCACCTGGAGGCACAAGACCAAGGACCAGACCCCGAGTCCAGGTCCGGGGAGCAGTGGAAGAGCTCAATCTAAGGCCCAGACATGTGCAGATTTCAGCATCAGGTGTCGTCAGCGGGAGTTTTGGCACCGATTACAAGTGTTAAGCAGGTTCTGTTGGTTTGGATCGACTGATGTTCAGTGATGTTAAGTTAGGTCTGCATGAAGTGAGAAATTATTTGCTGTTGTAAAAATCATTTATGAATGTACAGTTGTGCTCATAAGTTTACAGACCCTGACAGAATTTATGATTTCTTCATCTTTCAGAGAATATGAATAACACAAACTTTTCTTTCACTCATGGTTGGTGCTTCTTGGGTGAAGCAGTTTATTATCAAACTCCTGTTTCTCCTCTTTTTAAATCATAATGACACAGAAACTACACAAATGACCCAGTGAAGCTGGAGTCTTTTGTGATAGTTGTGGATGTGTTATTTTCTCTGATGGTAAAGCTGCTCATTCTTCTGGGCAAAAGGCTCCAGTTCCTGTAAATTCTTGGGCTCTTGTCTGAACTGCAGCTTGAATCTGCCCAGAGGCTCAGTGATACTGAGGTCAGAAGAGACGAACACTCCAGAACCTTCACTTTATTCTGCTGGAGCCAGTGACAGCTCCACTTTGTGTTTTGGATCATTATCATGTTGAATATCCAAGTTCGTCCCATGTGCAGCTTCTGGACCAAGAAATCATCAATTCTGCCAGAGGATGTGAACTTATGAGCACAACTGAAAAAAAAAGAAAAGAAAATACAATATTAAAAAATGTTCATATTATCAGTTGTTACTGAAGATCATCATTGCAGGAACACAAAAGCTGCATTTACTTCACAGGCCTGTGTGGGGGAGGGCAGGATGGGACTTTGGGGAAGGGGGGAGGCTCGGCGGGTCTTTACTCTCAGGGGAGGCTCACAGTCCCCAAGCTGAAAACTCCTGAGCTAGAGAAATGTTCCAGGTGCCCACGGCTGCAAAGACACAGATTCTGATGCAGAAATGTATTTACGTTTACCTGCTGGTTCTGAAATATTTTGTTGAAAAAGACAAATATCCATAAGTCTGTCTTCATGAGTCTGGTAGGGGCCTCTAAATATGATTCGATTTGGCTGAAACTTGTTGGTTCCCCTCATAAAGGACCTCCCTAATGGTTCGTGTGTGTTGTTGTTTTCTTTGGGTGGGATACGGCAGCTGCAGGTTGAGCTTTACCAGACGGGCCTAATGCGCTCACAAAGTAATTGTGGCTTCGTTTGAGACGGGCAGAAAATGACCCGGAGGAAAATGTACTTATGGAGCCTAATCAAGTTTTCACACTTAACGCCTCAGACGGACTTGTATTAGGCTAATTAAGTTATGAAAGGCCGGCCAAGGACAGCTGGATAACACACACCACGGAACAATATGATAGTGTGTAAGGCTGAAACAAGTTTGATTAAGCAAAAGAATAACAACAAGATTAATCTATTAGCGGAGTCATCTTCGGCTGTCACTCTAATGATTTGCGAGATCACAGCTTTCTCCAGCCCAATAATATGATACATACGAGGGGAAAACAGGCTGGATGTTGTGTTAAATGTTAAAATGGAGGCCTGGTTTCTGTTGTAATGAAGCAGCTGTAGTTTAGTCGCTGTATGAAATTATCAGGTTCAACATCTGCTCATTTACATTTCAGATATTTCTTCTGAATATTTCGCCAGGACAGACAAAACCACACATTTGGACAATCCTGTTTCTCCTATTTCTAGTGGTGGAAGAAGTGCTCAATTTTGTTATAATTATTCCCATTTCTTCCAGTAGATGTACCCACTTCTTTTTCCTCATCTTTCTAGTATCACCTTTCATATTTGAAGAGGCAAGTGAACTATTATAACCATTTAAAGTTGAACTTGGGCACGTTTGAAGCTAAAGTCCATCACTAGAGGAGGTGGAATTCTGTCAGAAGCCAAAAAACGGCACAGATCAGTGTTTCCTCGGTGGAGATCTCACTGTGGCAGTGAGTCTGTCAAGGCAACAAACTAGTGTAGTGATGGGGGCAAGTTCTGAACTTCCACGTAAAACACCAATTTACTTCACACTGAAGAAGTTTAACTCCACTTTAACCCATCTGACAACAGCCACGAGTCTAACAAACAAATCGCTCTGCCTGGTTCACTCATTAGTGTCTGGAAACGTTAGAAAACATCTTTATATTACCTTTGTTGATTTCCCTCGATTGCAACAAGTGAGAATCGACTACTGGCGGTGAAGAAGGCGGCAGCATGTCCGTTTATACGAATAAAAGCAGCGCCAACAACAACTGCCCATAACTGCCGTTTTTTGGCTTCTGACAGAATTCTACCACCTCGAGCTTCAGACGGGCCCGAGTTCAACTTTAACTTCTTAGGTTCTTTTTTAAAACAGTGTAGTCAAGTGTATTTACCTCGTTTCCGCTGCTGCATCTTCAGAACTGTCCCGGTGTTGGTGACGTGTCGTGTATCAGCTGTTGTTACTTCCTGTAGACCTGCAGGTCGCTCAGACTGACCACGGCTCCTGTCGCCCGGTCTCTCTGGAGGAGGGTGTTCCAGGTGTGTGTGGGAGGAGGAACGCTGCATCTTCACGGTTGATCCTGTCCCTGCCTCTTTTCCTGATCCATTTCACCCTTTGATACGACCCAGCTCTGCTCGGGGCAGGGCAAAAACGAGTCCCGTGGGCTCACGCAGAAAAACAAGAGACTAAACTAAGGGACGCAAACAAAACTAAAGCACAAGTGTCAGAAAGTAAAATCACAGACACCCACAAACAGATTCAAGTGACAAAACAAAAGGCACAAAATAGAATAAACTAACGCAGTGTCTCAACACACAAAGTCACCCACTGGTACAAAGTGACTGACACAAAGGAGACAAAACCAGAACAGGTGTGTGGAATCTCCTTAATTAAACGGGGGGAGGAGTCTGCAGGTGAGGTGGGAGTGTCCAGGTGCTGAAGTGCTGCACCAATCAGGGACCAGGACTCAAACAGCAGGAACCCAAACAAAAGGGACAAAAGAAGGAATGAAAACACACACAAAACAAATGAAAGAACTGGAGGCCTGGGGCTTTAACACTTTACAAACTGTTCATTTTTTAAGAAAATCTGACCCGGACAAAGAATCCCCTCATGTCTCCACCAAACTATGAACCACACGTGGATTTAAAATGTCTAAATAGACTGTCCCACATTCATAAATATATGTGATAAACAAATATAATGTTTCACAGAGCAGGAAGAGCTTTTTTTTTTAAGTTTTGCAAGACTCTACTATCACACGGTATCATGTCCTGTTTTACATAACATAAAAACATAAACGCCATGAGGATTTATATATAAAGTACAGCTACGAGAGCAAAAAAGTACTAAAAGTAAAAGTGTCACATGAACAGATCTACTTAAGATTTTGAGATCGAATCAAATTTCAGATGTAGATTTTGATAAAGATTTGTGCTGAATTTTGTTCAACAGAAAGAATTGACAAGTAACATTTCATTATTAAGAGTGTAACTATTATTATAATTTTTTTTTTATTCTCAATTTTTTTCTATATCTTTTGTGTTTTTTTATTATGTATACATGTATATGGATATGTTTTAATATATACATATTTATGTGTAGATGGTCGGGCAGCACAATATATTGAATTATCAGTTATTATCACTTATCACTTAATGTTATCACATTTTAAAAATATATATTATTATATTTATTTATATTTATATTTTATTTATGATTTTAAAAAAATATATTTATTTCATTATTTTTTTCTTATTTATTTATTTATTTTAGTTTTCTAAAAAATAAAAATAATAATAAACTGAGCATTAAAAAAAAAAAGAAAGAAGCAGGTGACAGACGGTTCCACCAGAATTATTCTCATCATTTTCTTTTTTTATTCATAATCTCTGTGTTATAACAATCCCAGCCAACGAAACACACATCGACACAACAAATCAAACCAGAAACCAGAAAAATTATGCTCCTTAAAAATGATTCTGATTATAATTTGACTCTACAAAAACAGTAATGCGCCCGTGACGTTGGAGTAAGTGATACTGTGAACAGGCCCAAACCTCTCGCCGCCTCCTATTGTTTTTCTAACAGTTTAATTAACAGCTCCAATAACCTAGTGGTGATTCTTCTGCACGAAATCACACATTTATTTAGACGGCATCTGCTGTTCTCATCCTTTTGTCAGAGCGAAGGTGAGAAACTAACAGGAACGGAAAACGCTGCCAGTTGTTCGGGAGCTTGTGGATCGGGGGCATGAAACACATCAGAAGAGTTTTTCCGCAGAATAATCTGGAATTCTATACGCCGCAGCGCCAAACAGAGACGCCCTCACCATAAATGATTTTCTGAAAACAGATTCAGGGATCTGTCCACGTCCGAAAGCAAAGTAATTACAGAAATAGATGTCCTGGAAATTGGATTTAATGGGCCGTACAAAATCCTGAATAGTTATAGAGTTGTGTTACTACTGCTACTACTAATGCCACTAATGCTACTACTACTACTAATGCCACTAATGCTACTACTACTACTAATGCTACTACTGCTACTACTACTACTACTCCTACTACTACTACTACTACTACTGCTACTACTAATGCCACTAATGCTACTACTACTACTAATGCTACTACTGCTACTACTACTACTACTCCTACTACTACTACTACTGCTACTACTAATGCCACTAATGCTACTACCATCACTAATGCCACCACCGCTACTACTACCACTACCACCACTACTACCACTGCCACTACTAACGCCACCAATGCCACTACCACTACCACTACCACCGCTACCACTACCACTACCACCACTACCACTACCATCTGCCACCACTAATGCCAATTAATGCTACTACCACTAATGCTGCTACCACTGCTACCACCACTACTCTCACCACTACCACTACTACCACTGCTACCACTAATGCCACTAATGCTACTACTACTACTAATGCTACCACCACTACTACTACTACCTCTACCACTACCACTACCACTGCCACTACTAATGCCAATTAATGCCTACTACTACTACTAATGCCACTACTGCTACTACCACTACTACCACTACTACCACTACTACTACCACTGCTACCACTAACGCCACCAATGCCACTACCACCACTAATGCCACTACTGCTACTACTACCACTACCCACTACTAATACCACTACCACTGCTACCACCACACGCCACTAATGCTACTATCATCACTAATGCTACCACCGCTACCACTACTACTACCCTACCACTACTACCACTGCTACCACTAATGCCACTAATGCTACTACCACTACTAATGCCACTACCGCTACTATCACTACTAATCTCACTACCACTACCACTGCTACTACTAACGCCACCAATGCCAATACCACTACTAATTGCTACCACCGCTACTACCACCATCATCTACCACCACTACTACCACCACTGTTACCACTAATGCCACCAACGCTACCACTGCTACCACTACTACCACTGCCACTACCACCACTACTACCACTGCTACCACTAACGCCACCAATGCCACCATCATCACTAATGCCACTACCGCTACCACTACCCCACTACCACCACCACTGCCACCACTAACGCCACCAATGCTACTACCACTACCAATGCCACTACCGCTACCACTACCATCACCCCACCATCACTACCACCACCGCTACCACTAATGCCACTAATGCTACCACCGCTACCACTACTACTACTGCCACCGCTACCACTACCACTGCTACCACTAACGCCATCAATGCCACCACCGCTACCACCATGCCACTACCACTACCACCATCCACTACCACTACCGCTACTACTACCACCAATGCCACCACTGCCACTACCACTCACTACCGCTACCACTACCACTAATGCCACTAATGCCACGACCACCACTAATCTCATCACCACTACCGCTACCACCAATGCCACCTCATGCTACCACCGCTACCAACGCTACCACCGCTACCACTACCACTACCACTACCACCACTACCACCACCACCACCAATGCCACTAATGCCACTACCACCGCTACCACTAATGCCACCAATGCCACCACCGCCACTAACGCTACCACTACCACCACCACCACTACTAATGCGCTACCACTGCCACCACTACCACCACTACCACCACCACCGCTACCACTAATGCCACTAATGCCACTACCACTGCCACCACTACCACCACTACTGATCTCACTACTAATGCCGCTTACCACGCTACTAATGCCAACGACCACTACCACTAATCTCACCACTACCACCGCCACCACCACCGCTACACCAATGCCATTAAGCTACCACTAATGCCGCTACCACTGCTACTAACGCCACTACCACTACTACCAATACCACTACCACTACCACCACTGCTACCACTACCACCGCTACCACCACTAATGCCACTAATGCCACTACCAATCTCACTACCACCGCTACCACTACCACCGCTGCCACCACTATTACCGCTACCAATGCCACTACCACCAATCTCACTACCACTACCCCACCACCACTACCCCACCACTACCACCGCCGCTACTGCTACCACTAACGCCACTCAATGCCACTACCACACTAATGCCACCACCGCTACCACTACTACTACCCCACCACCACCACCGCTACCACTAATGCCACTACTAATGCCACTACTACCATCACTAATGCCACTACTGCCACCACCACTACCAATCTACCACTACTACCACTACCACCACTAACGCCACCAATGCCACTACTACTACTAATGCCACCACCGCTACCACTACCACTAATCCCCACTACCACTACCACTGCCACCACTAACGCCACCAATGCTACCACTACCACTAATGCTACTACCGCTACTACCACTACCACCACTACCACCACTACCATCGCTACCACTAACGCCACTAATGCCACTACCGCTACTACCACTACCACTGCCACCACCACTACCACTACCACTACTACCACTAACGCCACTCAATGCCACCAACTACCACTAATGCCACCTACCGCTACCAATACCACTACCACCACTACCACTACCACCACTAACGCCACCAATGCCACTACCACCACTAACGCCACCACCGCTACCACCACTACCACCAATCCCACTACCACTACTACCACCGCTACCACACTGCCACTAATGCCACTACCGCTACCACTACTACCACTGCTACCACTACTACCACTGCCACTACCACTAATGCCACTAATGCCACCACTGCCACCAATGCCACTACCACTACCAATCTCACCACCACCGCTACCACTACCACCATCGCCACTACCGCTACCACTACTACCACTGCCTACCACTACCACTAATGCCACTAATGCCACGACCACTACCACCCCACTACCACCACCGCTACTACCAATGCCACCCATGCCACTAATGCCACCACCGCTACCATCACCACTACCACCACTACCACTACCACTACCACCACTAATGCCACTAATGCCACCACCACCGCCACCACTAATGCCACTAATGCCACCACTGCCACTAATGCCACTACCACCACCGCTACTACTCACTACTAATGCTAATGCCACTCGCTACCACTACTACCACTACCCTCACTACTACCGCTACCACTAACGCCACTAATGCCACTACCACCGCCACTACTACTACCACTACCACCACCCCACCACCAATGCTGCTACTAATGCCACTAATGCCACGACCACCATCACTACCACTCACCACTACCACCGCTACCACATCACCGCTACTAATGCTATTACTGCTACTACTAATGCTGCTACTACTGCTACTAATGCTACTACTACTACTACTACTACTACTACTACTACTGCTACTACTACTACTGCTACTACTACTAATGCTACTAATGCTACTACTACTCCTACTACTACTGCTACTACTACTACTGCTGCTACTAATGCTATTACTACTACTCCTACTACTACTACTCCTACTACTACTACTCCTACTACTACTACTGCTGCTACTACTACTTCTACTAATGCTACTAATACTACTACTACTAATGCTACTACTACTGCTAATGCTACTACTGCTACTAATGCTACTGCTACTACTAAAAATAATAATAATACATTTTACAAATGGAATGGCATAAATAAAGTAATTAAATTAACAGGAATGTAGAAGGTAAAACTGAACAAAAGGAGGATCTAAAATATGTAAAGCACAAATGTACAAAGTTTAATCAAAAGGGTAAAACAAAATAAACTGAGGAACAAAACCTGCAACAAAGAACTAAACAAACACAAGGTCAGTGCTGATGTTTGAGTGTCTCAGAAACACATAACTAAACTTTTGTTGTTCTTTACCTCTTTTATCATGTGAATAAATATGAAAATATTGAGCTCAAAATTGACATTTGCACCTTATTTGGCACTTCCTGTTCTCTGCTTTTGTGTCATGTGGCAAAAATGAGTCGTGCAAAAGGCAAAAGGCAGAAACTGTGTGTGTTTTGTTTGTGATTTAGTTAAATAAATATATTTTATTTTAAAATCCAACCTCTCGCCTCCTTCCTTTTGTTGTGGGCTGGGCACAGAGTCTTAACACGTTAAATAAATATATATTTGTATTATTATACTTAAATTATACTTCTGTGCTTCTGTTTTTACGTCCTGACCCCATCTGCTTTTGGTGACGTCATCTGAAACCAACAATATTTTTCTCAAATCGTCCCAAATGCATCAACTGTATTAACCCTCGAAGACCTACGACATCATATACGATTCCGAGGAATATGTTTTCTATAACCGCAGAACTTTGTAACGGTAAAAGACAGAAACTTCCTTTTCCCCTCTGAAAGTGCAGACATAGAGGTTTCCGTACATTTCTGCGGCTTTATCCTACGTCACACTCATGCTGTGTGATGACGTGAGCAAAACGAGTGTCCAACAGGAACTTTGTTTTCCCCAAACTCATGCGCTCCGTCCATTTTGATGGAGCCAAACTTTGCCAAAGAGTGAAGTGAGTCAAGATGGTCGACTCCTCTGACTGTGTGTGTTTAGAACGAGGGAAAAAGTCGCTCTAAGTGGAGTTAATTCTCACACACATGGAAAATGACACATCTTGGTGTGTGTAATTGTGCATCTCTTTCTATTTTTATTTAAAGGTTTATTTCAGTCCAAATGAACAAATCCAAATGTAATTTCCACCCTGGAAATGCAGAAGTGCTGTGGCTCTGGCCCTGGACCTGACAGGAGCTGTTTCCAGGACTGGACCAGGAAAGTCATGGAGCCACTGCACTTTTTTTGTTTTTAGGGCAATAAGGAGATTTTTAATTTACTTACAGACTTGAGATTTTGCATTTTTGTAGCTGAGGCCCTAAATTAAGCATTTTTATGTCCAAAAAGTTGTTTCTACATGTTTGCTGTGGGTTTTGTATAAAAGAGTGTGAATTTTATTTTCTGTTTTTTTTTTCATCTCTATTTCTGGTCCTGTAGCTTTTATCACAGCCTCATGACACAACTACAGCAGCAGATTGTGAAATAACAGGTTGGACTGAACAAAAGGAGGTAGAACACTTCATTAGGGGGTAAAAGGGGCAGTTTTAAAAGCAAAATTAAGAAAAAAATCCAGGCGAGGAGAAATGTACTAAAATTGCCCTTAGGTCTTCAGGGGTTAAAAAATAACAATAACATTACAAACCTACTGCATACACAACGTTCTAAACTGCGCAATCCTCAAGAAACCAAAATGCAAACTTCCAATTCTAAAACTACCCCGCTCTGTTATGCCTCTAAACTTGCACATTTATTTATTTTTTTTGCTCTTTTCTTCTCGGTTTTGCAGGCAAAGGAACAGAGGAATCCAACAATAGCGGTTCCAGATCACAGAGCGCCGAGGATTGGCCCCAGCTCTCGGCGGGGGGCCCCAGGCACGTTGAACCTCTGACGGGGCACTTTTCAAAAATCCCCCCCTGTCCGACCACATGCGGCGATGAAGTTACCAGCGAGGACAAGCCTTTCTCCCGTCCGCCGGCTGCACCAGGCCTCGGAATTCTCGGATTCTTCTACCACATCAAAAACACGCCTCCATCAAACGGTATTATCTGCACGAAAGGCAAACGCTCCACAATCTGACGCCGAATGTGCGAGTCCGATCTTCAGTCAAGGACGCGGAGAAGAGAGGAAAGAAGCGGGGAAAAAACGGGGGAGAATCTATTTTAGAATGACGCGAGAATGAAAATCACAGTGACATTTAGCAGTACTTTTGTGAGGTGCTTTTTGAAGAGAAGTTTGCGTTTCACTGAGGTAAGCGTTTGTCATTAGAGTCAGGAGCGTGATATTGACTTAAAGAAGACATATCGGGCTTGTGTTTGAGCACAGTTATAATCTACGACATCTGCGGGTTATAATGTTGTAATCTGGACATTTTAAATCACGATATTCAGCCTGAAACAGCAGAAACAAGTGACAAACTGACTTCCGCCTAAGAAAACGGTGGTGTCCAACGGGAGCTGACGTTGCAATGCAGGACCGACGCAAAACAGTGCAGGATGGGGTTGGGCGGTAATCCGGTGTCCCGTAGTATCAGAAAGTAGCAGCGGTATCAGTTTCATTACTATCATTTAAAAAAATCTGCATAAGGAGCTAAACCCACAGCAGGACTTCCTCCCCTCCGCTCTCTCTCCTCTTCAAACGTGGTTCCACTCAGAGATTTCCATCCACACGCAGCAGGAAGAAGAAAAAAACCTGACTGACGCTTCATGTGCGACGTTGAGCCCAAAAGTTTGTGACGGAGACGTTTTATTGAAGCCGAGAGTCGAGAGGGGACGAGGCTGAAGAGGAGAAAGTTCCCGAGGGCGAAGTCAGACTTTCACAGAGGAGACGGTAAAGAACAATTTATGGTTCTGATCCAAACGTGTTTGTGTGGACGTGCGGCTCCTACGCACAGCGTCCGACCTGCACCTCCCGAACTTTCTAACGACGCCTCAAAACGCCGCAGACATAAGGGCTGTGATTGGTCCTCTGCACCGCTCTGCATTTCCTCCTCATTCTAGACTTTGAGGAATAATGTGTTTAATGCAGCTTTAAACATTTGTTTACGTTTTACACAAACCAAACTTCAAACCTCATGGCTCATTTGCATACAGCTCATTTGCATACAGCTCATTTGCATACAGTATAAGCGCTGATAAAAACAGCTCGTGCGCTGATGCTGATGCGATCAAACGAGCTGCAAAGTTTGGTTTGATCAGAACTTGTGCCTCATCTTCAAATATAATAATAATAATAATAATGCATCAGTTTTATACAGCGCTTTTCTGGACACTCAAAGACGCTTTACAGAGCATTATTCATTCACTCCATACCCGGTGGTGGTAAGCTACTATTGTAGCTACAGCTGCCCTGGGGCAGACTGACGGATGAATAATTCTGAATTAGTCACAGTAAAACCGTAAACCCCGGGAAAACACTGAGACGGTTTAACGGTGTCAAAATTTGGATACTGCCCCAAACCTTAGTGTGGGACACATTTTGAAAGCTCGTTGTGGACTGAATATGAGTGTAAAGTAAAATATACAAAGGATTAACGTGTGCCGATCATACATAATTTGTGCTGGATAACTTATTTGGCTTTAATAAAAACATTTTAAACAGCCTCGACTTACAGATGTGGTCTAATCTCACATTTTACACAATTCCTTTCCACTTCTCTGATGGAGCTTTGAACACACGGCGCCTCTAGTCACTAAACTACAGCAGAGTGCAGCCGCTCAGCCTGCGGACACTGCACATCACAAACACACATGTCCCCGGCACAGATCTTATTTATTTAATATTCATTTATTTATTTGAATTGGGACAGTACATATTAATCAATGCGTCTACACAAAAGTTTCCACATAAATTTGCCGGAGTTTGAACTGGAGCTAAATTCCATCGTTGTCCTGAGGCAGAAACATGAAACATTCAATATGACACAGACATTTAGACATGACACCAGTGAGACACAAACACACAACACAATAACATGACATTACACTATTTACAACAGAAGTGCCTCAGTCTGGGGTATAAAGAGCCCAAGACAAATGGACAGTCACCTATAAGTACACGACTGCTGCGTTTTCAACCACTTCTTAAGGATTTGTTTGAAGGTTGAGTCGTGTCCACAGTGTCTGATGTGCTCTGGTCGTGTGTTCCATCATTTTGAGCCTCTGATGGACGCCACAGTTTGGCAAAATGTAGTTCTTGTCCACCTCTCGTGCACCAGCGTGGATCACAGGGCAGGTGAAACTTTTAAAACATCCTACCTGTCCCGGCCACACGTCTTTAAAATGTGCACGATACAGAATCCTCTTTAAAGTAAAACATGAGCGTCATACATGGAATTGTTTTCCGGTAAATTGACCAATCTGGGGTGAATCAGGATCTGTGTGTACTCCATATCCACAAGTAACAAAGATAAGCCTAAAATTCACTATATTCTAATAGGACTATTTAAAGGAATTCCACCTGGACTCTAATTTGTGGTGGTTTGAGCTTCAGCTTTGATGCGCGTCTCCTCAAAACCCAACAAACGCTCAGTCTACAGCCTTTCCTATCAATACCTGACCTCATTTCAAACATATATCATGTTTGAAATCAGCGTTTCCCCTGTGCAGAGCTGGTTCCCACTTATAATTCGAGTAGATTAAACATCAGAGGCTAAAACTCCAGAGCCACAGCTTCACAAAGAGCGCAGCCGTTTGTTTGTGCTGCAAAGTGTTCAGAAACACATTCGGGTTGGACTGGGAGTCATTCTGATCAGGCGTTTAAGAAAAATCAGCTCTCGTACTAACAAGTTTTAATCATACATTTAAAAGAAAAAGAAAATGCAATCCAATAATTCCAAAATAATTCAGGTTAAATCAAAATAAAGTTTTTGTAGCGGTGCAAATGCAAAGAGCAACATAAAAGTGGAAGACTGCATCGCGCTCAGATGGCCGATGTCCAAAAGCTTTTTTTATTTTAAATTACGTTTGGGAGAAAAAATCCTTCTTCAGATATTTTCCTTTTCTCTTCAGTACACTGCGTACTGTGGTCCAAAGCAAGAGAACATATCTGGGATTTTTTTGCCAAAACATAATTTAAAATAAAAAAAAGCTTTTGGACATCGGCCATCTGAGCGAGCGATGCACTTTTTCACTTTTACAGTAGTGTTACCTGATCAAAAACATCCCCGGAGTTTTGTTTCATTTACAGATGTTTGAGAAACACTTTATTATAAATCCGTCCACACTGAAAAAGAAAAAAACTTGGAAGAGTTGCTCGAAAAAGAAAAAAATGCGCTAGCACTTTTTAAGTAAACTTTACTGCTGTAACATCAGGTACAATTTACTTAATTTCTTTCCATAACTATGACTTTTAACTAAAAAAAACTGAGTAACAATTAGTCAAATTTATGACTGTTAATCGTGGTGGTGAATACATTTAATATACTTACATATACATAATGAACAGGGATGTAACATTAACGTAAATCTGGTGACGTCGTATCGTCAAAAGTCTCACAATAATATCGTGGAGCATCACAATATATCGAATCACAAAATGAACAGTTCTGATGCAGAAATAGCTAAAAAAAAAACAGAGGGAACTACATAGACCATGATCCTTTGCTCCGTTTCAGTGCAGACAACATGAAGAAATAACTGTTCTAAGCACTTTTACATCTTCATTCTGTGGATTAAGTCTGTGAAGCATTTTTAGAGGAAAAAGGAGCAGATTCACACAAAATATTGTAATAAATCTGGTACAGTGAGATGTTTATGGTGAAAATATCGTCCAGAGAGATTTGGATTTCGTTCCATCCCTAATGACAATAAATGTTGTACCAAATGACTGAAGCATTTTAGAGTCAGTCTTTCTGTAGAATATCGTAATATCGTGAACTTTCCCGCGATATCGCAATAAATATCGTATTGTGAGGTTCAGACCGTGAATGTATCATATTGTGAGTCTTGGATATCGTTACAACCCTAAAACTTAACACTGAAAAGTAAATCGTCCCTGATATTACAGCAGCAAAATGTACTTAAAAAGCGGTCATGCAAACTGTTATGAGGATTTTTTCTCGTAAATCTTTTTTCTAGTGAATCTTCAGTTATTTTTTTGCCAGTGCACATCTCCAAAGCTCAAAACGCCCTGTTCCAACTCGTGATGTCATGTCGTGGTAGTTTTCACATTAACAGCTCCTTTTACCTTCAGTTCAGTAGAGATCAGCGATTCCAGGGCTGCAATGACCCAAGTGTGAAGGTGTGTGGAGTTTAAAAACACAGTGGAGCAGCTCTGACATCACGGGGAGAGAGTAACTCAGCCTAAATGTGCAGGATTTGTGTGTTAAATATGCGTGAATGAAAGAAAACACAACTCCAGGTCGGTTTTTAATGAGGAAACAACATTAGAACATCACAATATGAGGCTTTCATCACTTCGGGAGCAGTGTGATGTTTTTTGACAGCACTCACCTTTATAGCTCGACTAATTTCTGCTCTTCTGCGATGCGCTCGGTGGGACGTGAGAGTTAGTTACTTAGCAACATATTCGTGTGTTTGGTTGGAGGAGGAGGCTGGGGGAGGCGGCTCGGTGTGGGTGACGGTGGTTTTAGCCGGTGTCTGTGTGCAGCCGACTGTGCCTCTATTGGAGATCAGTCAGTGTGAAGGGAGTGTGCCAGGCCGGGACACATGGAGCCTCAGCTCCTCCAAGAGCAGCAAGAAAAGGGGAATTCTGAGAAACATTTGATTGATTTATTTCATTTTGGTGGAAGTAAAACGTGAATGTGCACAGGCGGCTGAGTCATTATGGGGAGGAAGTTCCTGTAAAAGCCTCGTTATGTTAGAAGAGACAAGGAGAGTTATATGAACATGATTATTGATTAGAAAATAGAAAAAAATAGAACAAAATACAGTTACCCACAGACCTTTGGTCAGAATGTATCTGTCCAAAATGGGAATCTGTGGAACAGCCTCCCACTAACACTGAGACGTACAGTTCTAACACTGAGAGTGTTCTACGTACAGTTCTAACACTGAGAGTGTTCTACGTACAGCTCTAACACTGAGGGTGTTCTACGTACAGCTCTAACACTGAGAGTGTTCTACGTACAGCTCTAACACTGAGAGTGTTCTACGTACAGCTCTAACACTGAGGGTGTTCTACGTACAGCTCTAACACTGAGAGTGTTCTACATACAGCTCTAACACTGAGAGTGTTCTACATACAGCTCTAACACTGAGAGTGTTCTACATACAGCTCTAACACTGAGAGTGTTCTACATACAGCTCTAACACTGAGAGTGTTCTACGTACAGCTCTAACACTGAGAGTGTTCTACGTACAGCTCTAACACTGAGAGTGTTCTACATACAGCTCTAACACTGAGAGTGTTCTACCTACAGCTCTAACACTGAGGGTGTTCTACGTACAGCTCTAACACTGAGAGTGTTCTACGTACAGCTCTAACACTGAGAGTGTTCTACGTACAGCTCTAACACTGAGAGTGTTCTACATACAGCTCTAACACTGAGAGTGTTCTACATACAGCTCTAACACTGAGAGTGTTCTACATACAGCTCTAACACTGAGAGTGTTCTACATACAGCTCTAACACTGAGAGTGTTCTACATACAGCTCTAACACTGAGAGTGTTCTACGTACAGCTCTAACACTGAGAGTGTTCTACGTACAGCTCTAACACTGAGAGTGTTCTCTACGCACAGCTCTAACACTGAGAGTGTTCTACGTACAGCTCTAACACTGAGAGTGTTCTACGTACAGCTCTAACACTGAGAGTGTTCTACGTACAGCTCTAACACTGAGGGTGTTCTACGTACAGCTCTAACACTGAGAGTGTTCTACGTACAGCTCTAACACTGAGAGTGTTCTACATACAGCTCTAACACTGAGAGTGTTCTACGTACAGCTCTAACACTGAGAGTGTTCTACGTACAGCTCTAACACTGAGAGTGTTCTACATACAGCTCTAACACTGAGAGTGTTCTACATACAGCTCTAACACTGAGAGTGTTCTACGTACAGCTCTAACACTGAGAGTGTTCTACGTACAGCTCTAACACTGAGAGTGTTCTACGTACAGCTCTAACACTAAAAGTGTTCTACATACAGCTCTAACACTGAGAGTGTTCTACGTACAGCTCTAACACTGAGAGTGTTCTACGTACAGCTCTAACACTGAGAGTGTTCTACGTACAGCTCTAACACTGAGAGTGTTCTACGTACAGCTCTAACACTGAGAGTGTTCTACATACAGCTCTAACACTGAGAGTGTTCTACATACAGCTCTAACACTGAGGGTGTTCTACATACAGCTCTAACACTGAGAGTGTTCTACATACAGCTCTAACACAGAGTGTTCTACATACAGCTCTAACACTGAGAGTGTTCTACATACAGCTCTAACACTGAGAGTGTTCTACATACAGCTCTAACACTGAGAGTGTTCTACATACAGCTCTAACACAGAGTGTTCTACATACAGCTCTAACACTGAGGGTGTTCTACATACAGCTCTAACACTGAGAGTGTTCTACATACAGCTCTAACACAGAGTGTTCTACATACAGCTCTAACACTGAGAGTGTTCTACGTACAGTTCTAACACTGAGAGTGTTCTACGTACAGTTCTAACACTGAGAGTGTTCTACGTACAGCTCTAACACTGAGAGTGTTCTACATACAGCTCTAACACTGAGAGTGTTCTACGTACAGCTCTAACACTGAGAGTGTTCTACGTACAGCTCTAACACTGAGAGTGTTCTACGTACAGCTCTAACACTGAGAGTGTTCTACGTACAGCTCTAACACTAAAAGTGTTCTACATACAGCTCTAACACTGAGAGTGTTCTACATACAGCTCTAACACTGAGAGTGTTCTACGTACAGCTCTAACACACAGTGTCCTCTCCTCATCCTCCCCGGTAAAGTCTGTGTCAGGTACTGGAGAGGAGAGTCCGGCCGATAGTCGAACCTCAGATCCAGGAGGAGCCGTGTGGTTCTGGTCCTGGTCGTGAACACTGGTCCAGCTCTACACCCTCCATCGGTGTTCAAGGTTCATGGGAGTTTGCACAGTCCACATGTGTTTCGTGGACCTGGAGATTCGACCGTGTCCCTCGTGGTGCCTGTGGGGGGCGCTCTGGGAGTCTGGGGTCCGGGGCCCTTTGCTAAGGGCCGGTCCCTGTATGACCGGAGCAGGAGCTGTGGGGCCGGCAGTAAGTCAGACCTGTTCCTGGTGCCTGTTGGACTCCGCCAGGCTCACCCCTGTCACCGGTTCTGTTCATTGTGTTTATGGACAGAATTTCTAGGCCCAGCCAGGGGCCGGAGGGGGTCCGGTTTGGGGTCAGGGGCCGGAGGGGGTCCGGTTCGGGGTCAGGGGCCGGAGGGGGTCCAGTTCGGGGTCAGGGGCCGGAGGGGGTCCAGTTCGGGGTCAGGGGCCGGAGGGGGTCCAGTTCGGGGACCAGAGGATCTCATCTCTGCTTTTTGCAGATGATGTCGTCCTGTTGGCTTCATTGAACCAGGACCTGCAGCTCTGGGGTTTGAGCCGAGTGTGAAGCGTCCGGGATGAGGATCAGCTCCTCCAAATCCGAGGCCATGGTTCTCGACCGGAAAAAGGTGGCGCCCTCTGCAGGTGGGGAGTCCCTGTCTCAGGTGGAGCAGTTCAGTATCTCGGGGTCTTGTTCTCAGTGAGGGGAGGATGGAGCGTGAGGTTGACAGGTGGATCGGTGCAGCGTCGGCAGTGATGCGGTCGCTGTATCGGCCGTTGTGGTGAAGAGGAGCTGAGCCCAAAGGCAAAGCTCTGGATTTACCTCAGTCACGTTCCTCCCCTCACCTGTGGTCCTGACTCTGGGGAACGACCGAAAGAACCAGATCCAGATACAAGTGAAGAAATGAGTTTCCTCCAGAGTGGCCGGGCCTCCCTTAGAGAGAGGGGCTCGGAGTAGACCTGCTGCTCCTCCACGTGGAGAGGAGCAGCTGAGGGGAGGAGCATCTGTTCCCTCAGGAGGTGTTCATGTCCCACCGCGAGGAAGATCCAGGACACTGGAGGGACTCTGCCTCTGGGCCTGGGAACAGCTCAGGGTCCAGGAGGAGCTGGAGGAAGTGTCTGGGGAGGAAAATAAATAGAAAATAATTCAACTCAGAGTAGAAAAATAACAGCAGTTCAGAAAATTATTTTAAAAAGAGAGAGAGCGACAGAGAAAAAAAAGTTTATATTATTTTTAATGAAAACTTTTTCAACTTTTTCAGATGTGACAACCTCTTTTTGTTCCGTCTGGGCTTCTGTAGCGGCACAGATATCGCTCCAGATCTGAGCAGTAACTGAAGCGAACATAAAAGCAAAGTAAAGGCGTCATGAAAAGAGTCGTGCTGCGAATCACAACTGTCGGGTCCCAACTCCAAAGTGGAACAGGGTCAGAAACTAAGAGCACAGAACCAAAGTATGAGGACGTCCTAGGGTTTTTATTTATTTCTGTTTCCTGTTTTTGTTTCTCTTTTTTCCATTCATATTTTATTCACGTTTATTTTTTTATTTATTTTTTGCATTTTTATTTGCTTTGTTTTCTTGCTTTTTTTTTTTTTGGCTTTTTTGGGGCATTGTTTACTTTTTTTTGCCTTTTTTGCTTTTTTTTTGGCATTTTTAACTTTCAAATTATTAATTATATGATGTAAGGGCAACGGGGTAATGAATAAAAACATGTGGGAAGTTGAGAAAAAAAACTTTTTTGGTAACACAAGAACAGTTATGATATCCACCATAAATATATTTAAAAAATCAATGTAGAAAAAAATAGATGGGCAAAAAACTATGAAAAACCCTAATGCCAAACAATAAATGAAATTAAACCAAGAAAATTAAAGCTGCAGGTTTATGTGTTTTAATAATAATGTTTGTATATGTTTGTATCGGCTCATTTGCATTTCCTGCTTTAATGGGCCATAAAAACACTGCGGTTTGTGCCTGTGTCCTAACAGCCCCTAAACCCACACAGGACATTTTATTACCTCATTATTATCGCCTTTCTGTACACTATGGTTTTATGTTATTAAAAGCCTATTTTTTTTACATATAAAATAATATGGCATTTCATTATTTCATTTTATTTTTCAAGAAGTATTATTGTCACGGAATGTTTCATTTTATTAAAAGCTTATTTCATTTTATTAAAAGCATATTTTTACATGGAAAATAATATGGCATTATATACATTTATTTTTTATTATTTTATTTTGCATTATTTATTATTTCATAATTAGATTTTTTTATTTTTAAGACATGTGCTTTTGATCACGAAATGCTTTATTTTAATGAAAGCATATTTTTATTTTATTTTATTAAAAGCATATTTTACATAGAAAATAATTATGATACATATTTATAATTTATATTTATAATTATTTTATTTTTATTATATTATTTTTGATTATTTTTTATTTTTTAGTATTTCATTATTTTATTTTTATTATTTTATGATTTATTTTTAGTATTATTTATTATTATTTACTATTCCATTATTTTTGTTGTATCACAAAATGCTTTATTTTATTAAAAGCATATTTTTAGATAGAAAATAATACAGCATTTAATTATTTTAATTTTTATTTAATTTTAATTATTTATTATTATAATTTTTTATTATTATATTTAATTATGTATTATTTTATTTGTAATTATTATTTAAAATTATTTATTATTTCAATTTAGTTATTTATTTTATTTTATTCAAGAAGTTGTGTTTTTATCACGAAATTCATGGTGAAGATCTCATTTCAAACAGAACCCCACACAGGCAGCCGTTCCTGCAGCCTATTTTATCCCCGTATTATCACTTATTATGCTCTCTCCAAAACAAAAAAAAAAGGATCTGTGTTCAACAAAATATCCTAACTGCAGAACTGAAAACACGGGATGCCGAAAATAGGAATCTAAAATAATTTGTTTTTGAAGCAATTTCTTAAAAAGCATCAAAAATAAGACAGTTTCCACCGCGCCGGAGTAAGAGAAAAGCCGAGGACGACACATGTCATTAAGAACTTGTACGGATCATGTTTTATCTGCACTTTCTTATTTATCGGACCATAAAATACACGGCCGCAGTGAATTAGTACTAAAGCTGTTGTCCTATAGTGTTTTATAAACCGGCCCCGCAGCTCAGTCACTTTACAGACACATGTCCTACTGCCGGTTTAGGAATAAGAAACAATACAGTTCTGAAAAGCTCCAATAAAAACTAAAATCTTGTCTTATTCTTGTATTGTATTGTATTATTTTGCAAAGTTTCAATTATAGCACCATTTGGAATACAGACGGGAAAAAGTGAAAGCAAATTACACTAGATTTATTTTCTTATCTAGTTTCTAGTCTGAAAATCACTTCAGAATATTTGGGTTTCCAATGGCACCAGATCTAAACCGGGTCTAGAATAAGACTAAAACAAACAGAGCGACACCTCTGCTGGAATAGTTTTTAACCAAATATGTGAATAAAATTGTTTCTACAGAATTGGAAATGAAGAGGAGCCTGTTTAGATCAGCTCACAGCGTAAAGAAAAGAAACCTGTGAAAAGTGAACAATGTGAACTATGAAGTGCTTTATAAATCTGCACAAAAGTACAAAAATGTATTACGCCACTAGTAGCAAAAAAGTAAAAAGGTATTTTTAGAACATTTCTGAGTTGCACTGAATTATATCGGTAAGATTTTTTTTTTTATCAACTCACAACATAAAGAGAAAAAACTTGTGTGAAAAGTAAAAAATGTGAACTATGAAGTGCTTTATAATTCTACACAACAGTTAAAAATGTCATTATATCATTATATTATATTATAAGTAAAAAGATATTTTTGTACAATTCCCTTAAAATAATGTAAATAATTGAATTGAATTGCATTTGTTTGAAATAAATAAATAAATAATATTTTTAAATATATTTTGTGACCCATGACCTGATTAGTACTGAATTGTATCAGTAATATTTTTGTATTAGCTCACAACATAGAGAAAAAAAGTGGTTATGGTTAGAGGAGGTTTAACCTTAACTCTAACTTAAGACAAAAAACCTGTGTGAAAAGTGACAAATGTGAACTATGAAGTGCTTTATAAATCTGCACAATAAAACAAATTTTCATTATGTCACTAATAGTAAAAAAGTAAAATGGCATTCTCCTTAAAATAATGTACGCATTATAAATACATTTGAGTTGCATTTGAATAAATAAATAAATAAATAAATAAATAAATAAATAAATAAATAAATAAATAAATAAATAAATAAATAAATAAATAAATAAATAAATATCTATGTTGTGGCCCATGACCTGATTTCACAATTTTAGAACAGGTTTGAGTAGCACTGAATTGCAACTGCAGCTTTATTTATTCCGCACTTTAAAAACATCACAGGTTGACCAAAGTGCTACAGAACATAGTTAAATAAAGACAATAAGAACAATAAAACAGTTTAGAACTAAAACCAGAAACTAATAAAAGCAACAAAACAACATGAACAGAACAGAATCTAATAAAAACAATCCAATAAAATGTCAACAACTCAAACTGTGTCAGTTGTATCGGTGATGTGTCTGTATCAGTGCAAAAGTGACAAATGTGAACTATGAAGTGCTTTTAAATCTGTACAATAAAACAAAGTTTCATTACATCACTAATAGCAAAAAAGTAAAAAGGTATTTTTAGAACAGGTTTGGGTAGCACCAAATTGTATTGGTAATATTTTTTATACACCAATTTAAGACCAAAAAAACCTGTGTGAAAAGTGAAAAATGTGAACTATGAAGTGCTTTAAAATTCTACACAATAGTAAAAAAAAAGTATGTTACATCACTAATACCAAAAAAGTAAACAGGTATTTTTGTACAATCTCCATAAAATAATGTTTGCATTATAAATACATTTGAGTTACATTTGTTTTGAAAATAATAAAATACATAAATAATTAAAAAATATCTATTTTGTGACACATGACCTGATTTCACAATTTTAGAACAGGTTTGAGTGGCACCGAATTGTATCTGTATTTATTTTTTTTATCAACTCCAACTTAAGAAAAAAAAAGTGTGAAAAGTGCAAAATGTGAACTATGAAGTGATTTATAATTCTACACAATAGTAAAAAAAAATCCTCATATCACTAACAGCAACAAAGTAAAAATGTATTTTTGTACAATTTCCTTAAAATAATGTTTGCATTATAACAAAAATTTTAATTGCATTTGTTTTGAAAAAATAAAATAAATACATAAAAAGGATCTATTTTGTGACACGACATGAATCCACAATTTTAGAACAGGTTTGAGTGGCACCGAATTTTATAATTTTATTTTATAATTTTTTTTTTTTTTCAACTTTCTTTTCAACTGCAACTTAAGACAAAAAAACCTGTGTGAAAAGTGCAAAATGTGAACTATGAAGTGATTTAAAATTCTACACAATCGCAAAAAAAAGTAAAACGGCATTTTTGTACAATCTCCTTAAAATAATGTATGTGTTATAAATACATTTTAATTGCATTTGTTTAAATAAATAATAAATTAATATTAATTAATAAATAAATAAAAATTAATTTTAAAAAAATGATCTTTTTTGTGACACATGACATGATTTGAATAAAAAAATAAATAAAATAAGGAAAAAAAGAAGAATTTGTCTCAATGCACTGTCAAAAATCCATCTCCCGCAGACCTACAGTGTCGGGAAACCTGCTGGAAATGTTGCATCAGCTCCGTTTTGGCATCCGAAACTCCCCGTAAGTCCCAGGTTACAGCTCCCAAAACCAGCGCCTCGAGTCCCTGAGCTGCAGGAGCAGGCGGGGGTCCCGGGTCAAACGGAGACTGGGTTTGGGGAAGTGCGTCTTGTCCGGTGTCTGGGAGCGAGCGGGCGAACAAAAGCGCGGCATTGTGGGTACACTGTAAGGGCCAGTGCCTTTTGTTCCTCCGCCATTGTGCTCCCCAAACCGAACGGACGTGTAGAAACGGATTGGACCCAACTCGTCTTTTCATGTGGAAATGAACGGCTTCCAAACGGGACAAAAACAGCCTTCGGAGCGCGTTACACAGTCTGGAGGTTGAGAGGGCGCAGCGTTCTGTACAAAAAACACAAAAAAACACACAAAAAACACACACAAGGGAAGGAAAACAAACAAATACTTTATTTTGTACAGATCCAAAGTGATGCTGATGGCTTTAAATTGCCACAGTTGCAGCTTTAAAGACAAAAACAGACTCAAATAAAAGCAGATCTTTACAGTTTTTAAAACATTTTCGTAGTGCAGTGTTTTGTTTAGACATTTTCAGACATTTTGAACAAGTGAATCAAATCAAATCTGAGCCTTGGTTGTTTGTCTCTGCGATTAGTTTGTGCATAAAATTGGTTCTCACACTGGATTAGTTTAGTTTATTTATTTATTTATTTATTTAATGGGAAAAAAAGTTTGAAAGACTTAAATTAAGAACATTTTACTCTATTTGAGTCGATTCATCTTGACAAGAGAAATGATCTGCAGTGTTTTTTTCTTAATTCAAGCGACATTTGATTTTGTTTCTTATTTTAAGCGCAAAAAGTTGTTGTTTTGCTTCTTTTAATTGCAGCCAGATGTTTTTTTTCATGTTTTAACTACAAAAAGTCACAGATCATTTTACTTCCTCAAGTGAAATCAACTCAAATCGTGATAAAACTTTCTTAATTCCAGCAAGGGCGTAGGTTTGGTCTCGGCTTTGGTATTTGGCATTGGACAGTTTACCTGAGTGACCCTGTGGTCATATCCCTGAACACATCTCAGAACGTCTAAAAAACAAAACGTGAACTCAGAAGAGCCGAGATCCTGAGGGCGAAGCTCCGCGGCCTGGAGCTCGGCGGCTGCAAAGGCTCCAAATAGGAGCATTTTTGGATACTGAGGTGTGAACGTACCATAAAACATGTTAAATAATACTATAGAGCAGGGGTGTCAAACTCATTTTGGTCCGGGGGCCGTATGCAACCTACTTTGATTCCACAGGGGCCGGATCAGAAAACTCATGGCATATATACCTCAAAAATAGCAATGAGTCCAAATATTTGTGCAGAGAAACGCAAATCTATTACAGACATTTTATATTTTATTTGATTTTATTTTACAAAATATTATAATATTATGCTAGGTCAGGTTGTTTTCACAGCAGCATCAGTCGCCTCTTGGCCCCTGGGTGAAAACAGACGGCTGTTTCTTCAGTCCCAGCAATAATTTGTTTATCTTCTGTCTTCTCAATTCTCCGTTCAAGTTATTGTATTTTTCGCAGTGTCTCGTAGTGGTGTTTAAGATTATATTCCTCGAGCAACGCCACTTGTTCCAAACACACTGAGCACAGATTTCCCATTCACCTCTGTCAACAAATAAGAATTAGACTATTTTTCTTGGGAAATCCTGAACTCAGCATCTGCTTTTCTCATTTTTTGACATTTTGCTGATGAGGGTCACGGTCGACAGTCAAAACGATCGTCCTTTAAGAGCGTTTGGAAAGAGGAAAGTCTTCATTTGTGCTGCTCTGGTGGGAGTCGCAACGTACAGAAACGCCGGAGACGCTGCTATGCTAAACGGTGCAGAAAATTAACAGAAAAATCTGAAAATTTTAAGTATTTTAATAGAAAAATCAGCCGAGGGCCAGATTAAAGGTCTTGGAGGGCCGGATCTGGCCCCCGGGCCGCATGTTTGACACCTGTGCTATAGAGTCTGGAAAAATATCAGAAGAAATGTATATTTTTGTTTAGGGACTATTTTGTCTTCCCCCAGTTGGTTGTGACTTGTCCCCACTGTCCCTGTGCAAATCTACGCCCTTGAATTCAAGTCATTTTAACTTGATTAGATTTAGTTTTTTGCTGCACAGTCGACATTCACCTCCACAGGACAGATGTTTTGTACCAGGCTGTAGCGTCGGAGCTCGTTTCCACCTGCCGTCCCTGAGCAGGCTGATGTTATAGTTCATAAAATCAAACATAATTCTAATTATTAGTTATACTGACTGTCGTATAAATAAGTGCATCACATCTGTGCCTTGGTTATTTTTCTCTGTGATTAGTTTGTACATAAAATCAGTTCTCACATTGGATTGAGTATTTTAAGCAGCTTTTTGAAATGAGCAGATCCCAAAAATTCAGATCCCATGTAAGAGTTTCATCACACGATCGCAGGGAGAGTCCTGCACGGGTTCGGTCCCCGCGGATTCCCGACGGGTGAACCGCAAATTTTTATTAAACGGGTGAAAAATGTTGCGCTGTGTCGGATGTGGGTTCAGGAGAGCGCGGGTCTAATCTGCGGTTTGCAAAACATCAGTGCGAACAAAAAACAGGGCTGTGCTTTAGTGAAATGCAAAAATACCACTGTTTTTACAAGATGATTAAATGTAAAATCCATGTTTTTGCTGCGCACATTCCCACAAATCTCTCCCACTTTCATTTTCAAACTACACATGCGACGTCCTGCAGCTCAAAATGACTCCAGAGAAGCTGAAAAGGAAATTAGCAAATGGAGAGTGTAAAGTTGGGGCCAACACCTCAACTAAACTCAGGTCGGTTCGGGTGTCAGTTTGTATTTATAGGTCAGATCAGGCGCAGAATCTTATTTGAATTCTATGGGAAAACAGGTTGGGTGCAGACTGAGGTATGATCATCGGAAATCAGCCCCGTGCAGGACTCTGGTCGTAGGTTTGAAGGAGTTCGCACGAGCCCCGGGGCGTAAACATGGCCGCGCATTCAGGTGGATCGGCCGAGCTCGGCGGCGCACGTCTCTCGTCTTTAGCGCCTCGGTATGTTTAGTGTCTGACCCACCCACCGGACATACGCAGTGCCGACGCCTGTGAGCACGAGGAAGAAGCAAAAACCGAGGTCTTGTGTTCCTCCATCACTCTGACCAATCACAGCCAGAGCAAAAAGGTCAAGTCGCCACAACACTCGACCTTTCTGAAAGCTGTCGGTCTCTGTCGGCCGAACACGAGCAGTTTGTGATCACATTTACTCACTGTCGCACCACTAAGCCAACTCCAGACAGCTCTGCGCTCGCAACACCCTGTCCACTTCTTTTATTAGATCCACGGGCTGCCAGTTTTAGCGGCTAATCTGCAGCCAGGGCCTGTGTATGGAAATCTGAGTGTGTCAGTAAAAGAATCCAAAGATCTAAGCAGGAGGGAGATGGTTGAAAGTGCTCGTCTTTTTATGTATACAGGAAAGAGCCCCTGATTGGTCTGTTTTTTATGTTCAAGAGCAAAATAAAACCATCAGAACCACGTGGAGCAGGTTAAACAGTTTAACCCCGGGCTCAGACTGCAGCTCTGGTCCGGCAGCTGTGAGTCTGTGGGATAAAAATACATGGAATATTTGAATGACGTTGGAAGAGTGTTTTTGCTGTGCACCGGAGCCTTTCCCCTGAACACACAGTTACGGTGTGAACAGTTCGTCTCACGTGTGCAGCTTCAAAGGCAGTGACAGAAGAGCCCAGCAGAGCCTCGCCCTGAGCACCACAACCACAACCACCACCACAGCCACCACCACACACTGGAGTCACAGACGGGGTGAGTGTGAGTGAGGTGTAAGCACAAAAACAGCACAATTTGGACGTATATGTATTCGATTTTATTAAAAGTGAATGGAAAAGGCCACACTGCCCGTTGTAAGCAGGTGTATGTGGCAGGTAGTGACGGGTCGATCATGAACGAAACGGCTCTTAGATCCGGCTCTTTGACGTGAACGACGGGAGCCGGCTCCTTACTGGGAGGCGTGTTTTTGTTTTTGTTTTGTTAGTTTTTTCTCTCACCCTCTTTCTCTTTCTTCTCTTCACGCCGCATGTGATTGGTCAGTCTGTGTTTGCTCTGAGCAGAGGGGGGAGGTGGTTATTCCGACAGAAGCTGAGACAGAATCTGACGCATGAGCTGTTTTTTATCAGCACTTATACTGTATGCAAATGAGCTGTATGCAAATGAGCCATGAGGTTTGAAGTTTGGTTTGTGTAAAACGTAAACAAATGTGCCAAAGCTGCATTAAACACATTATTACTCAGAGTCTAGAATGAGGAGGAAATGTAGAGCGGTGCAGAGGACCAATTATTTTTTTACATTTTATGTGGAGTGAAAATAAAAGGATATTTATATAATGAACAGATACAAATAAGAAACACTTTTTTGCATTCGAAATAATTTTTTTGCATAATCGTATATTGTTGTTGATCATTAATTATAGCAACAAAACAACCTGAAGAGCCGCTTGGGAGCCGAAAGAGCCGGCTCTTTTTAGTGAGCTGAGCCGAAAGAGCCGGCTCACTAAAAAGAGCCGGAATTCTCATCACTAGTGTCAGTACGTCCTGTGTGCTCCATCATATCTATTTCTTTGACGCTTCACACGAGTTTAGGCGCAAATCCTGATCTGAGGCTGATTTTGTCATTTATCTTGGGTGTAACATGTTCCTGGGACGACTGTGGCCATTGACCTGCACTAGCCCAGCACCAGCACCTCTGCAAATACAAGGACTGGAGGAAGATTTAAACAAGTGTCTCCACACGTCTCCAACACTCTGGATCACCAGGACATGAGGAACTATGTCCAAAACTCACAACTGTCCCTTTAATGTCATTTAAGCTTCAGTGTTGTTCATCTGGACTTGGGACCCTCTGAGTTCAGTTCGGGGAGGAGTTTTAGTTGGAAACTGCCCTTGTTTACCGGCTCACATCATTACGGGCCGTTTCAGGCTCCCAGGTCTTGTTTTTGATCTTCAGAAAAGCATCGACATAACGCAACCGAAGGCAACGAGGAGGAATGAAGTGACGCTTTGTTCTCGTACCTTTCCACGTACAGACAGAGGATAGAGTAACTGGACATCTCAGTGTAATTCAGTCAGAAATGCAGACTTTAAATAGTGCCCATAGTCTATAGTTTAGAAAGAACAGACCAGAAATATGTGAAAAACTGAATTATGAAAAGAAACGCAAATGCACAAATGATTAATCAGAGGCAACATTACAGTTTGTCATTTTTACATTAGGAAGAACATCAAAACCTTCACTGTTAGTTAAAACAAAAAACAAAAATACGAAAAACTACAACTACTTAGTACAATTTCTTCAAAGTTACTCAAGAAAATGTTTGTTCTCATTTACCCCTTTTCCACCGCAACGAACCAGGTGCTGGTCCGGTGCTGGTGCCTCCTGCCGCCAATTATCCAAGAACCGGTTCATTTTCCCACCAGCTGAGAGCCGGAAAAGTGCTGTGTCACTACGTCCCTGCACGAGCTGCTGTCGTCCTCACAGCTCCACAGCATCAGCTCCGACAACAACACTGCAGGACGATCGCTAGAGATCTTTTCTGTTGCTACTAATTTTACAAATGTTCTTGTCAGTATAAGACAAACATACAGCTCTTCATCATTGCTGTGGGTAAAGGATGTGCTCCCAAAGAAAAGTAATTTTTGCTCCATGGGCGCAGGCCTGGAGCTAAGAGGTCCACTGCTCTGCTGTTGTGTTTTCTGTAATAAATACACTGAAGTCTCTGTCGACCGGGAAAAGACGGCGCCAAGACGCGTGTCGGGGGCGTCTGCGTTCAAATGCAAAGGCGTCATTACCATTATGCACAACTTCTTATGGACGTGCATCACTATAACCCCGCCCCTCGCACTATAACCACGGCCCTCGCACTATAACCCCGGCCCTCGCGCTATAACCCCGGCCCTCATGCTATAACCCCGCCCCTCACGCTATAACCCCGCCCCTCGCACTATAACCCCGGCCCTCGCGCTATAACCCCGCCCCTCGCACTATAACCCCGCCCCTCGCACTATAACCCCGCCCCTCGCACTATAACCCCGCCCCTCGCACTATAACCCCGCCCCTCGCACTATAACCCCGCCCCTCGCACTATAACCCCGCCCCTCGCACTATAACCCCGCCCCTCGCTCTATAACCCCGCCCCTCGCGCTATAACCCCGCCCCTCGCGCTATAACCCCGCCCCTCGCGCTATAACCCCGCACCTCACGCTATAACCCCGGCCCTCGTACTATAACCCCGCCCCCAGCACCCAACGTCACTGGTTCCTGTTTCTGGCCCAGCCTTTAGTTGGTGCTGAGTTGGAGCCATTTTTTTGTGTAGAAAAACAAAGAAAAAAAACAAAAACAAACTGGTTCAAGATTTGGCTCTGAACCAGCACTGGACCTGCCCTGGTGGAAAAGGGCAATAGTCTCTTTGAAGGTATATTTTTGTGCACGAGTCACAATGTAAATAAGTATTGTGTTCATTAGTGGGGATTTGTCAGCGCCCGGGGCCTTCGCAGGTCTGAGTCGGGATCCTGAGCCTCATATTCACTTTGGTTTGATCCTTATGTGAGTCTTACATACTGTAACTGTGAAATAAATTAAGCTTTTTTATTTCTTGTTTTCATTTATGAGATAAAATTACCCTGAATAATAGAGAAGATAATTTGTCTCGTCAGAATTTTAAATGCTGTTGAATTTCCTCGCTTTTATTTTTTTTTTGTTCTCTAAAAACATGTTTGAATTGATTTATTTCTGAAATTGAAGAGGTAAAACCGACCGTTGCATTTGAAGGATTTCTGTCTGAGCAGCAGCGACTTGTTCTTCCTGATATAAAGTTTAGCATTTATGAGAAAATCGTCCCTCAACTTGCGACAATTCATGTGACGTGAGGTTAGTTTTATTTCAAACATGATTCTCTGGACACAGACGTTCACCATTCCTGAATAAAATGGAAGACAATTTGTCTTGTGAGATTTAGAATTTTAAATGTCATTGAATTTTTCACTTTGAATTTTTTTATTCTGAAAAAAACAAAAAAAACAAACTGAAATTCAGTTGATAATATTTGAAATACACATTTGTCATTGTCTTTAACATTTCAGAATACAAAAATTCACCTTTTAAATTAAGGGTTAAACATTTTGCTGCAAAAATCCAAATGCCAAGGCTGAGTTTATCTTAGTAACAACCCGGAGACGCTGCACGAAACAGATCTGATTGGTCAGAATCAGCCTATTAAAAACCACATCTTCCTAAACTATAAGCTGCGCTCACAGAAGAGAAAAGCCAAAGGGAAACTCCGCCTCTGTCCTCAGTCACACATCATCGATTGGTCACAGCTCAACCTCTGGAATCTTTACTGTGAACGTTTTCACTGTAAATTTTACACTGACGGCTGAATGTGCGAACTTGAGTCTGAATAAAAACAATTCGAGGAAATTCAGCTGCATTTAAAATTCAGATGAAACAAATTAAGTTCTATAAAATAATCTAATACACAATGTTATTCTGAAATAGGTGCAATGATTAATTAGCACATTTTAATGCAACCAGATATAATAAAGTTATGTCACAGCAAACATCCTTATTTTAAAAAGAAATGCTTTTTTCTGGTATTTTATATTAAAACACAAGATTATGATTAATATTTCACAATGTGTTCATTGTATAACAGAATACTGATTAAAAAAAAAAAAAGCACAATAAAAGAAAAAGAAAGTCCACTGATCTTTTCTGGGAGCTCAGGCCTCGAATAAAAGACGAGCACCGTTTTACTCCAACATGAATCGATCAAAATACAAGTTTCAGTATAAACAAATAATGAAGGAACAGTCAGTTCTGTCCAAAAACTGACAAAATGATCTTTGTAGGTAGAGAACCAGCAATGAATGAGAGCAGAGAGTTCCTGCACACTGTCAAAAAGTACAACACAATAATAGAAATGAGGTGAACGCTGAAAATCTAGAGCAGGTTATCGAGTCAGTTTCATTTTCATGCCCAAATAACCACGCTAATAAACACATTATGTCTGTTTAAAGGGCCCACGCTATTTCCTGATCTGTTCTAATGTCGTTTCCTCATCACAAACACACCTGGAGTCGTGTTTCGTTTCATTCAATTGTTCAACACACAAATTTTGCATATTTAGGCTGAGTTCTTGTCTCAAACAGAAAACGCTCTGTTCCACTTTATGATGTCATGTGGTGATACAGAGGACAGAATAATTTTAGAAGTAAAACCAACCTTGTATTTGAAGGATTTATGCCTGAGCAGCAGCAGCGAGTTGTACTTCCTGCAGCGGCGGACTGATATATGAGAAAATAGTCCCTCAACATGCAAGGTTAGGTTAGTTTTATTTAAAAATCATGCAAGAGCCATTAAAAGTCTGCTCAGATTATGGCAGGAATTATAACATTAAGTATAATCCCACAAAAAGAAACATAAAGGAGTAAAGAGGAACATTCCCCGTGATAAATCACACAGATTAGAAGCATTTAAACCGACGCACTTTATTTTTTCCGATGCGCAACGAACAACAGCGAACAAACAGCAATAATCAGCCACTGCTAAACCTTAAACTAGTAACATTTTTCTTTTTTTCTTTTCTTTCCACTTTTCGTAGTCGCCTAATCGCGTTTAGTTTTAGTTTTATCTTATTTAGTTTCTTTGACAGGACCGTGTACATCAACATTAATCATAAAAGAAAATCTGCCTAGTTCCAGATTTGAGCTTCACAACTCATTTCCATCTGTGTCCCTGGACTAACGAGACGCACAAACATGGATTAAACACAGAACAAAGCAGGAAATACAAAAGTTCAACAAAAAAACTTGTGGCTAAACATTTTGTTCGACCTGAGCCCTAAACAGCACAATAACAACGAAAGGAACAATGAAAAAACTGATCAATCAATCAAACTTTCTTTCTATAGCACCTTCCAACAGCCAAAGCCGACCAAAGTGCTGAACAACAATAAAACAGATAAAAACAATAATCATCACACACACATATGTCAACAAAGCACATTACACCATTAAAATAAAGAAAGTGTCACAGGGCCACTCAGTGTTAAAAGCCATTTTAAATCAGTAGGTTTTAAGTTTGGCTTTGAACAAAGGTCAGTGACGGAACGTGACTCAATGGGCGAAGAGTTCAGAGTTTTGGAGCCACTGCAAAAGAACGACCCCCCCACTGTTTGCACCGGGACCGGGGACCTGCAGCAGATCGTAGAGGCTCTGCTGGGCTGGTGAGGGTCAAAATCTCACACAAGTAGGAAGGTGCAAGACCAGCGACTGCATTAAAAACAAACATCGACATTTTAAAATGGATTCCGAACTGACAGGAGCCAGTGCAGGGAGGACAGGACAGGGCTGATGTGGTCATGTTTCGAGCTGCAGCATTTTGCACGAGCTGTAAACGGTGAAGAGCAGCTCGATTAATCCCCACGTAGAGGCGTTGCAGTCGTCTATGCGGGAACTAACAAAGGCACAAAATAAAAGCCTTAATTTTATCTAACCAAGGTCACAGTGCAGGAACAGTAACGTCCTCAGTCGCGGGGTTCAGCTGCGTTCTATGTCCTTGGATCACAAATCCAGAGCAGGAAAAGTCTCTCGCTGCAGCGCTGGATGCAGGATTGAGAGCAGCACCACCCGACCCGCCCGTGTGTGATCACCACCCGCCCGGAAACCGCCAGAACGTTAAAACCCGCCCGTTTCAGCAACGATATATGTGGAGGCTCACGTCCCCTGTACGTGTGAGGCTCTGCTTAGACATGAAATATTCACATTTATGCAGCGCCTGGAGGTGTCTGAAAACAATGTCACAATGTCTCTGCCCAGTCCTCAAATACGCTCAGGCTGTTACATCTAAGGTAAGGTAAGGTAAACTTTATTGTACCTGAAAGGAAATTTGTCTTGGGCCACAGCACCACCAAAACTGCAGAACATACAAATTCACATACAAAGACAGTCATAGAAACATACAGCAGGTAAATAGATCACTGTGAATACAATATCCGCTTCCTGGCAGCATTGAATCCAAGCTCCATTAAATTCATCAAATCCAAAAGTCCACCATAATAAATATTAATAAATACAATTATCCAAAGTCCACGTTCATAATATCAAAAAATAAAAAAAAAATCATTAAAAGTAATCTTTGTCCGCACACAAAATCCAATTAATTCATTGAGCAACAACAATTAAAATCTGAACATACTGCTTTAAATATTTAAATCTTACAATTCATTAGATCAGAACCTAAAAGACCAAGGGCACATAATATGATGAATAATAATGCAGAACAACTAGTTCTTATTCAAGAAAGTGATCGCTGTAGGGATAAATGAGAACCTATAACGGTTAGTTTTATGTCTGATGGCTCTAAATCGTCTGCCTGAAGGTAAAAGATCAAATTCTGAGTACAAAAAGTGGTTTTGGTCGCTAGAAATTTTCCTAGCTAGCTTAACTGTTATTTCCTCAAAAATGGTTTGCAAAGATGGATTGTTATTGCAGCCAATTATTTTCATGGCTACATTGAGGATCTTTTGAAGTTTAGTTTTGTCTTTCACAGTTAACGCTCCAAACCAGGCAGCCATGACATACCTCACTGAGCTCTCTAACACTGCAGTATAGAAGGTGAGTAGTATTTTGGAGCAGACACCAAACAACCTCAACCTCCTCTAAGAACGCACAGTTTCGAAATGAACTTTATGGACTAATTTGGTGTTTTCACAAATAATTTCATGCTCCAATCCAGGTTTATTTGTACAGCACATTTTACTAACACAAAGTCTCCAAAGTGCTGCCCAGAGCAGGCACACAATAAATTAACACATTAAATATAAAGCATAAAATAAACAAAAAGCAAATCAATAAAAAAAACCTTAAAATACTAAATTAGCAATAGAAAACTAGCAAATAAAATGAATAAAAGACGGTCAGAGGAGCACATCATTTTCACACCGTGTTAAAAGCCGGTGAGTAAAAGTGCGTTTTTAAACCAGACTTAAAAGAATCGACTGAAGGGGGCGCTCTTAATGTGAGGGGGGAAGAGTGTGAAACATTCCAGGTGAAGCAATAATGTCCACGGAGAAAAGCTTTTGATGGAGCCTCTATAGAAAAAGCGACACAATGCTTCTTTAAACTGCTTATGGCTCTCAGCTCTGTGGAAAGTGCGGCGAACAGACCTGCGGTAATGAAACTTTGAGCCAGTTTAGAAACGTTGAAGGAGCTATAAGAGCAGCGGCGATTCACGGGGCGGATTCGTCTGCAGCCGAGGCAGAGGAGGACAGAGACGGATGGGCCCCAGACCTCGGCTCACACTTCGAAACAGAGTGGGAGGGCCGAGCACTGCCGAGAACGCTCTTAACTCTGCCACTGATCCTGTCGGGCTTCTGTAGATTCATCGGTTGCGCAGGGAAGCTGAGACGGATTTGCATCTCAACTGCCCACTCGTATAGAGGTGTTTATTGTATGTTACAAGAAGAGCGACGCCTGTGGAACTGTCCTCCACCAGCTGAGCCTAAGGAGCCCACAAAAATCACCATCTTCATTCACATTTAACGAAGAAATTCACATTTAAATAAGAAATCATCAAGCTTTTCATTTTCTCATGAGCCAGAGCGTTGGAGACGTGTGGAGACGCTTGTTTAAATCTTCCCTCCAGTCCTTGTATTTGCAGAGGTGCTGGTGCTGGGCTAGTGCAGGTCAATGGCCACAGTCGTCCTGCCGCTAAAAACAGTCTGACCCACTCCACAGACCCGAGGAAACTATTAGAACTCCAGACTGTCAAATCGTTGCATGTTGAGGGACTATTTTCTCATATATTAGTCCATCACTGCAGAGCTTCAGGAAGAACAACTCACTGCTGCTCAGACACAAATCCTTCAAATGCAGCGGTCGGTTTGACTCTAAAATGATTCTCTGGACACAGACGTTCACAGGGACAGTCTGGAGCTCTAATAGTTTCCTCGGGTCTGTGGAGTGGGTCAGACTGTTTTTAGTGGCAGGACGACTGTGGCCATTGACCTGCACTAGCCCAGCACCAGCACCTCTGCAAATACAAGGACTGGAGGAAGATTTAAACAAGCGTCTCCAACACTCTGGATCAGCAGGAAATGAGGAACTGAATGTCCAAAATTCTGAACTGTCTCTTTAAACTGTATAACACAGATCACATTTTTTTGTTTTATTCTTTTTTTATATATGAATCTAAATTGGCTCAAAATAAAAAAAAAATGTTTTAGCTTTATCCCATGTTATGCTGTTCCCTTATCAAAAACATGCCTGAAGAGGTTTTAGATGTCATCCCTGCATGTTTGAGTCAATCTAGCGAGTCCTCCTCATGGTTAACTGTGAAGCTTTGCTGCAGGGACATTTCTTTAATGAATCATTGCATTTAAATAGCACCTTTCAGGACACCCAAAGCGCTTTACAGTTCATAATTCATTCACTCCACACTCGGTGGTGTAAGATACTATTGTAGCCACAGCTGCCCTGGGACAGACTGACAGAAGTGGCTCCAATCTGCACCATCTGTTGCCTAAGGACACAAAGACGGGGGTTTTTGCGACTCGCGCCCCCCTGTTCTAAACATGGGTCGGGATCGTCACCTCCCACCATCCCGTACGGCGTAGACCAGACTCTCCGGCTGCTACGTGGCTCCAGTAACAGCAGCAAAAGTTCCTCTACAACATTGTCTGTAAACTCGTGATGACGGCTGTTACAGGGGCAAACTTGAAACAAAAAAAACAAAACAAAAAACACCAGGATCACGTAGCGCAGGTTAATACGATCATTTTAATACCAAAAATGACTCACAGCAGCAGGTACAGGGAAAGGGGACACGATATTCCAGTGTAAATCAGAAGGAGCTGGAAGATGTGAACTTCCCATTTGGAACCCAGCGGGCAGCACGTTAACTTTGTCCATTTATATAAACAGTCTGTGCGTTGTCTATGTATGGAGGCTCTGCAGGGACATTTTGTGCATTTGCTCGTGTCTTTGTAGCATAAGCATCATGCACCTAAACTCTCAGCAGCAGAAATAATATACCTCCTCTTCATTAACAGAAGCAGGTCCATTAATCTCCTGTTCGGAATCAGTTGGTATCATGTTGTTAAAGACTGTGCAACGTTTCAGCTGGTAAAGACGCATTAGTAAAAGCTGTGACAAGTGTTTTATTCAATAGAAATGCTCAAAAAACTCACTTCAAACTTGAGCTCCGTCTGCGCATCTCGAGCTGGGTTCACGGTCAGGAGCGGCTCTGCTGAAGGATTTGTTTATTATCATTTCGGTTCGACACGCGCTGAGCAAAAAGAAGGTAATACGAGTTCAATTCAATTTATTTTTCTTTATTCCAAAATCACAAGAGCCGTCGCCCTGCAGAGCTTCACTAAACTGTTGATTTAACCAACAAATGCGCACAAGCTCCGCAGATCCGGGGTCTCGTTTGTACAACTTTACGTTTTATTCTTTACTTGCTAAAAATGAATATGGACAAAACACAAACTTCACAGACTTGCTCGTCTCTTATCTCTGAGAAAGCAGATTGCCTCATCTCTGAAAGGCCCAGCGCACATACACTTCTGAGCTTTTAGACTGCTGCATTTATTTTTGTGTAAAAATTTGGTTTTACGTCACCGAAAAAGTCACGTATGTAATATTTTTGCGAGCTCTGACTTGTAACTTGGCCTGATGACGCCCTCTGTTTGTCTCCATGGAGCTACAAGTTTAATGCATGTGACGTCGCCACAAGCAGATGGGGTCAGGAAGTAAAGACAGACGCACAGAACCCTGTTTACTCCACCGACTCTGCGCCAAAACGCCTAAATTCTGTGCGGTCTGTGGTCGGTGCAGCCGCTCAAATTGGGAGAAAGACAAAAGTTTTTTAGTGCACTGAAAGTGGTGTCTCATAAAGAAGTTGGTTTGAAAAAATTTAAAGAGAGACCATTTTTTTATAAGCTTTTCTGGACAATTATTTAGAAAGAAGAGCATCGTAAGTGACGGTAAACTGTTGCATTATGGGTCCGAACTTGTCACGCAAAAAGCTTTATGTGGTGCTAATGTTATGAGCTTACTGCTGTAATTTGGCATTTTATTCCTTTTTCAGTCATTATTTTAGGTTCTCCTGGTGCAGCGGCTGAATTTAATTCTGAAGACTGGGCCCCGACTGTTAACCTGGGGGTAACAATAGCTAAATAATAGTAATAAAATAATACATTTCACTACTTACCCGGGCAAAAATAAAGCGACAGCCATTTAAAGCCTCCTTGGATCCAGGACAGTGGTGGGCCGTCAGGGCCTGCAAGGCCTTCTCTGCTCTGCTATCTGAATCACAGACTGATGTTAATTATATTTGTCCATGAATACTTATTAAATAATTCCAAATGGTCTGTCCTTCCCTTCATAGCCTTTACCCTGGTTGCGCTGCTTCCAGACATGTATTTTCATATTAAAGCGTTTAACCAATCACATTTCAGACACCATTTGTTGCCAGGCAGGGACAACGTCAAAGAAATCTGCCTAGAGGCCTTCACAATCAGTTCTGCAGAGCCTCTAGTTAAAAAATAAGTGTTGATGAAACTATTGCTTCAGCCAATCAGATTTTGAGTTGGCGACACCAAAGCCTTTAGCAGGTCTACGGTGACGTCAGAGTATTCACACCCTTTGATTGGCTCGTCAGAGAGCGAACTAGCCGGAGCTAGCAAAACTGCATCTGTAGCGAGCTACACGGACAGAAATATAGTTATGTTGATTTAATAGCTGTTTTTTCAACCCACAATGGCTGAAGGAGGAGAAGAAATTGATTTGGTTGCAGATTTTTTGTCAAAGCCATTTTCAAGACGGACTTTTCAAGAAAAGCTGGACATTGTTAAGAAAGGTCGGGCAAGCCTGTCACAACTGGGAAAAGGATTTGTCCGTCACTTTCAGTCCACTAACTACGAGCGGTGCCCCTGGCTCACAGGCTCTGAGGAACACAGCAGACTGTATTGCTGGGAGCGCGTGTTATTTGCCTCTGATACCGTTGAGCGAGAGAGAAGCCGATACGAGGAACTCTACAAGGCGCTGAACGCAGCGGTTGGCGGGTTTAGAGGCACAGGAGGAAGCGCGGTCCACGCAGCGAATGCGACAAGACACGATCCACGCGCGGTGTCCACGCCGTACAAGAGGAGATGCGGTGCGCTCGGTACGGGAGGAGGTGCAGGGTGCGAGGCACACTACATATACTTGGCCACAGTGCTTTATGGGAAGGTTTTCGGACCATGAGTGAGGAAGACGTGTTCAACATATAGTTCTACAGCTGAGCCGTGTGCTGAGGCCCATATGGGTAAATTGGTTTTATGTATCAATGTATCTAGATTGTGCCATCTATTGGTAAACGCTGGAATTGCAGGGAAAATAAAACTTGCTCAGTTTTCTTAAGGTTTATTCAAGTTTGGTGTGGTGCCCTTTCTTTATGTCAGAGCAACTGCCCCTCAAAGTTCCTGTGCACGTCCCTGCACCCCGGGTTTGTTTCTTCAGTAAAGGCATTTATTGTGGCTACACGCGTCTATCTATCTGCGATGCAACGGCCCTTTATACTGCATTTCTGCATAATAAGATTGTTTTTATAGCCATAAAATAGTTATTGATAAGTGGATTGATTCAGACGTAGCACTACTGAAGGCCCAGGTGTGAAATGCACGGCTGCCACTGATCCAGGATGTTTGACCCAACCAGACACAAAATCAAAGAACAAAGTCTTTCATTTGGCTCAGTGTAACACAACGTATCGAGCAGCAGATAGTTTATTATGTCCATCGCCTCAATGTCGGGCAAATCCTCCAAATTATAAGAAAAGTTTTCTTTCTTCATATCGTACGGGTCATATCCAATATGTAGACTTATTTTTCTGCTATAGCAGGTCTGTGCCCGTTCAAACCTTTTACGTATTTGCTGTTGCACATTTTGCTGTTTTGAAGCGGTGCAAAACACTTCCTGCCCCATCTGGATTTCGCGCGTCATCAGGGTCACATGAGTGAAACCAGCGATTACTATGGGACATTTCAGACAAGAGGCCAAAAAGAGAAAACTCTTCAAACCCAAATCAAAACAAATTAAGAAAAGTATAGGTGTGTCCAGAGGTGTGAAAGCTCCATTCTGGCCCTGAAGAATTCTGCTGATATGAGCCACACTCAGGGCAAGTGCACCGGGCCGAGCTGCAGCAGAAACTGTGAACGAGTATTTCAGAGGCATTTCTTTTGTTTCTAACTCCTCTTTCAGGCAGATTTAAGTCAGTGTCGTCCAGCGTCTGAGCAGAACTGAAGAAGCAGCCTGGATGAGCAGAGAAACATATTCAACCAAATAAACTTTGTCCACTTGACACATTTGAATTCCAGACAAAGGAAATAACATTTCCATGAAGACAAGTCGGATACAACGCTATTTGTTTTTACTGTACACACATTTATATAATTGATGCCTTATTGATGCCATGTCTCTTGCTATTTCTCATTGCTATTATTTAGAAGTTCATTACCATTTTTTATATATTTTTTTACTGTGTTATTGAAATATAAAGTGATGTGTGAGCTAAGGAGGAGCCAAGGAATTTCCCTTGTGGATCAATAAAGTCTAAATCTAAGGCCCCACGAGAAAAGTTACATAGTGCACCTTTAATAATAATAATAATAAAAATAATAATAATAAGACATTTTATTTATTCGGCGCCTTTCTGCACACCCAAAGTCACTTTCAACAACATAAACTAATTAAGTACGATTAAAACCTACAGTTAAAGCCACAGTTAAAGTGGGACAGGATTTAATTGATTGATTGTATTTAGTAGTGCATTTTGTTAGTATTTAGTATTTATTGTTTTAGTATTTAGTAATGTATTAGACAATATTTTAATTGACTGATTGTATTTAATTGACCTACAATTAGCTCTCAGATATTATTCCTCTTTTAAAGGTCCTATAGACGGTCTCTTGTACTTGAGCAAAAATATGTCAGAACAGATAAGTGGCTCTTTAGGTCAAAATAAGTCACCTACACACGGTCTGTATAAAATTAGAAAACATAATATCATCCAATCATATAGAAAAGCATGTTAACGTGGTGGTTATTGTTACTTTACGGCGCGACAAAATTCAGCATTTGGTGTCTGAGCTGTAAAAACGCTTAGAAACTCACCAATATGAATAATTAGGAAGCTCAGAATGCACAAGGTAAGTGAGAAATAACTACTGCAACACGTTTAAAAATAACTAATTCTGTTTTTCATGTTTTTAAGACAGTTGAAATGTCACAGAGTTGTGGGTTATTGGTGCGGATGAATTTAAAATGCCCGAATTAGAATAAAACGTGAGGTGAAGTGAACAAAAAGCAAAGAACTTTAAAATATGTCCCTTTATTACAATTCATTCCACTAACAAAACTGAGCAAAGAGAGAGTAAAACTATGATAAAAGTTCAAAATTGCTTAAAAAAAAAAGCAGAAAAGAGCCACTAAGAACCAGAACCACAAACACAAGGGGCCAGATCCACCCCGGAGCCTTCGGGGGCCGTGCAGCCTTTACACCGCCTCAAAGTCAAACTGTGTCTAATAATAAATCACATCCAGTCAGTCAGCAAAATCCTCCCTCTCCTCCTCAGTCCGGCTAAAAGCATAATTCAAATAAATGTGGTGAATATTCAGTGTGGAGCGTTCGTCTGCATAAAGTTACAGCCAAACGGGTAAAACGAACCAACAAAACAACAAAATCCTCCTCTTCCATCGTGTAAGTCACGACTAGACCCAAAGTGGAGCATTTGTGAGTAAAGACGCAGCCAAACGAGTCCATGTAAAGTTCTTCGTAATCCTTCTCCTTCGTCCAGGTAACTGAAAGTAAAGTTACTTATCGGAACAAAGAGCATGTGCACTACAGCTTGTCTTTGATAGGCTAAAAAGTGCCATTCATGGAGAAAATGAAAGGGAAACTTAAGCGCTTGTGAGTCCTTTTGTGAGACTCCTGGTGGCACAGGCCTATGTCGCGCCATCGGGTGAGTCTTCAGCTATGTTCAGACTGCACCTGAAGTGACCCAAATCTGATGTTTTTCTCCCCTGTGTGACCTGTATCTGATCTTTAATGACGTCTGAACGACACAGATCTGATTTTTTCAAATGCGACTTCATGAGCTCCTAAAACCGACACATATCTGATCTTTGGACATGTGACTTCAGTCTGAACGGTCAGGACACATTCATCCGACCTACACGTCATCAACAAGTGAGAGTTTGGCTCTTGTGCTGTAACAAGCTCCTGTTATGAGCCAAAACAGCCCAACGCAGATGTGTTTGAGACTGAAACAGGCCGAAGACGTGTTTCCTCCTGTGATTCAACAGCAACTTTAAACTCTCCAGGAGCTCAGAGCAGCTCCATGTTTAGGCGACTTCTGTAAACCCTGAGCTGCTGCTGTGACGTCGTCGTGTCTCCAGTGCTCATGTGGGAAACTTTTGGGGCGTTTAAAGTTCACACTGGAGATCACAGACAAGTCAGATTTATGGGAAATGTGAACGACCTCGCAAAACAATCGGATTTCACAAAAAAATGTGAATTAAGCCTTAAGCCCTGCAGTCTGAACATAGACACACAGACCTGTGTCCCGCCCAAACGGGCCTGGGCCCAGTATAATGGAAACACTCCCATGTGGGGCAGCTGACCCACACCAAGGTGCCCCATGTGAGCCGTGCCAGTGGAAATGAGGCTCTAGACAGTCATCAGTGTGCCTTTTATACCACACGCTCTCCTTCACACAAGTGTGCTAATTACCTGCCCAACAGGAGCAGCAGCTCATGTGATCTGTTCCACCGCTGCACGTGGGGAAGAGGAACTAAAAGCAACGTCCACCAATAAAACACAACAGTCAAAACACACAATTAAACCACCCCACTGTGCTCGTGGTCTGCCTCGTCGAAATGAGCTCCCTACAGCCTAAATCCACAGTGACGTCCATCGATTCATGCTCCTCCATACAAATAACCTCCTCACTCTTTTCCATTTACAGTTGTGCAGATGCAGTAAAGTGAACCTCTCCAGTTTTACTACGTATTTCTCTGGGTTTGATGCTGTTTGCACGCGGTGATCACACTTTATACCCGAGTTATGTCAAATTTACACTCATTTATATGACTCTGTGTAGTTCATTTGGACAGTCGTATTACGCCATCAAACATATCGACAATTTAACCATCGAATACTAAAGCTCCACTGTAGAATCACTTTATTCACTCATTCATATGAATCTGTGCAGAGGAGCTCATTTCCACAGGTCTGAATCTTCCGTCAAATAAAACTCCCACTGTGTAAGAGAAAGAAACGACTGAAACACTCAAATCTTTGTATTAAATCTATAATATTTCACTCTAATATCACAGGCTACAGTGTGAGTTTCCTATGATGCAGTGATATTTTATTTATTCAGCGCCTTTTTAAATAAAGTTACAACATTTTCTACAAAATGGAAACAAAATTAAATACGATGTAATGGCAATGATAACGATAATAACATGATATCACTTTACCTGCGGGCGGGAATGGGCGGCTAAGAGAAACACTGCGGGAAAGTCGAACTGAGCGACTCGAAGTGGAGAAGAGCGTCAAACAAGGATTATACAGGCCAAAAAACAAACCAGGAACGTTTGACATCTGGAATTCTCTGTTGTTCGTGACGGCGATGGAAAGGAGCTGGACTTCGTTACTTCGTGTAGAGAGGGAAACGAAACCGACAACCGCACGAACCTCTTTATTAACAGAATAAATGGTTTGTTTTCTCCTGCGAAAAGGGAGGAGACACAAACTCAACGCATCTGTACTGGGCGATACTGTACGTGTGCGGACAGAAAGGGCGATTATCACAACGACAGGAAGTGCGGTGATGTTGAGTCGCGCAGCTTCCGGTCGATGCTTTTCTACGGCAAAATCCCTGCGGAAAAGCGCCGCATATTTTTGAGCAGCTTCATAAATCTGCCCCAACACCAAATCTTCATCCAACAAGGAACAAAGAACAGATTCTGTCCACGAAGAATTTATCCACAACGATCAAGGGAAGAAAGACGAAAACTTAAAGGAAACAACGACGAGCATCAGTGAAACGACTGAGCAACACTAACGTTCTGGTCCTGGAGGAAACAGAAGGAACTGGTTCACTCAGCCTGAGACTAGAGGTAAAATTAAAAATCGAAAAGCATTGACAGGAAGTTGCGCTACACAACGTCACTTCCACTTCCTGTTGTTGTGGAAAAAAAGTCTGTTCATACATACTGCAAATTTAACCTGCTGTTTGTCGATCCTGAGAGATTTGTGCAGTTTAAATGCAACAGATTAAATGTTTTGTGTATTTTAACCTCTTAAACCCCAGGGCATTATTCTCGAAATTACCAATGATTTATTTTTTTAAAGGTATTAAACAGCAAACACATGGCCCACATGGCTGAACGAGGTGTCGTATAAAAGGGAAGACCTTGTACTGTGGTTGTGTCATTCTGCAAATAAATCATACTGGTTTTTTTTGGACGGACATTAAAAGAATCTAATATTCACTGTGAGATCACCGAGTCTGAGTGAACAAGTTATTTCTGTTTTATTCATGACCATAATGTTAGTTTTGCTCAGTAGTTGGGGAAACGACGAGAAATAAAATATGACGAAATCCCTTAAATAAATGAAATGTGTTGTTATAATTCCTACGTGCTGTTAAGAGAAATGAGAGGAAACGTTTTCTGTCTTTGAATCTCTCGTTTCGTGCCGCTGGTGCTGGTTGTTACACTGGTTTTCTGCAGGTTCTGGTACAATGGTGTCGCCAAACTGATCGGGTTGTTTTTGTGGACAAAAAAAAACGTTTAAGAACCTCTGATGTAAACGACGCTTTGACCTGAGATTATCGCGTTATCCCTGAGTCACGACACGCACACGGATCGATCCTCAGTCGTGCTTCCCCCGATTTAACCAAACGCACAATCGCCCACACAAACACCTGCGTGAAGTCGCCTCAAACGCAAACCTGCACGAAAACTGTGTCCATCGTTTGTGTTTCATTTGTGCTTCTTTAGTTTTGGAGAAATTAACGATTCTTTTACAGGTCAAACTGGGGTCAGCCCCACAGGAAGCTTCAAAATGCTCGAAAACGCCCAAAATGGAGTCAGTCGTTTGAGCTTCGTTTGTGCTGCAAAAAGTTTCGTTTGTGCGATTCTGGTTCTTCAGATATTTGCAGTTTTATTTTGGGCCGATGACGTCGTCCAGAACCTCAGAATGTGAAACAGCCTCAAAACAGGAAGAAAATTATAGAAAACATTTGTATTTGGTTTGTGCTGTGACAATTTTCTTTTGTGCGAGTTTATTTCTAAAATTATTAATTATTATTTCTGTGGTAATTATAGGACGTCATTTCCGCTCAGCTGAAGCAGCGACTTTAGCAAAACTCCTCAAAACTAGTAGCGAAAACGATCTGAGGCTGTGGAAAAGTCTGTGTTATTATATAAAATATGAATCAAAAGCAAATGACTAAAGACTGAAACAGACTTTTCCACAGCATGAGGTCGTTTCTCTTCACTGGTTTTGCGGAGTTTTACTAAAATTTTCTTCCTGATTTGAGCTCCATTTAACATTCTGAGGTTCTGGACGACGTCATCGGCCGACAATAAAACTGCAAATATCTTAAGAACGACAATCGCACAAACTAAACTCTCTGCAGCACAAACGAAGCACCGACGATTGCCATAGTGTTTGTGTAGGTTTGAGTTTGATGGGGGCGACTTCACGGAGGTCACACGAACACAAACGCACTCCCCGCTTTAACCGAACGCATAATCAGCCCACACAAACACAAAGGCACTTCCTGCCGCTCCGGTGACTTCCCTGTGCGCTGCGTGGAAACTCGGAGTATCTAATGTAGCCTAAGTATGCCATTATGTCCTCCCGGGCTGCCTCTGCAATGAGCAATCCCCGGCTCCGCGCTCCCACTCGCTTAAACCTAAGGAACTACTTCTTTTTTTCCTGTGGTTCCAGAGGCAACAAAGCGGCAGTGCGTTTATCACGAGCTGCTACTGTAGTGCGACTGCGAGGCTAATGAAGAGATATGTCGGCCATTACGGGGCCGTCCTCGCGCCGAAGCGATTAGAAAAGTCTCCGAGGGGCCGGGCAGCGGTGAAGGAGGAAAACTGACTCCGGGCCTCGTCGCAAATCCTCGGGATCCCGCCGCGCTTTTCATAAATTCCGGGCTAATGAGCGAGCGCGACACGGCGGTGATTTATCGTCCGCGAGCTTTACCAATTTCACCGGCGCGAGGGAGAATCATGGACGTCGAGGGTTTAATCAGATTCTCACGCTGAAAAATAATAAATAATAATAAATGAAATACAATCAGGCCTTGATCATCCCACAAGTTTTATGATTTCAAAATATTGTAAATGTTATCTGTCATCTTTTCTTTTGTGGAATAGATCTCTTATTTATTATCATTTCTTTTTTTTTTTTATTTATTCAATGAACAGATAAATACAGTAAATATACATGTATCCGGTTTACTTAAGACAGATTTTTTCTTATTCTTAATTTTTTTTTGTTTCGTTTTTGTTTGTTTTTCACACTTTTCGACGGGCAGATTTCAATTCAATCATTTAAATTGTAATTCTGCATCGCGCTTTTTTAACAATTTAACTGTGTAATTTTGTTATATATTCAGTGTATTTCAGTGGATTTTATGTAGATAAATCTAAAATCGCAGTATTTGCTTTCGATCAACAAAAATGAACTAAATGAAAAAAAAAGTAAAAAGAAATGCCCTTTAAACGTTATTTAAAGGGCCCATTTTACACTGTTTTCTGATGTGTTATAATATTTCTGGAATCGTGTTTTGTTTCATTCACACGTTTAACACAAATCCTGAATATTCAAGCCACGTTCTTAGACACAGACAAACTTCATTGATCCACAAAGGAAATTATTTGGACACATCACAATATAATAATATACCAAAGAGTATATAAATAATATGAATAATAATAAATTCTAAATGTAAGTAGCAAAAAGACAAAAGACAGGTGTCAAATAAGACAATTATATAAATGTAAATGTATAAGTCAAAATAAAATGGAAAAATAAGTGTCACGGGGTCCTCTTCAAAACACTCAGGCTGAGTCGGGCTCGTTTAGGATGTTTTATTCCACAGTGCAGAACAGGAAAAACAGGCGCAAAAATGTGTGCAGGAAATATTTACAGTGAAACAGTGAGAAAAAATGTCTATTTACAGGGCAGGCAAAAAAAGGTTGACTTCTCCTACAAGTCTCTCTCTAGTTCTTGCTCCACTCTCCCTTAGTCTCTCAGTCGTTTGCTCCCTCGCTTGTCCAGCGAAACACTACCTTCATTGCAGCCAGGACACGACAAGCCAGGACACGACCAGACACGACGAGAGTAGAGACTAGACTGACACCCCAGGTGCTGAGCGGCAGGGCGCACCTTTATACACCCCTCGCCCCTCCCACCTTACGTAACTCTCCCCTAAAAGCTTAATTAAATCATTTCTACAAATAAATGATTACTATTACAGGGGCCAACAGTTACACAGAGAGAACTGCTTTTATCTCACCTCCATAAATGCCCGAAAATGGGTTAAACGCAAATAAAACACAGTTAATTGTCCAGGCCAGTCACCTGTGGCTCACATGACCCCGGAGCGCGCGCAACGGGAGGATTTAAGCTCTTGACGTGGATGTGTCCGGGTTTGCCAGTGCGCACCGGGATGCGGCAGCAGCGGCAGCGCGAGGGCCAGTAAAAGTCGACCACCGCGGGTCTCTGAAGGACAGACCCGGCGTCTCCAAGTGTGCACCCCCAGCCGCGGCCGAGAACTCGCAAAAGCGAAGTCCACCGCGCGCCCGCACCGCAGCGGCCGCAGCGCGGAGCCCAGCAAACAAGGAAACAGGTGAGCACGCGTCTTCCCACGCTTTCCCCCGGGGACCGCGCTCCCAGGGACGGACCTGCTCCGTCACAATAAGTAATAAAAAATATAAAATCTCAGCTTTATACAGGAGGTCGTAGGAAGACAGTGAAAAATGATATGATTGACAGGACATAGGGTTATATAAGGGTGAGTTGTAGGGAGTATTATCTGTGACATAAGGGCGAGTTGTTGTAGGGAGTATTATAGTATGACTATAGTCCTGTATCTCTCACTGTTTGAGCAGAGCTGTAGGAGCCTGTTGGACTTCTTCTGTCTTCTTCTGTCTTCTTCTGAGTTCTTCTGAAAACACAGTTTCACCTTGTGATGTCACGCGGCATCTGATTTCAGCCCTGGAATTTCCGGTCTCTCCTGAGCTAAAGATAAAAGGCACCGGTGGGCTTGAAAACGACCACTACACCAACTAATAATACAGCGTTACTCAAACACAACTCCAGGTCTGATTTAGCTGAGGTAACAACGTTCTGACATTCTTTTAAAACTCACAAAAGTCGAAAAAGTAAGATGTACTCGTGGGGGCTCATTGAATGCTTTAAGGAAACCATAAGTGTGAGAGTTTGGTGTTTGTGTCTGAATCTGCACCTCACGGGGGCGAGGCCGGAGCTGCAGTGTGGTTCACCTGCAGCTCGTTTCCCAATCAGCCCCACTACTTAGTCCTGTCCTCGTCCTTGTTCTCACGGATCTATAATAAGAGCCGGATACGACACGCCTCCTCTATCTGTGACCGCAGACTGATTTGTGTCCGAGTTCAGTATTACAGCCCAGACACGACTCTCCCACAGAAGCACAGAGCGTTTATGTGAACTCAAACTGCCCGTGTTCTGACAGGGCATCCACAGCTTTCAGAAAGGACGGATTTTGTAGGAATTCTTTAGTATTTTTACTATGTGAACTTTGAAGCTTTACAACACAGATGTCAAACATGCGGCCCAGGGGCCAGATCCGGCCCTCCAAGACCTTTAATCTGGCCCTCAGCTGATTTTCTATTAAAATATTTAAATGTTTCAGATTTAAATGTTTCAGATTTTTCTGGTACTTAGCGTAGCAGCGTCTCCAGATCCTGCATGGCGCCTCCAACTTTTTTTTTTTTCTATTTTAAATTTTTTGTGTTCCATTTTAATTTTTTTCCACTTTTAATTTTTTTGTTCCATTTTTAATTGTTTTTTCATTTTTTTCTATTTTAAATTTTTTGTTCCATTTTGATTTGTTTTTTATTTTTTTGTTCTATTTTTTCTATTTTTGTTTTTTGTTTTATTTTTTGTTCCATTTAAAATTTTTATCCATTTTTAATGTTTTTTATTTTTATTTTTTTTGTTCCATTTTGATTTGTTTTTTCCATTTCAGATTTTTTGTTCTATTTTTTTTCTGTTTTGGATTTTTCCCCCCCTATTTTTAATTTTGTTTTATTTTTTCCATTTTTTTTTGTTCTATTTTTATTTTTGTTCTTATTTTATTTTTGATTTTTTTTCCATTTTTAATTTTTTTTGTTCCATTTTTTTAATTTGTTTTTTTATTTTTTTGGCCTATTTTTGATTTTTTTTTTTCTATTTTTCATTTCCCCCCTATTTTTTGATTTTTTTTTTTGTTCTATCTTTGCTCTTTTTTTCCATTTTTGATTTTATTTTATTTTTCTTTTGGTGTGTGTGTCATGAGCCAATTTTACGTAATATCTGACCTTTCTAAACTCACCATTTCATTTACTTCTACATTTTTAGAATGTAACGACATTAATCAAAATCACTCTCATTATTTTAGATTTTTTCCCGTGTAAAATGAGCACACGGAGGGCTTTCCGCGCTGTGACGGAGCGGTCTGAGCTGAACTGTAGGTGTGTTATGCTAATCCACGATCCACACGGCGCTAACAAGCTCCCGCCGGTGCCGTGATGGTCCTGACGAGAAGCACACAGCAATAAGAGGGGTTTTCCCGGGCGAGGGCGACGCAGGGCAGCACCCGCCTCAATATCCCCCATTTAAACACATCATTACCATAACAATATCATTCAGAGACGCCGCACATCATTTGAACTCTGCTATTGACACGGATATTAGCTCCATTATTTTTAAATTTCCCCCGTGTCGCGGCCGGTCTGGGAGGACTGAGGAAGTGAACACGGAAATGTTCTTCGTACATGTTGTTTAATAACGTACTCGGCTGCAGGTGAAATATAATGATGTTGCGGTTCATAATGAACTGCGTGTTAAAGAGTTGAGTTTACCGTTATTATAACCCACGGTTTAATTCCATCTTCTCTGTCAGATGCTTTTGTATTTTATTTTCTGTTGGTGATGTATCAACGAAAAAGAATTAATTGGAAATATAAGACATAACAAGTGTGATCAAATGTATAACCGGATGCATTTACCGTATTTCTTCATGGTTTGAGTGGTCCTGCGACATATACTGAGGTGCAATATTAATTATTTTTCACACTGATTTTGCGATGTCTTCCGTTTTTCCTCGTAATTATGCAAACTTGTTGTGATACAGACAGACCAGACATGTCCCTGACTGGCCTGATTGGGAAAAGAAGTGAACCTAAGAAGTTAAAGTTGAACTCTGTCCCGTCTGAAGCTAAAGTTTGTCTCTAGAGGTGGTGGAATTCTGTCAGAAGCCAAAAAACAGCACAGATCAGTGTTTCCTCGGTGGAGATCTCACTGTGGCAGTGAGTCTGTCAAGGCAACAAACTAGTGTAGTGATGGGGGCAAGTTCTGAACTTCCACGTAAAACACCAATTTGCTTCAGACTGAAGAAGCTTAACACCACTTTAACCCATCTTACAACAGCCACGAGTCTAACAAACAAAACGCTCTGCCTGGTTCACTCATTAGTGTCTGGAAACGTTAGAAAACAACTTTATAAGCACCTCACACTTCCCTCTGCTGATTTCCCACTGCACAGGCCAAAGCCCAAAAGACTCGATTGTCAATGTCGTTTCTAATCCCATTTATTTACCAGTGAATTATATTTTTTGAAAACTGCTAAAAAATACATTCACGAACCTTTTTCTTTCAACATCTTTCAGTTTCTCTTCTTCTTCACCGTCAGTAGTCGATTCTCACTTGTTTCAATCAAGGGAAATAAACAAGTTCAGAACTTGCCCCCATCACTACACTAGTTTGTTGCCTTGACAGACTCACTGCCACAGTGAGATCTCCACCGAAATGTTGTTGTGACTGAAGTGGTTAAATTGTTTTGCAAGTTTAAGCTCAACAACAAACCGTCTCTCGTGTTGTTGTGGTGGAGAAACACCTGGTGACGAGAGCGCTAACAGACTCAAAGTGCTGCTAACGATACTTAGCAACCGGTGAAGAGTGAGAAATCCAGCAGAGAAGTCAGCAATACTTTTAATTAATTTGATCTTAACAGTCGGCAGGTAAAAACTTTCATCTGAAGTGGTAAGAAAAGGTGATAATTGTGAGCATTACGAGCTAGGAAGTCCTCTTAAGAGCTTCAGATTTGGTTTGTTTTGTTAATATATCAGATTTGTTTTGTTTTTTGCAGAATTTAAAGTGAAAAAGTGAAAAAGTGAAGTACTGAGTTTCAGACGACATCACAATATTTTATAGGCCAATAATGTTAAAGGAACAGTTCAGAATTTTGGACATAGGGCCTCATTTCTTAGTGAGCCAGACCTGGTTTAGACCTGGTTCAGTCCTGGTTTAGTCCTGGTTTAGATATTGTTCAGTCCTGGTTTAGACCTGGTTTAGACCTGGTTCAGTCCTGGTTTAGTCCTGGTTTAGGACCTGGTTTAGTCCTGGTTTAGACCTGGTTCAGTCCTAGTTTAGACCTGGTTTAGGCCTGGTCTAGACCTGGTTATGCCCTCATTCTCTCCTGGTTTAGACCTGATTTAGTCCTGGTTTAATCCTGGTTGAGTCTTGGTTTAGACCTGATTTAGTCCTGGTTTAATCCTGGTTGAGTCTTGGTTTAGACCTGATTTAGACCTGATTTAGACCTGGCTTAGACCTGGTTCAGTCCTGATTCAGTCCTGGTTTAGTCCTGGTTTAGATCCACATTGAATATCAGGGCCAGGAGTTTGTTTTGGGAAACGGGAAACGTTCGTTCTCTGTTTTTTCCATTATTAATTTAAACACAAAATCGAAAACTGAAAAACCGAATCATTATCCACGATAAATAACGATGAAAAGAGTCGTTTTTTTCATTTTCTTATTTTCGGTTTTATTTGGAAAAACAAATGAGCGAATGACTGACAGAGCTTTCTAGATTAGCAGATTAGATAAGTTTCCCATTTGAAATCGACACCGCCCCATTCACCGCCCGCTCGTTCTTCCAATCAGCCCTACGATATTCCCTCCTCCGAACTCTCAAACCTCCGACCCCCGTTTACGCCGCATGCCCTCCCTCCCCTCCGCGACTCTGATAACATTCCACTATTGACACGAGAGCTCTGAGCGCGCTCGGCCTCTGCGGCTCCGAGCGGCGATAAATTGAGACAAACGATCGGTCGATGACAATTTCCATAATGGTTATACCTTCCGTAATTCATCAAGGTAATGATAGGCGCGTCCCTAATGTCGCATTTATTCCATTTTGCGCGGCCCCCCCACCGGCTGAAGATTGATTACGCAGCAGCCGCTCGCGAGACCACTGGAAGAGCAATGTGTTATTCGACCAAAAATAACAACGCCGGCGATCTGATGCGGCGGCCATTACGGCTCCGTTGTGTCATCGCGCGCACACTTTTCCCCCCCAGTCACAATTATTCGTCATTATTGGCAAATGACGGCGCCCTGAATGGACCGCGGTGATTCAATTACACGCCCGGCAGAAGGAGGTACGGCACTGACGACGCACGGCGTTTGATATGTGCGCCAGGCCCAATGTTTGCAAGGTTTGTGTTCAATTAAAGAGGCGGAACGATGGGGGGAAATATGAGCTGTCGCACTTTAAAGTGGAATGAACAAGAAAGACGTTTTTAAGAATTGGTGCCCAGAAAAGTTTGGGAATTGTAAATGGATTTGATTTAATTTGGGAATAAACTGGTGTTTTTGTGTGTGAGAGAGTTTGGTGATCATGGTTTAGTCCTGGTTTAGACCTGGTTTAGTCCTGGTTTAGTCCTGGTTTAGACCTGGTTTAGTCCTGGTTTAGACCTGGTTTAGTCCTGGTTTAGTCCTGGTTTAGACCTGGTTTAGTCCTGGTTTAGATTTGGTTTAGACCTGGTTTAGACCTGGTTAAGACCTGGTTTATGACCTGGTTTTGACCTGGTTTAGATCTGGTTTAGTCCTGGTTCCACCCTGTTTCAGTCCTTGATTAGACCTTGTTCAGTCCTGGTTTAGACCTGGTTTAGTCCTGGTTTAGATTTGGTTTAGACCTGGTTTAGACCTGGTTAAGACCTGGTTTATGACCTGATTTAGACCTGGCTTAGACCTGGTTTAGTCCTGGTTGAAACCTGGTTTAGACTTGGTTTAGACCTGGTTTAGACCTGGTTCAGTCCTGGTTTAGACCTGGTTTAGACCTGGTTCAGTCCTTGTTTGTGTTCAATTATTTAAAAAAAATATTCGCTGTCAGATTTTAATCTGGAATGAATAATAGACATTTTTAAGAATTGATGCTCAAAACAATTCAAATAACGTCGGGAATTGTAAATGGATTTGATTTAATTTGAGAATAAACTGGTGTTTCTGTGTTTGCAGATGCACACAAGCTCAAAAATTTAAGTTGGTTTGCTCTTAGCTCAAATGACACTCTTCTTTTCTTCAGATCACACTTTTAGACGCTAAATATTCTCTGAAATAAGACATCATAAGGTTTACACGTTCAGCAGCTGACACCCTCTGGATTACTCATGATTTGCGATTTTCTAGGGCTAAAATTACAGCTATAGGTAAAAAATATAGGGGGAATGCTTCCGAGTTGCTAAGCGGATGACGGCGTTAGCATCAAACATCTACTAATTACACGTCTATGCTTGAATCGGGCAATTTAGAGCAATTTAACTCGCTTTATAACACACATTAGCAAATAAACAGTGATTTTACCTGCCCCTCATTTAAAATTATAGCCCGTAAGCTGCTTGAATAAAGAGTCGGTCTAAAATATACATAAAGAAACAAGAAACAGAAGGTAAATTTATAGCCGACGGTCATTTGAAAGCATTTATGTTCACGGTATCCATAGCAACAAGTCCAATTCATCATAATAAGAGCTGCGGACAGGACAGTAAGGACAGAGTACATTATGCCGGCGTATTCATCATTATTTCACAAAGGTCAGCTCTTTGAAAAGGTCTCCGCTCGGCCACCGGATGAACTAAACCGCACAGCGTTAAAGAAGGAGGGTCCGAAAGGAACCGTTTAGAAGGAATACGCCAAAACCGAGAGAGAATAATGCTGTTTGGGTTGAAAGAAATATCTTCACCGTGTTGAAGGAGGAGGTGGAGAGGCTGAGGAGGATCTGTGGTTCTTCTGCAGTGGGCGGTAAAAATGGTCGCCTGAGGATTTATTAAAGAAAGGAGCAGACTGAACTGTAATTAAAGTTTGTGAAATAATAATTTTTCCTGTGGGGATACAATTAAAGAGAATATGCCACGTTAGACTATTCATTTCAAGTTATATTCGAGATTTAACTAAAAGTGCTGGCTGTTTCTTTCAATTTTTTAAGTAATGTTTATTATTTTACTTCCTGGTTGGACACAGCAGATAGAGGTAATTCCATAGCCATTACCAGCAGAGGTTACATTACACTTTATCATTCTGACAGACAGGGTCATAAAAATTCCATCATCAACTATTATTATCTGTCATTTTGTTTTAAAATGTTAATGATAATTTAGGCCTGTATGATAATGATAAGACATATTTAAGAACTTGTGTTGTTGTCATTTGTCATTTTTTAATCATTAATTCACACTCCTGCTCCCGCTGAACACGGTGCTCCTGCTTAACCTGCTCGCTGCAACTTGCACCGTAACATTAGCGCCCCCTGCGTTATCAGTTGTTGTTGCTTGTTCTTCCTGCGCAGCATCTCCACAGACTCAGCATCAGCAGAACATCCTCTGTCACAGAGAGAACACTCATATTCACTGAGTCGAGTCCTTTAGTCCCACAGAAGCTGAAGCAGCAGCACAAGGAAAGAGCTGCTTTTTTTCAGCTCTTACAGTTTATGCAAATGAGTCATGAGGTTTTAAGTTTAGTTTGTGATAAACATAAACAAATGTTTAAATTTGCATTAAACACATTCTGATCTCACTCTGATGTGACTCTGGAGTGGTGGTGGTGTAAAGTTGAGTTTATTTATGCAGATTAGTAATAGTAATGATAATTTGAATACAAAAATATTAATGATTAATCGATAATTGATCATTAATTCTCCTGACGATCGGTTAAGAAAATGTAATTGCCCATCCCGAGTGTGAACTACTTAAAGTTATGGTTTATCTCCCTGTGTATCACGCAGTGTAATCTGTCAAAATGACTGACGCCTTCAGATTTTCCCGTCAACAGTAAAAAAATTCCTTCAATGATGGAGAATATTCAGTTAATGCGACCTCTGATTAGCAGCAAACATGATGTTAACAAGGCTCAAAGCTTGTGTAAATTGCACAATAGTTATGATTAGACTAACACACACAGACACACACAAAAAAACTTTTTATCTCCACAAACTGGCACTTAACAGATGTTAAACTGTGACAGATATTTACCACAGGGGGGCCTACTATCACCAAACCAAGCCCACCACAGTTATAAAACATGAAAATATGTCCTGGGCACTTTAAATGACGCCACTCCGTTGCTTTCTAGACTTTGACAATAATCATCAGTCCTGATATAACTCTAATCATAAACTGGGTTGAGACCTCAGCATCGAAATCGCACCAATCGCCTCGAGTTGGACGTCTTCAGATTAAGAGGCAGACGCTTGAAACTTTCTGACATGTGGCAAATCTCACCGAAAGTTCAGATCTTTCAACTCTGGCGTTTGATATCTTTGCCGCTGACACTCAAAGCCCGTGTGAACCCTCCAGAAACTGTGTGAACCCTCCAGAAACTCTGTGTGAACCCTCCAGAAACTGTGTGAACCCTCCAGAAACTCTGTGTGAACCCTCCAGAAACTCTGTGAACCCTCCAGAAACTCCGTGTGAACCCTCCAGAAACTCTGTGTGAACCCTCCAGAAACTGTGTGAACCCTCCAGAAACTCCGTGTGAACCCTCCAGAAACTCTGTGTGAACGCTCCAGAAACTCTGTGAACGCTCGTAACGCCGTCTGGAAACACTGGACCAGCCTTCACTCATGTCCCCGTAGACTTCGCCCGTAAACCCGACGTCCCCCTGACACCGGTGTCCGAACGCAGCATCGTGCAGCGCGTCCTTTCAGCTGACATACGCCTTTGGAGCTAAATAATGGCACCACTTTCTGAAGCTACTGCGAGAAAATCATTTCACTTTTGGTTATTTATACCGACAGAAGATTTAGTCCCAGTTTTTGTTTCATGAGGACTCACTCTGTAGTTATAGCGACGTTAAAAGAACCTGTACCTGATTTGTTCCCATGTTTTTGAGCAAATCTGTAAATTTTATTTATATCCTCCTGGGACCCGAAGTAAAAAAGTGTATTGCCATATTTTTTTTTGCTATTTTCTATTTATCAGGAAGTAAATGAACACATTCGCATTTAGATTTTGTTCAGTTTGTTAGACACAAACATTAAAATGATGAAACTAATTGCTCAATTTAATCTTAAAGGCTTAAGAAAAACAAAAACACATGAAATTGCCGTTTAAAAATGGTATAAATAAAGGATATTTGATTTTATTTTCTCTGTATCATAGAATATACCATTTTGGGTTGGAAAAGGTGGTTCAAAAGTCCCATCCAAACAAATTACATATTAGAAAGCAGAAAGAGCTGGACGTGCTCTACAAAGTACTACAGGAATTAAGAGTCTGTCTCAAAACACTTAGATCGACTGGTTAATTCGGCGTCCACCATAAAGGACACGCATTTCATGATTTTTTTTTCCAAAGTGTTGCACAAATACAGAGTAAAACCAACAATAATAAAATAAATAGATAATAAATAAATAAATAATAAAATAGATGCTCAGATTTAATCACACTCCAGCACGTGTGGGGATGTAAATTTGGAGGAGGCGAATTGTGAGACCAGAACATTCAGAGCTTCAAAAATAAATAGTACAATTTTAAAATCAACTCTGCATTTAACGGAAAACCGGTGGAGTTGGGCTAAGACGGGTGTAACATTATGGTCTCTCTTCCTGGAACCCGTGAGCGATCTGGCAGCAGCATTTTGGACTCGCTGTGACCTATTGATGGAGGATTGTGGGATTTATTGGGTGTTAGTATTGCTTTTAATTTGGCAATTTGTCTTAGCTGAAAAAAGATAGTTTTAACAACATTTGCACCTTATTTCTCCATGAGTCCATGAAAACTTCGCAGAACTGTGCAGATTTGTATCAAGAGGCCCAGAGTCAGATGGGTCACAGGCCGCCGCTCCGACACTGGCGTCTAATTGTCGGAATCTCGTTGTGTCCATGTGTTACCAAACGTCCTCCACTCCCACATTTTCCCCCCGTGGTCGGAGCAGCGGCACATTCGCTTTTTTTTTTTTTCAACATCCCGCCATTCCGACATGTGATTATTAAGTTTGGACTGAGCTCTTTTCAGGACCAGATTTTCACGGACTGGAGGCGCGGCCTGGTTTAATCCTGGTTATATTCTGTTCTAGTCCTGTTTTAGACTTGGTTTGAGTCCTGACTTTAGTCCTGGTTTTGTTTTAGACCTGGTTTAGTACTTCTTTTAGTCCTGGTATAGACCTGATACGAGTCCTGGTTTAAAAGCAGGTCTATGCCATGACTAAAACCAGGTCTATACCAGGTCGAAACCAGGACTGAAAGCAGGTCTATACGCAGGTCTAAACCAGGTCTTAACCAAGACTGAACCAGGTCTAAACCAGGACTAAAACCAGGTCTAAATCGGTCTAAACCAGGACTAAAACCAGGTAAAAATCGGGACTAAAACCAGGTCTAAATCAGGACTCCTCACCTCATGAGTAAATTGTCAGAATGGCAACATAAAAGGTGTCGGAATGACGGTGTCAAAAACTGTCGGTGTGTGGGAATAGCGGGTGAACCCTAGTCAGATGTGAAGGTGTCAGTGTAAAGTCCCAGAAGAATAACTTCTGTCTTATTGTCATTTAGCTGGAGAAAATTTGATTGTATGAGCAGCTCTGTGGTCCAGATAAGACCACTGTGTTCTGATTACATGTAATTATAACTCATTTTATTGTTCCATAATAACTGCATTGCTAACATGCTAATTGTTGGTCACTTTACCGCCATGGAAAACTCTGTTCTGCCCTCTGAAAGTTGTGAGAAGCCTTTATAAACTCGTTGTGATGAGTAATCAGGATAGTCTGAACCACTGCAAACTGTTTCGAGATATTTTTTAAATTTGATATGGATTTTGACTTATCGTATCTATGGAGTTAACGCTTATATTTCCTTCTGATTTCGCCGCTTCTTGTTTGTTCTCTGTTCTGAGATATATATTGTATATCAAGATATAGCTAAATATATTGAGATACAACATGCAAACATGTTGAAAACACATCAGAGCTCAATGTAAAAAAAAATTAAGACCTCTGTAGGGTGAAAATTTAAGAGAGGTGACATCCTTTAGCTCCTTAGACATTGTCCATTATTTGTAAGACATTATTTGTATAGATGTTAGTGCTGTCAAATGATTCATTTTTTCAAATTAATCACACTTTAGAATTTTGAATGATCACAATTAATCGCAGTTAATTATTCTTCAAAAAAAGACCAAAATATTTGGACAAAAATGCAGTTTATTATCAAAAAATTATATTACTGGCATTTTTCTATCGCTAGCTTTGTTGACATTGCCGTTGTTTGTCGTGTTCGGTTTGTTGTTGTGCAGTAGCATCGTTGCTGCTGCTGAATCAAACCCGTGTTTTGCTTTAAGATGATTTTTTTAAACTTGTGCTTCTGTGGAAAGAGAGTTCATCGCTTCGACATCTACAAACTGCCTTAGTTTATCTAAAGTCACTGTACTGGCCTCGTAGAACCCCGATTCTACTATCCAGGAGTTAAACACCTCCACACAAAAGTCACTGACGCCAGGATGGGTTTAGACCGTCTTTATATGGCAGGTGTGAAACTGTAACAATATAACACAATATACATCAGTTTGAATGCAAAGAAATAGAGCAAACCACGTTTATAATGCTAATGCTAACTCAAATGCAGTCCAACACTCATGTTAGCATGCAACCTAACTGGCAAATAGTTTTTTATACAGTGAAATTAACTTGTTATCTTCTCTAATCTTATTTATGAACACCTTTAAATTATATTATTTATTTATACTCACAGGGAATGCCGTCCAAGAACTCAACACAACGTAATAACACATGTACGCAGCTACTGTGTGCACTACCGCACAGGGGCGACCTACAGGGGCGACTTCCTGTTTTCAATTAAAGGGCCAGCAGCAGGCCAAACCAAAATATATAATAGGCAAAACAGACAGGTCAGAACACTCCCCGCCTGGTATCTTAGGGATACCACAACTATGAAATTAAACATCACTAGATAATAAGAAAACCATCTCAGAAATAGGTCTATAATATGTTTTAACAGTCCCTTGTGAAGCAACTTTAACTTCAGCCTTTCTTATGATTCCATCTTCACTCGGAATTGTCTTTATGATTACACCCATTGGCCACTCATTTCTTCTTGTGTGTTTGACTTTAAGGAGAACAACATCCCCTTGTTTGATGTTGATCTTCTGATGGTGCCATTTTTGGCGGAGTTGGAGGCTACTGAGATACTCCTTGCGCCATCTGCTCCAGAATGTGTCAGCAAGGAACTGGACACGTTTCCATTGGCTTTTGAGCATTTCTTTGGAGTCAACATTGTCACAGATAGGGGCACAACTTGTGTTTTTTGTGTCAGCAGCATCGCAGGTGAGATAATGTGGGGATGCTCAGGGTCTGACGATACTGGTATCAGCGGACGTGCTTTTATTATGGCGGTGACTTCTTCAAGGAATGTGTTTAATATTTCGTGGGTGAGTTGGACACGCCGGGCTTGCAGCAACATGTTATCGAGTATGCGGCGTACAACCCAATCATCCGTTCCCATACTCCCCCCATATGGGAACAATGGGGTGGGTTGAAGATCCAGGTACACTTCTGATCCTGCAGGAAGTGGTGTATTTTCTCCCTTTCTGGTGTGTTAGCAGTCATTTCCTTGTGGGCACCAATAAAGTTAGTGCCACAGTCTGAGCTGTAGCTGTTTCAAGAGGACCTCGCAAAGCAAAGAAGCGCCAGTGCATTTATGAAACTTGAGGAGCTCATCTCCTCCACTACTTCAATGTGACAGCCCTTGTGCACAAACATGTGAATAGTATTGCCCAACGCTTTACTGTTTGCTTGTCCTCCTCTTGTTCGCCTTGTAGTTACCTCCCATGGGCCAAACATATCCATACCCACATAAGAGAAGGGGGGCTCCACTTGGAGCCTGTCTACAGGCAAGTCACCCATTATTTGCTCCTCAACTTTCCCTCTCAGTTTTTTACATGTCACACATTTGCTTATGACCTTTCCGATGCATCTTTTTGCTCCTACAATCCACAGGCCACTCTCTCGGATAGCACCCTCTGTAAAATGCCTGCCTTGATGATTCACTTTTGTATGGTGGTGATGCACAAGGAGGGTTGTGACATGGTGTCTGCCTGGTAGAATTATAGGGTTTGTTTCTTTTACTCCCAGCCCTGAACGGCTAATACGACCACCAACTCTCAACAACTTGTCATCTCCAATGAAGGGGTTAAGCTTTATGATTGGGCTGTTTCTAGAGAGATTCTGTTTTCCAGTGATGCACTTTATCTCTTCTGCATATGTTTCAGATTGCATGTTTTTAATGATTAATGTCTCTGCTTGCTCTAACAGTTCGGGAGTGATAGCTGTTTTACAGATGTGCCATCCTGTGCAGCGTGGGGCAGTTTTTGTTTGAGAGAAACATTGTGACACGTGAATCAGGTTTGACATAGTTCTGTTCAATGAGCGCCATGTGGAGAAACGCTCCCAACGTTCTGAGCCCAGAGTGTCTCTTGAGATGTTAGTGCAAAGTGTCTTTACCTCTGGGCGTATCTCTGCATCATTGTCTGGGTCCAGCAGCTCAAATCCAGGAGGCTCTGGCTGGATGTCTGATGAACGCCGAAGGAAGGCTGGACCTGTGAGCCACGTTGTGTTCTGCAACTCAGCAGCTGGGACAGATCGTGAGCCATGATCAGCAGGGTTCTGGTCTGTAGTAACAAAACGCCATTGCTCTGGAGTAGTTGACTCTCTAATACGGCGACGCGTTGTTTACATACACATAAAAGCGCCTGGACTGGTTGTGGATATAACCAAGGACCACCATGCTATCTGTGTAGAAACTAGTTTTGTCTATGTGGTGGTCAATCTCTTCACTTATCACCTCTGCCATTTCTACCGCCATTACTGCGGCACAGAGTTCAAGCCTAGGGACTGTGAGCTCTGGCTGTGGAGCGAGTCGTGCCTTACCTAGGACGAAACCAACCTCTGTCGTGCCATCATGAGCAGTGACCTTGAGGTACAAGACCGCACATATCGCCTTCATAGATGCGTCTGAAAAGATACAAAGTTCTACAAATTTAGACTCAGACAGAGACATTTTAGTGTATGTGCGTGGGACATGGATTTTGCTGAGGCATTGGAGAGACAGTTGCCATTCTATCCACCGGCTTTTTAGGTCTTCTGGAAGAAGTGAGTCCCACTCTGTTGTCTGTAGTGATAGTTCTCTGAGAAGCAATCGTCCTCGAATGATGACTGGGGACAAAAACCCTAGCGGGTCAAACACACTGTTCACAGTTGAAAGGATCCCTCTTCGTGTGTAAGGCTTTTCAGTGTGAGGGATGTGAACGGTGAAATAGTCCTTCATTATATTCCACTTCACTCCAAGGCTGCGCTGATCTGGTAGGTCATCCTTGAACAGATCCAGATCCTGGAGGTCTTTGGCTCGGTCCTGAGCTGAGAATGCGTCCATCACCTCAACCTCGTTTGATGCTATTTTAAGTAGGCGGAGGTTTGAGTTTGCCAGCATCCCTTGTGTGCGTTTCAGAAGGTCAATGGCGCCATGTTTGTTGGGAACAGACTTTAAAGCATCATCCACATAAAAGTCACGTTCAATGAAGTGGCGCACATCTGAACCGTATTTGGCCTCTCCCTGTTTAGCAGCCCTCCTCAGCCCATAAGTGGCTACAGCAGGTGAGGGGCTGTTGCCAAACACGTGCACACGCATTCTATAGTCCACAAGTTCTTTCTGTGGGTCATTGTCTTTGTGCCAGACAAACCTGAGGACATCTCTACAGTCCTCACGCACCAGGAAGCAATAGAACATCTGTTGGATATCTGCGGTGACTGCGACTGGATGCTTTCCTGAATCTGATGAGCACACCTAATAAGCTGTTGTTTAGATTCGCCCTGAAAGCAGCACAGAGTTGAGTGACGACCTTCGAACTGCGCACTGAGTCAAATACCACTCGAATCTGTGACGGCTTTTGTGGGTGGTATACTCCTAAATAGGGCAAGTACCAGTACTTTCTATCTTTTGTACAGGGGTGCGTGCTCATGGCGTGTCCGTTGTCTATCATTTTCTGTATAAAGTCTATCAGGTGAGCTTTCATTTCAACATTTTTGTTTAGAGTTCGTTCAAGTGAGTAGAGGCGACTAATCGCATACTGACGGTTGTTTGGCAGCAGTGCCCTTGGCTGGCGAAATGGAAGAGGAGCTACCCAGCTTTGTGATTCATCCTGAAAACACTCATTGTCCATTATTTTGAGGAACAGCAGATCCTCCATTGAAGGCGCAAGTTTGTTGTCGTTCTTGGTCTGGAAGAACACGTTGTTTCCCATACTTTCGTTTTGTGCATTGCCTTTCATGTTTGAGTCACTGAGAGTTATTTGTCTGCTTGAGAGACCGATGTCTGGCTTGACAGTGAAGTGATTTTCACATGGGGGAAAATGGGTAGGCCTCCCATTCGTCAGAATGTGAGTCTTGAGAGTGGTGACATGCGAAGGCTTGTGAGTGCTGCCTAAGCATACATCTCCAACTATCACCCAGCCTAAGTCTAGTCTCTGTGCATATGGTGCATCGTGGGGCCCATTGATCTGACTGCGCACTTTGTGGACTCTCAGAATGTCCCTTCCGAGCAATAGCAAAATGTCAGCACCATTATCCAAAGGTGGTATCTTATGTGCTATGCTCTCTAGGTGGCGATGTGCACGGGCGATAGATGGAGTAGGGATTTCCTCTCTTTTATTTGGAATCATGTTGCACTCGGTTAACATGGGCAGGGATATAGCAAGAGAGCCGTCTATGGCCTCTATCACATAACCATAGGCTCTTCTGCCAGAAGTGAGGCCTATACCACTGCATGTCTGGAGGGTGTATGGGGCTGCATTACCATTGACTTTGAACCTATCAAAAAACTCAGAGCGTGCTAGCGATACGTTACTCTGGTCATCCAGCATGGCGTACATCTTCTGGCATTTGCTGGAGTCATTGGCAGGGTAGACATTAACAAGACATATTCTGGAACATGACTTCCCAGAAAAACCGTCCCCACATACTTCAGTGCAACTTGAAACAACTGCTGCCTCCTGTCCTTCATGTCTCTCCCCGCCGTGCTCAACTGGAGGTTGGGGGGGCATGGGCGAGCGAGGAGCATCTTGATGCAAGGCTGTTGGATGCCTATCACTGTCACACTCAGAACATTTAACCTTTGCTTCACAGTCACGAGCCACATGTTTGTTAGATGCACAACACTTAAAACAGATTCTGTGTTGCTTTAATATTGTCTTTCGTTCCTGTAGTGTTTTCTCTCTGAAAGCTCTGCATTGTTGTAAGGCATGTGGTTTGTTATGCACAGGGCAGTGTTTATCTGGTCCTTCAGTGGGTGGGGCTGCAACATTAGTCTTGTGCACTGAAACAGTTCTGCGATTATTGCTGTTGCCCTCTCCATACCTGTCCCTTTTAATGCCAGAGTTGGATGATGGCAGCAGATTAAAGCTCGGGTCGTTGCGTGCCTTTGCTTGTGTCTGTATGAACTGTAGGAAGAAGGTGAATGGAGGGAAGGTCACGTGATATCGCTGCTTGTAGTAGGAGCCTTCCATCATCCACTTGTCCTGTAGCCCAAACGGCAGCTTGTCCACGATGGGAGCGATGCCCCGTGCAGTGTCAAGATAAGAGAGTCCCTGCAGGTACCCTTCTTGCTTTGCAGACTCAATCTCCTGTAGTAAATCACTGAGTTCTCTTAGCTTTTGATTGTCTCTGGGCCCTATTTTGGGGAACTGATCAAGTTTGGCAAAAAGAGCACCTTCTATGGCCTCCGGTGACCCATAGATCTCCTCTAGTCTCTCCCAGATAAGTTCTAATGCTGTAGTTGGTTTGTTTATATTCACAGCTTTAATGCGTTGTGCATGTTTAGCGGACTCTGGGCCAAGTGATTTTACCAGGAGGTCAATTTCTTCTGATGGTCTAAGTTCAAGTGTATCAATAGCGTTGATGAAGGATGATTTCCAAGATAAATAGGTTTCAGGTTTGTCACAAATTTGGTGAGTTCTGATGTTAACAACTGACTCCTCACTAAATATCTGGCAAGTTCATTAGTGTCGCTGGAGCGGTTTGGAGCAGGGGAGTTATACCGAAAACGCCCAGCAGAGGGCAGCAAATACCCAGGAGACTCATGGCTTCTGTATGGCTGATAATTTAGAGGGTGTGGCTGTTCTCTTTGCCTTTCAGGTGAATGATATATTTGATCTGGGTGCCGAGGTGAGTGACAGTCTTTTATTGTGGGCAGCTCATTTTGATATTTTTCAGACTGGACTGGATTCATCCACTTTTCGGTTATAATGTCCTTTGATTTATCTGTATTACTGTGTGCCTGGTGTCTTTTTACATATTCTGCAGTTCGGCCGAAGGAACTCTGCAGCCCCCAAGTGCAGGATTGGGTGTTCATCACTTGTGTCCAAACCTGCAGCAGCGGACTCCAAAACTGCTGCTTCAGCAGCTGCAGCTTCAGCTTCACCCTCTTGCTAAAACATCAAGCTGCCATGGCCTAATTTGGCCTTTTCCACTTTAATTTCACCTTCTTTCTTTGCAAATTCAGCTCTCTTTGGGCAGCTTGAGCCTTGGCACGCAGCGGCAGCTGCTAATATGACACTTGCAGCAGATGAGTGGCTTGATTTTTTTGAAGCTGAAGATCTGACTTCATACTGTTCTTTTCCATCTTGGTGCTGGTGTGATGTGCCTTTATGCTGACTTGATGGTACACGTCTGTCGTGCTGGCCTGGATGCAGCGTGTAACAGTGCAGCGAGTCAGGAGTTCGTTGTAGGGTGTCCCTTTTCACTGTACTGGCCTCGTAGAACCCCGATTCTACTATCCAGGAGTTAAACACCTCCACACAAAAGTCACTGACGCCAGGATGGGTTTAGACCGTCTTTATATGGCAGGTGTGAAACTGTAACAATATAACACAATATACATCAGTTTGAATGCAAAGAAATAGAGCAAACCACGTTTATAATGCTAATGCTAACTCAAATGCAGTCCAACACTCATGTTAGCATGCAACCTAACTGGCAAATAGTTTTTTATACAGTGAAATTAACTTGTTATCTTCTCTAATCTTATTTATGAACACCTTTAAATTATATTATTTATTTATACTCACAGGGAATGCCGTCCAAGAACTCAACACAACGTAATAACACATGTACGCAGCTACTGTGTGCACTACCGCACAGGGGCGACCTACAGGGGCGACTTCCTGTTTTCAATTAAAGGGCCAGCAGCAGGCCAAACCAAAATATATAATAGGCAAAACAGACAGGTCAGAACAGTCACGTATGGACAGACCTGATCACTGACCTAATAACCTGCGCCGCCTTTCAGGACCATCTGCATATCACACAGGTCAACAGGACTCAAATGCAACACAAAGAATACCGTTTAACACAAAGTATTATTTTAGTGCAACAGAAAGTGTCCTACAAAAGGTAAGGGTTAAATGGCAAGACCGGTAGATAACAACAAAGGAATTAGATGATTTATAACATGAGCTAAAATAGCCTCCAAAACTGGGAATCTCTTCAATAAGAAAATGGGCAGGGAAAAACTCAGAAGAAGGGACTTTAATCGGGATTACTCAAAAGCAAACAACAGATACAGATACAAGGTTTCAGATACAGAGCTCGAGGATAGATCTTCACAGGTCAAGAATCGAGAAAAGACTGAGTGAGGAGCAGGAGCTTTTATAGGCGACCCAGGGATAATTAGGGAAAGAGAGACAGGTGTAGGAGAACGACGACTGGAACAGACCTGGAGCTGGACTGGGGGAAGAACATGTAAACAAAAGGCCGAACAGTGACACCGCACTTTCCATAGAATAGCATGTGCGCTCAAAATAAATTGTGTGATTAATCTGCGTTAAAAAAAAATAGTGCGAATAGATGAGATCTGATGTGTTTTCAAAGTGTTCCTTTAATTTTTTTGAGCAGTATATTTCGCTCCATGTTGCCCAGCTCTACTTCAGCGCCTGTAGCTGTAAACCAGGACATATTTTCTGCAGTCTTACAGTTAAAAGTATAACTGAGACCTGTCCTGCAGCTCAGTCTAAACTACAGGGAATCCTGAGTGTCCTGTGAGTGTTGTGATGTCACGTGGACCCAACCTATTGGAAAAGGCTTGTGCGCTCAGCCGACGCTCTCTGGACTCCACACTTGAGTGACACTATTGACGGCTCTGTCCAAATCCCAAGACAAACTGTCAATACACATGTCTGCGCGGTGACAGGCCGGGACGACAGCATAATACACTCGCTAATGCACTCCGGACCTGCTGACTTTTACTGTCTTAGAAAGGGGAAAAACAAAAGTAGTTCATTTAAAAACGGTCAAAAGTTAGTCCTTAGTTACCTTATGCATAACGAACATAGAGAAACTTACAAATTTTGGACAGTAAAACGCTTTATAATTTGACGCAGACAGTTGCAGACCCCTTCCACGGTAACTTCTGCTGTCAGATTCATCGTTTTGTTCTGAATTTTGGACATAGGGCCTCATTTCCTCATGATCCAGAGCGTTGGAGACGTGTGGAGACACTTTTTTAAATCTTCCATCCAGTCCTTGTATTTGGAGAGGTTGCTGGTGCTAGGCCATAGTTGGTCTGTTGCTAAAAAACAGTCTAAAGGCCGCCACACACTACCGGAGAATTTGCCCGATTTTGGCTGCAATTTCTTCTCCCCGAGTTTAGGGAGGCGTGACCCGGATTTTTGTGTCCGTGTGCGATTTTGAAGCCGCTGCTCCTCGTGTGTGGAGTCAATGTCAGATCAGAACCACCGAACATCAACAACGTGACGGAAACAGACGATAAAACAGAGTCAGGGGCAGAGGAGCGACGGACACAGAGACGCAACAAACAAACTCAGGACAGAGCGAAAATAAAGACTTTATTACTCACCTAATGTAAAGTGGTCTGCAGCGTCTGATCCACATTATCCAGAGAAATTGTCCTCCGCAAATAATGACTCCAGTCCACAAAACTGCGCTATTAATCCAGTTCTTTAAAAGTAAAAAGGTGAAAGTTGTTCCTCATGTGTTTGTTTACGTCCACAGAGTAAAGCTGCAGATCAGCCACAGTGACTCTACTTCCTGTGGACTTTATCTCCTCTTTTCTGCTTTAAAAATCCTGGATCTGAAGTGTTTCTCCACATTTCACACATAATAATCCCACAGTTTGACTTGTGTCTAAAGTGGAAGTGCAGAGTCTGATCTTTGAACACTTCAGAGTCTCAGAGCGACTGGTTTTACTGTAGACAAGAAACAGCTGAGGCCATCACAGCCTCACAGCTTTAGATCCTGTGCTCCTCACACAGATCCTGCTGCATCTGGGAGATCAGAGATTTAGAGTCTCATAAGTTTCTCCTCGTGTCTGTGGTGTTTGCGTTTTTTGTCACATGTTTAAAAATCGTTTAAGACTGAAAAATCCTGCAGTGTGTAGCGGCTTTTACCCACTCCACAGACCCGAGGCAAAACTATTATAACTCCAGACTGTCCGTGTGAACGTCTGTGTCCAGAGAATAATGTCTGAAATAAAACTAACTGTTGCATTTGAAGGATTTCTGTCTGAGCAGCAGCAGCGAGTTGTACTTCCTGATAGAAGCTCGGCAGCGGTGGACTGATATGAGAAGCGTTACTGTGAAAGGAGTTCAGTGATGGAAAAGTCTTGAAAAAGAAATTAAGTACAATGATGGCATTTAAAAAACACATATCTAGTGCAGTATGCATGTATGAAACAGAAAACTTAAGTTGTTGTCCATAAAAGTGAAGATTTCTGTTTGCAACTGATGAATAATTGTGACTGAAATGAAATGTACTGATTAGAAATGTTTCACAGCGACACAGACGTGCACATGGACAGTCTGGAGTTCTAATAGTTTCCTCGGGTCTGTGGAGTGGGTCAGACTGTTTTTAGCGGCAGGATTATGGACATTAGCTCCGGCCTTGTTGATGAAAGCGTCGACAAGGCCGCCGCCTCGGCCCGGGGTGACGCCGCTTTAAATGAACGAACATCAGTCTGGGACAAGGCGACATCAGTGTTTCCACAGACCAAGTATCACTGTGTGCTCTCAAGTCCAGCATTAGACCTGGTTTAGATCTGGTTTAGTCCTGGTTTAGATCTTGTTTAGACCTGGTTTAGTCCTGGTTTAGTCCTGGTTGAGACCTGGTTTAGATCTAGTTTAGACATATTTTAGTCCTGGTTTAGACCTGGTTTATATCTGGTTTAGACTTGGTTTAGACCTGGTTCAGTCCTGGTTTAGATCTGGTTGAGACCTGGTTTAGTCCTTGTTTAGACCTGGTTTAGTGCTGCTTTAGACTTGGTTTAATCTAGGTTTAGACCCAGTTTAGATCTGGTTTAGACCTGGTTAAACCTGGTTTAGACCCAGTTTAGACCCAGATTAGACCTGGCTTAAACCTGGTTTAGTCCTTGTTTAGACCTGGTTTAGACTTGGTTTAGACCTGGTTTCAGTTCTAGTTTAGACCTGGTTTAGTCCTGGTTTAGACCAGGTTTAATTCAGCTTTAGACCTGGTTTAGATCTGCTGGAGACCTGGTTTATATGGGGTTTAGACGTGGTTAGGTCCTCCTGGTTCAGTCCTGGTTTAGTCCTGGTTCAGTCCTGTTTCAGTCCTGGTTTAGTCCTGGTTTAGTCCTGGTTTAGTCCTGGTTCAGTCCTGGTTCAGTTCTGTTTCAGTCCTGGTTCAGTCCTGGTTCATTCCTGTTTCAATCCTGGTTTAATCCAGGTTATATTCTGTTCTAGTCCTGTTTTAGACCTGGTTTAGTCCTGGTTCAGTCCTGGTTCAGTCCTGGTTCAGTCCTGGTTCAGTCCTGGTTTAGTCCTGTTTTAGTCCTGGTTTAGTCCTGGTTTAGTCCTGGTTTAGTCCGTATGTGGCACAAAAGTCCTGCATCTTCACTCGCTGATCCTGTGAAAAAGCTTCGGTAAAACGACGCTCCGTGATGTAAACTCCGGGTTCTTCCTGCCGTCCGTGGCTCGAACACACTGGAAGAATCGTGCGCTGGGCCTTTAAAGACAAGCACAGCACAACAGCATTAGCGGCTCAGTGGTCTGTTTGAGCGTTATTATAGTTCATTAGCGTGAGTACGGCGCTAAAATGAGCGCGACTGACCTTTAGACAAGTCTCCGTAACGTTCTAATCCGAGGCCAGCCCTGCGTGCTTAGATCTACACCGGGTTATGAAAAACAGCGCTGGCTTACACCGAAATGAAGTGCGAGCGTGTGATCTCCGCGGTCGAACTTTGTTGATGAGGAGACCTTGGTGCCGTGTGCAGAGGGCAGAGCAGCAGGGAGCGGGTATAATTGCACTGGAATTGGTCTCCCATGGCAATGATACTCCGTTCAATCTAACGCCGCGCTCCGATTGGCCGGTCGGATCCCTCTTGTTCCCTGCCCTCGAAGAAGGCCCCGTCTATTAGGTGGCCGACCATCCACTTTTTGATAGAAGACATTATTCTTGCCTTAAGGGATAACAAGATGTTTTTTATCTGGCAGACACAAAGCAGACCGGAGCTTTAGAGACGGTCTGCTGTGGTCAGGGAGGCCAACAGGGGCAATCAGAAATCACTTACAGGGGCGAAGTCAAAAACATGTTACTGGAATATCTAAAACTGTATATAGTCTGTGCTCTTACCCGTTTAAAAATCTACTGAAGGTTTCCAGGGTCTAAACCTGCACATAGAGGATACATACAGGTTTTTTCAGCATAGACACAGATTAAAACTAGGGCCCGACCGACATGGATTTTGTTGCGGCCAATATGATACCGATAAAATGGGAGTTGGAGCTGCTGATAAAAACGCTGATATATTTATGATGTAAAAATTCACTGTAAATCTTCAGTTGTTTATAAAACTTAGGTTTGGCTCAATTGGATTTTAAATTGGGTTTGTTTAGGCGACATTTATTGTTCTTCTGCCTCTTTACGTCATATTTAAAGAGTCGCTCGGCCTAATGGTGTTTTTGTATGATATTCTGGCCTGTAAAGAAAGTTCTGTAAGTAAACTACCGCTGTTAGCCTTTAGCGGTAAATGCGCGTGCGCTGCGGTAATTAATGATCTGCTAAATGCCGATAATTCACACCTCTATTCACGGCTCATTTCCATATCAGTGCGTGTCCAGTAACATATATATACGGCCACTATAGTCACTTTACAGTCGCTGACAGAAGAGAAAACAGCCTGTTTATGTGTGAGACAAATGACTCCTCAGATAAATCCTGATGCAGCGTTACATATTAGGACATTTATCTGTCTGTAAACTGGATTAAATGTGCAGAATATAGAGAGTCTGAGCTTTATAACAAGGTAAAACATCCACATGGAATATCGGCCCAGATTTTGGCCGATATGTTTCCAATATATATCGGTCGGGCCCTAATTAAAATCCTTCAAGACCTAAGGGTATTTAGTATATTTGTCCTCGCCTGGATTTTTTCTTAATTTTGCTATTAAAGCCGCCCGTTTTACCCCCTAATGAAGTATTATTCATCCATCCCACATGACTAAGAGAGTGTCGCCATTATGGACGTGATTCAACAGGCTTGAGCCACTGAACGCACCGGTACGAGGGAGTTCAGAGGGAGTTTTAAAAGCGCCAAGAGGAAAGTTTGGGCGTGCCAGTTTATTGTTGTGCAAATGGTTGTAGTAACCATCAAAGCATGAGGCCAGGTTTGTCATTTTACCCTCTGGATGTAGAACGACAGAGAAAAATGTAAACAAACCTTGGCGGGGATGAGTGGCGACCTGCAGCTCCAGCGACTCTGGTCCCAGAGTCAGGACTAAACTCGGAGATTCAGCGTCTCGGATTCATGCAGCTAAAACCTGGAACAGTCTGAACATCTGAGACAGACTCTGCTCAGACTCAGGTTCTGTTCAGCTGCAGACGACTGAAAGGTTTTCACTCTGAAATCTTCTCTTTTTAATTTTATATTTTGTTTATATTTATGTTTTGCTTTGTTTGTATTGTGATTTTAATGTATTTCTTAATCTGTAAAGCACTTTGACTTAAGAATTGTGTTGTACAAATAAACTTGCTTTGCCTTTAGCCTTAGATCATGTCTTAAAAAAAAAAAGTATTGCATATAACAGGAAGCTGAAACCTTTCACAACTTTTTCACAACTTTTTCACAACATTTCACAACATTTCAGAGGCCACAACAGACTTTTGCTGTCAAGAGAAAAATACAGCTCCTTTAAATCTAAATGCACAAATCCCCAATGTAATAAACACTAAAGGATGTTATTGTGTTCTGATCTGTGGTGTTTTCACTGATCTCATCACATTGATTAAAACTGATCTGATCTGAGCCCTTTGTCACCGGTTCTGTTCATTGTGTTTATGGACAGAATTTCTAGGTGCAGTCAGGGGCCGGAGGGGGTTCGGTTTGGGGACCAGAGGATCTCATCTCTGCTTTTTGCAGATGATGTCGTCCTGTTGGCTTCATCCAACCAGGACCTGCAGCTCTGGGGTTTGCAGCCGAGTGTGAAGCGTCCGGGATGAGCATCAGCTCCTCCAAATCCGAGGCCATGGTTCTCGACTGGAAAAAGGTGGCGCCCTCTGCAGGTGGAGCAGTTCAGTATCTCGGGGTCTTGTTCTCAGTGAGGGGAGGATGGAGCGTGAGGCTGACAGGTGGATCGGTGCAGCGTCGGCAGTGATGCGGTCGCTGTATCGGCCGCTGTGGTGAAGAGGAGCTGAGCCCAAAGGCAAAGCTCTGGATTTACCTCAGTCACGTTCCTCCCCTCACCTGTGGTCCTGACTCTGGGAACGACCGAAAGAACCAGATCCAGATACAAGCGAAGAAATGAGTTTCCTCTGCAGAGGCCGGGCCTCCTTTAGAGAGAGGAGGAGGAGCTCAGAGTAGAGCCACTGCTCCTCCATGTGGAGAGGAGCAGCTGAGGGGAGGAGCATCTGTTCCCTCAGGAGGTGTTCATGTCCCACCAGGAGGAAGACCCAGGACACTGGAGGGACTCTGCCTCTGGGCCTGGGAACAGCTCAGGGTCCAGGAGGAGCTGGAGGAAGTGTCTGGGGAGAGGGAAGTCTGGGAGTCCCTGTTTAGACTGAAGCCCCCGCGACCTGGCCCCGGATAAGAGGAAGAAAATGGATGATCTGAACACTTAGTCCCGCTTTAAAGAAGAAGCTCATCTATTAAAATATCCTTTATTTTCCCGATGACGCCGCTTCACTCTTAGATTTCTGTCATTTTAAAACAGTTCATCTGGATGCACGAAAATGGAAACACCTGGATTTCTTTTGTTACTGCTGTGTTTTGGTAAGTTTTGATATATTTTTTTATTTATTTTACTATTAAATACATACAACCTTGTTCAGATGTCTGATGTTTCAGGTGCTTTAGGATGTCCATATTCTCGTTATTTGACCGTCGCTGTACCAAACCTGGAGGCTCTGAGTGGATCCTGTTTGCTGATCTCGTGCACATTCAGAATTGATGTCCAACATGAAGATAAATTAAACCTGACTAAACCTGTTGTAGCCATTTGGAGAAAGACATGTGGAAGCAACAAATGCAAATGCCTCTTCATTTCATCACACACTATAACCTGAGATGTTATAACATTTCAGTAACTTAACTTTGTGGAAACTGATTACATGTTAAGTTTACTGACCTTATCTGGGTTTACAGGAACAGGACGTCTTGGTCAGAAAAACAGAAGTTGATTATAACCACTTTAAACAGGAAGCTCAAGTACATTAAAGCAGCCTATATACAAGGAAGTCTGACGTGGCCTCCAAGTCTCATCTTTCTGTTTGTCATTTTCAAACTGTCAGTGAGAGGTGGACGTATGAAAATGGAAACACAGGGGTTCCTTGTGTTACTGCTGTGTTCTGGTGAGTATTGATTAAAAGTGATTAAATTGCATTTGGATTGTCCAAAAGTCTTTTTATTGGTGGTGTGTTTCAGGTGCTTTAGGATGTCCATATACACGATCTCTGTTCATCTCTGCACCGAACCTGGAGGCTCTGAGTGGATCCTGTTTGCTGATCCCCTGTTCATTCAGACCTGCTCATAAACATGAAGATAAATTAGACCTGAATAAAAGTGTAGTGGCCATTTGGAGTAAGACACATCCCTACATAGGCAGACCAGGAGATCCAGTGTTTTTTCACAGTGCTATGACCAGCCTCTCATCTCCTATGAAAATGATCGGAAACCTGCGTGAGAAAAACTGCACCACTCTGTTCTCTGATATAAACACAGATCATTCTGACCAGTATTATTTGAGAATAGAAAACTACAAGTTTAAGGGAACTGCACTTTGTGATCCACTTCATATAACGGTTCAAGGTGAGACATATTCTTTTATATTTTATGTATTTCATAGTCGAACAACACCTCAGCACTTTTGTGTGTTCTTGAAAATAAGACCAAGCATTTGCATTAGATGTACAGTAAACTGTAGGATGTCTCTATTCACTCACAAAACTTTATATTTTCTTATGTTTGAGTTTCTATGTTGAAAGTGACAAAGTTTGGGACAGTTTTTTTTTTCAATCATCTGAACAGAATTTTAGTTTTCCTAAATAAAATGTAATCTCAGGAAAATGCAGTTCTTTAGATGGAGAGAGAACACCATCCTCTGTGAGCTGAAGAGCTGCTTTTACAAATGATCTGTGATATGTGTACGTCACTGTAAGCAAATGTGAGTCAGAGCAGAGAAGTGTGTGTGTGTCAAGTGGAACTATTAAATGTTTCTGTTGTTGTGCAGAGTCTCCGTGGACTCCGTCAGTGCAGGTTTCAGGGACACAGAGGGAGCAGGACACAGTGACTATAACCTGCTCTGCTCCTGCTCCCTGTCCTCAAGCTCCTCCTAAACTCACATGGAGCCTCCAACCAGAGCCTCCACACAGCACAGACCAAAACTCTGATGGGACCTTCTCCACCTCAGTACAACTCCAGATGAGATTATCTGATCAGCACCACGGCCTGAAGGTGAACTGTTCTGCTGTGTATCCTGTGACGGGAGGACAGAAGAGGGCAGAGGGGAGCATCTCTCTGAGTGTGGAGTGTAAGTGTGCAGCTTCACGGAAAACTTTCAAGAAGTGCTCTGATCATGTCCAGAAAACATTATGTTTTGTGTCATGAATTTTAAAACACTTATGATTACATAATGACACAATACTGTTGAAAATCTATGTCCTCAGCCCACAAGCCGACGTCACCCACGCTCCTGCACCACAATATTCCATAAATATACAAATGATAGAACACACAATACACTGCAACTTCACAAATCTGATTTGATGTGCAATAGTTTCATTGGCTTGTTGATTGTGTTGTGACAGCGGTCTGAAGGGGGAGTGACTTAGAACAGGGAGCAAATGGAAGGGGTCCACAGAGCGTCAAAAACATATTCAACATTTTAATATCGTATATATTTGTGAGTGTGTTTGTTTGTGTTTCTCACCTTCCACGGTGGTTGGTCTCTCACCCTCATCAGCTCAGGTTCTACCAGAGGCCTGGGAGCTTGAGAGTTCTGCGCAGTATCTTTGCTGTTCCCAGTACTGCACTTTTCTGGACTGAGATTTCTGTTGTCCTTCCTGGTTCTGCTGCAGCTCTTTTAGTTTGGGGGTCATGGCCCCGAGTGTCCGATCACCACAGGCACCACCGATGCTTTCACCTTCCAGGCCCTCTCCAGCTCTTCCTTGAGCCCCTGGTATTTCTCTAGTTTCTCATGTTCCTTTTTACCATCGCTTGGTATTGCAATGTCCACCACCACGGCTTTGTTCTCTCTTGTTGGTCCATCACCATTCTGTCAGTCTGTATCTGAAGTCCCACAGGTTCTTGGCTCATTCTCCACAACCTTTGGAGGCATTTCCCACCTTGATCCTGGGGTTTCCAGCCCGTACTCTGCACAGATGTTTCTGTACACTATGCCCGCTACTTGGTTATGTCGTTCCATGTCGCTTTCCCTGCAGCATCTTACACCCTGCAGTTATGTGCTGGACTGTCTCAGGCCCTTCTTTGCACAGCCTACACCTTGGGTCTTGTCTGGTGTGGTAGATCTGGGCCTCAGGATGAGGGTTAGAGTTGGACGTTTGTGTGTCCTTCAGACCAGCCCTCTCCAGCCATTGGGAGGATTTCTTGATATCAGCCACTTCAGTTCTGTTTTGGTGGTTTGCCCCGTGTAGAGGTGTGTTCTGTCACAGATGGTCCCTCCAGCAGTATTATTTGAGAATAGAAGATATTTTGTTTTCAGTGAAACAATAAAAGGCAACACAGTGGTTTAAATGTGTTACATAAGACAGGACAATGCTTGACTTAACAGTGTTGTGTTAAGCGGTTTCATGTAACTGCACTGAGTAAATATGAATGTGCTTTATTCATAATATTAAGTTATTGCAGTGATGTAAGTGCTATGTAATGGTATTTAATACAACACTTAATAAGTTTGAATTAGGGTTAAGAAGACAAGTTCTTAAGATTTACCTAAGTATGTTGAGTAATTACTATGACATTTTTTATAAAGGAATTACGCAATACAGTTCTGTATTTTGTAGTCAGTAAGGTTGAGTATTAACTATGTAATGAAAATATGTTGCATATATTTAATCCATCTGCATAGATCCAATTGAAGAATGTTAAGTCCATACTATATAAACACGCTTTACAACAATTACTCAATGTGACTGCAGGCAACCGCTTGACGCAAGGCTTTAAGTAAATCTAAAGAATTATTTTTTTGAGTGTAGTGTTAGCGTTTGAAAGAAACTAAATATAAGATCCAGGGCAAGTCTTAGATGGGTCCAGCTGAACGTTGATAAAACATAAACCATTATCCATTTATTTGTGTGCAAAGTCAGGCATCAAAATATTACATTCACTTAAATAACATTTTAATTATTATTCAGCCAATACGTATAATTCTGTTGGCGAGTTACTCAGAAGAGGGTGGAGAGCTACTGGTAACTCCAGAGGTACAGGTTGGAGACCCCTGATGTAGAATCATGATCTATGTATAGGCTTTGTTATAGTTTATTCTGAAGTGCCATTTCATCATAATCATATCATGTCACTATTAAAAGTCCGTGTGCCTATAGTGATACTGAAAATCGCAGTAGTTCCAGCCCAGGTCGTCCACAAACTCTATCATGTGTGTCTCCTCAGATTCTCCTAAAAACACGTCTGTGTGGCTCGGCTCCAACTCCAACACTTTTCCACTATCTGTTGGAGGGTCTGTGAATCTGAGCTGCTCCAGCAGAGCCAGGCCTCCAGTCCAGAGCTTCAGCTGGTTCAGAGTCTCCTCACAGGGTCCACAAAGAGTTCATGAAGGACAAGTCTACAGCCTCATCTTCAGCCATGCAACCCAAGGAGAATACTTCTGTCGAGCCAAGAATCAAGTCGGGGAACAAACGTCTCCAACCATCAACCTGCAGAGTGAGGGTAGGCCATGGCATCCAGATTATTTATACAGAAATCTATGTTCTCAGCCCACAAGCCGACGTCACCCACGCTCCTGCAACACAATATTCTATAAATATACAAATGATAGAAAACACAATCCACTACAACTTCACAAATCTGATTTGATGTGTAATAGTTTCATTGGCTTGTTGATTGTGTTGTGATAGCGGTCTGAAGGGGGAGTGACTTAGAACAGGGAGCAAATGGAAGGGGTCCTCAGAGCGTCAAAAACAACGATGAAACATATTCAACATTTTAATATGATGTTTTAGGTGAAACAATAAAAGGCGACAAAGTGATTTAAATGTGTTATGTGCTACATAAGACAGGACAGTACACTTAAGGATTCTGTATTGTGTATTGTATTTCCTCTGCTACTAAGTAATGAGGCTACTCGTTTAGTCAAGTTGCAAAGTGACTCAGAAAGCAAATTTACAGTTGGGCTAAAGAAAAAAAGCACTTTTCACGATACCCAAAGACACTTGACCCTCCTGCTCGAGCAGAGTGACTCCAACAGTCTGAGTCCAGAGTGCGGAGGCTCAGTTTAAATGTCTTGTGTTTGAACAAATGCATTTGACGTTTCAGACGCTAACGTGAGGATCGGCCCTTACACCGTACTGAAGATATGTGGGGTGGTTGTGCTCTTCAGCGCTCTGCTCCTCATTGAGTGGTGAGACTCTCTTCCGTCTGTGTCAAAGCATTTCTTCAGGTGACACGTGATAATGACAAAGATACTGTTATTTATGTTCCAGTTTGGCAAAGAAAAGAGTGACCCAGAGCCAACAGGTAATTCTGAAATATAACTTCATCATTTATATTGTTTGTCAGGATCATTTGTATCACTGCACCAACATCTGCTGCCTCATGTCTCCCGATGAAAGTCTTAAGAATTCACATTTTGCACTGTTGGATCTTACAAAGGTTCTAAGAAGCTTCAAAATGCAAAAAGAAGAAATGGGAGTGAGACCAAAAAAAACACTAATTAAATAATTAGCAAGCCACTCTTGTTAATCACCTCAGAAATTAGTTTGGGCAGATGCATTGATGCTCATGTTTCCAGGAGGCCAGTGGGAATGTTGCTCCACGTGGTGAAAATGGCTTCACTGAGGGAATCCACTGTCTGGAACTGGTGTTAATTTTTGTAAACTTCCCTCGCCGTCCAACCCTAAATGTTCTCAGTTGGATTTAGATCAGGGGAACAGGCAGAATGGTTCAAAAGAGTGATGTTATTTCTCTAAAGGAAGTCCTTTGTCAGGCGGGCACTCTGAACTGCAGCATTGTCCTGTTGAAAAACCCAGTCATTACCACACAGACGATGGGTTCAGTCATGAGGGCAACATCTCCACATCCAGCTCCCGTTTGACGCCTCTGCACAACCTGAAGCTCCATTGTTCCACTGAAGAAAAAGCCCCTCAGGTCATGATGGCGCCCTCTCCACTGTGCCGTGTAAAAAAACATCTCAGGTGGGATCTCTTGTCATGTCAGTAACGGTGGAGGCCATCAGGACCGTCAAGGTTAAATCATTTCTCATCAGAGAATAAAACCTTCTTCCACCTTTCAATGTCCCATGTTTGGTGCTCTCGTGCAAACTCCAAACGGGCAATTTTGTGCAGTTGAAGGAGACAAGGTCTTTGAAGATGTTTGTTGTTCTTAAACCCTTCTCTCGCAGATGCCGTCTAATGGTTATGGGACTGCAGTTGGCAACAGTGACCGGCTTAATTTGGGCCGAGGATCGTCCTGTGTCTTGACAGAAGCCAATTGGATCCTTCGGCTCAGGGCTGGTGACAATTTTTTGGGATTTACCACTTGACTTTTTTCCCATAACCCTCAGGATCCTTTAAGAAGGTTAAAATGACTCTTACTGCGTCCAACCTCAGCAGCAATGGCACAATGCGAGAGGCCACGCTGATGCAGCTCAACAATCCAACCGCGTTCAAAGAGAGAAAGCCTTTTTGCCTTTGCCATCAGGAGGTCGTGACAGTGTGGATCCCTAACAGAAAATGACACTGAATCCACATTTTTGTGAAGATTTGGGCTTTTAAAGGCTGTGGTCTTAAACTTTTGCTCAGCTGATGAAGAGCCTATTTTTAGATTAGATTAGATTTTTATTTGCACATAAAGTTAAAACAATTTCGCAATACTGAAAAATATAAACATTTCAGTGCAGGAGAGTGTGAGAAGACCATTGATGGTCTCATAAGGCCACCGCCCCTAAAAACATTTTCATTACAGTCATGAACCGAAGATCACATTTATGAACACTTTAAACAATACTGTACATTCAGATGAGCAGCATTTGTTTCAATTGTCTTTTAAAAGAGAAAAGAGATTTAGAAGAGAAAAAGAAAAAGATTTCAGTTTAATGATTGTTTACATCCATCCATCCATCCATCTTCTTCCGCTTATCCGGGGCCGGGTCGCGGGGGCAGCAGTCTAAGCAGGGGCTCCCAAGCTTCCTTCTCCCCAGCCACTTTCTCCAGCTCCTCCGGACGGACCCCGAGGTGTTCCCAGGCCAGCCGAGAGACATAGTCCCTCCAGTGTGTCCTGGGTCTTCCCCGGGGCCTCCTACCGGTGGGACATGCCCGGAACACCTCCCGAGGGAGGCGTCCAGGAGGCATCCGGACCAGATGCCCGAACCACCTCAGCTGGCTCCTCTCGATGTGGAGGAGCAGCGACTCTACTCCGAGCTCCTCCCGTGTGACCGAGCTCCTCACCCTATCTCTAAGGGAGTGCCCGGCCACTCTGCGGAGGAAACTCATTTCGGCCGCTTGTATCCGCGATCTCGTTCTTTCGGTCATTACCCAGAGCTCATGACCATAGGTGAGGGTAGGAACGTAGATTGACCGGTAAATCGAGAGCTTCGCCTTTCGGCTCAGCTCCTCTTCACCATTAACGCAGTCCGATGCAGCGACTGCATCACTGCCGACGCCGCACCGATCCGCCTGTCAATCTCACGCTCCATCCTCCCCTCACTCGTGAACAAGACCCCGAGATACTTGAACTCCTCCACTTGAGGCAGAGACTCCCCACTCACCTGGAGAGGGCAATCCACCTTTTTCCGGTCGAGAACCATGGCCTCGGATTTGGAACAGCTGATTCTCATCCCAGCCGCTTCACACTCGGCTGCAAACCGCCCCAGTGCTGCAGGTCCTGGTTTGATGGAGCCAACAGGACAACATCATCCGCAAAAAGCAGCGATGAAATCCTGTGGTCCCCGAACTGGACCCCCTCCGGCCCCTGGCTGCGCCTAGAAATTCTGTCCATAAATACAATGAACAGAACCGGTGACAAAGGGCAGCCCTGGCGGAGTCCAACATGCACCGGGAACAGGTCTGACTTACTGCCGGCAATGCGAACACAGCTCCTGCTCCGGTCATACAGGGACCGGACAGCCCTTAGCAAAGGGCCCCGGACCCCATACTCCCGGGCACCCCACAGGGCACCACGAGGGACACGGTCGAATGCCTTCTCCAAGTCCACAAAACACATGTGGACTGGTTGGGCAAACTCCCATGAACCCTCGAGCACCCGATGGAGGGTGTAGAGCTGGTCCAGTGTTCCACGACCAGGCCGAAAACCACACTGCTCCTCTTAAATCCGAGGTTCGACTATCGGCTGAACTCTCCTCTCCAGCACCCTGGCATAGACTTTACCGGGGAGGCTGAGGAGTGTGATTCCCCTGTAGTTGGAACACACCTCCGGTCCCCCTTTTATACAGAGGACCACCACCCCGGTCTGCCAGTCCAAAGGTACTGTTCCCGACCGCCACGCGATGTTGCAGAGGCGTGTCAGCCAAGACAGCCCCACAACACCCAGAGACTTAAGGTACTCAGGACGGATCTCATCCACCCCCGGAGCCTTGCCACCGAGGAGCTTTCCGACCACCTCAGTGACTTCGGCCAGGGTGATGGATGAGTCTGCCCCTCTGGGTCCCCAGCCTCGGCCTCCTCTTCGAGGACGTGACGTGGTGGATTGAGGAGATCCCCAAAGTATTCCTTCCACCGCCTCGACAACATCCCCAGTCGAGGTCAGCAGCTCTCCCCCCGCACTGTAAACAGTGTTGGTGAAGGACCGCTTCCCCCTCCTGAGGCGCCGGACGGTTTGCCAGAATTTCCTTGGGGCCGTCCGATAGTCCTCCTCCATGGCCTCCCGAACTCCTCCCAGACCCGAGTTTTGCCTCTGCAACCACCGGGCTGCAGCACGCTGGCCCGACAGTACCCGTCAGCTGCCTCAGGAGTCCACCGGGCCAGTAAGGCCCGGTAGGACTCCTTCTTCAGCTTGACCGCATCCCTTACTTCGGTGTCCACCACCGGGTGAGATTTCCGCGCGACAGGCACCGCAGACCTTACGGCCACAGCTACGAGCAGCCGCATCGACAATGGAGGCCGAGAACGGCGAAGCCACTCGGGCTCCATGTCCCCAGCCTCCCCGGGATCTGGGAGAAGCTCTCCGGAGGTGTAAGTTGAAGGCCGACTGACAGAAGGTTCCGCCAGGCGTTCCCAGCAGACCCTCACGATACGCTTGGGCCTGCCAGGTCTTTCCGGCTTCCTCCTCCGCCAGCGGACCCAACTCACCACCAGGTGGTGATCAGTTGACAGCTCTGCCCCTCTCTTCACCCAAGAGTGTCCAAGACACACGGCCGGAGGTCAGATGACATGACAACAAAGTCGATCATTGACCTCCGGCCTAGGGAGTCCTGGTGCCACGTGCACCGATGGACCCCTTGTGCTCGAACATGGTGTTCGTTATGGACAAACTGTGACTAGCACAGAAGTCCAATAACAGAACACCGCTCGGTTCAGATCAGGGAGGCCCGTTCCTCCCAATCACCCCTCTCCAAGTGTCACTGTCGTTTGCCCACATGGGCGTTGAAGTCCCCAGTAGAACAACGGAGTCCCGGTCGGCGCACTATCCAGTACTCCCAGAGACTCCAAGAAGGCCGGGTACTCTGCACTGCAGTTCGGCCCATAGGCCGACACCACAGTGAGAGACCTGTCCCCGACCCGAAGGCGCAGGGACGCGACCCTCTCGCTCACCGGGTAAACTCCAACACGCAGCGGCTGAGCTGTGGGGCTATAACAAGCCCACGCCAGCTCGCCGCCCGCGTGCTCAACGCCAGAGAAATGGAGAGTCCAACTCTCAAGGAGTTGGGTTCCAGAGCCCAAGCTGTGCGTGCGTGGAGGTGAGGCCGACTATATCTAGCCGGTAATGCTCGACCTCCCGCACAAGCTCAGGCTCCTTCCCCCCCACCGAGGTGACATTCCATGTCCCCAGAGCTAGTCTCCATGTCCGAGATCTGGTCGCGAGGCCCCTGCAGCCGACTGCCGCCCAGATCTCTTTTGCACCCGGCCCCCGTGGCTCCTCCCGGATGGTGGGTCCAGGAGGGCGGTCCCCACGTCCGCTCCATCGGGCTGTGCCCGGCTGGGCCCCGTGGGGGAAAGGCCCGGCCACCAGGCGCCGCTTCACATGCACCCACCCCAGGCCTGGCTCCAGGGTGGGGGCCTGCACCGCCTTTCCGGCGACGTCACTGACCTTGTTTTTAATCTCATCATAGGGGCTTCTGAACCGCTCTTCGTCTGACCCGTCCCCCCGGACATGTTTGCCTTGGGTGACCCTACCAGGGGCATAAAGCCCCCGACAACATAGCTCCTGGGATTATTCGGGTACTCAAACCCCTCCACCACGTTAAGGTGGCGGTTTGTTTACAATAAATTGCTTATTCAATTTTTTTTTGTCTCACTCACATTTTGTCTTTTTGCATTTTGAAGCACTTCTTAGAACCTTCTTAAGATCCAAAAGTGCAAAATGTGAATTCTTGCAATTTTTCAGCTGGTCTTAAAAGTTTGATCAGGAGTGTGTGTTCACTCTACAGGAGGTACATACTTTAAGTACTTGTGTCTTTGTGTCTTTTTCAGAGGTCAGAGGACGACTTTGTGAACTGTGTGGAGGAAAGTCCACTTTAAAAAATATTTTGTTTGTATGATTATAACATAAGTTTATTTGTTTTTCCATTTTCCCTATTGTAAACCACAATATTAACATTAGTACAAACATTAGTATAAAATGGCTTAATAATAGAAACAGGTCGACTGTTGACTTCTCGTTCTAAACTGAGAAGCTCCTCTTCATTGTGATATTTTATTGTTTCATTCAGCACATTTTCCTTTTCCATGTGTGACCCAGAGTCTGAAATGTTTGAATGATCCACGTCCAGAGCAGTGGGTGGAGACGGGGGGAAGACAAAAACATAACGGCACTTGAGCCTCGAATGCAAGACAGTGCAAGTGTAATTTCTTCTGCTCTCCTGCAGTGTATATTTCTCTCTTTTAATGTTTGGTTTTAAAATAAAATCTATAATTGTATTGTGTTCTCTTCTTTCAGTTATTACACCAATGTGTTGGTGTCATTCAGAAGTTTAATAAACACTGATAGGCTGGTAGTGTCTGTTACATTTACTCAGGAAACTTTAAAAGAAGCTGCACCTGATATTTTTAATCTATTAATTGTTTTGCCCGGGTGTAGATGTTGTAAAAGTGTCTGCAAAGGTCAAAAAAATGAGTGTTTTTCGTTTTGTGGAAACTGATTACAAAATAAGTTGTAAGTTTACTGAAGTTATGTGGGTCTTGATTAGAAAAACAGAAGTTGATTTGGACACTTAACCCCACCTTAAAGAGGAAACTCAACTACAATAACATAATTTATGTATGAAGAAACCTGACGGAGCCTCCAGTCTCATCTTTGTGTTTGTCAGTGAGAGGTGGACGTATGAAAATGGAAACACAGGGGTTCCTTGTGTTACTGCTGTGTTCTGGTGAGTTTTGATTAAAAGTGTTTAAATTGCATTTGGATTGTCCAAAAGTCTTTTTATTGGTGGTGTGTTTCAGGTGCTTTAGGATGTCCGTATACACGACCTCTGTTCATGTCTGCACCGAACCTGGAGGCTCTGAGTGGAACCTGTTTGCTGATCCCCTGTTCATTCAATGTTGCTATTGAATATGAAGATAAATTAGACCTGAATCAACGTGTTGAAGCCATTTGGAGTAAGACACATCCCGACTTAGGCAGACCTGGAGATCCGGTATCTTTTAACGCTTGGACCAGTTTCCCATTTTCTATGGAAATGATCGGAAACCTGCGTGAGAAAAACTGCACCACTCTGTTCTCTGATATGAACACAGTTCGTTCTGACCAGTATTATTTGAGAATAGAAAACTACAAGTTTAAGGGAACTGCACTTTGTGATCCACTTCATATAACGGTTCAAGGTGAGACATATTCTTTTATATTTTATGTATTTCATAGTCGAACAAGGCACGTACGGATGGAGACAAAACAATGACCACAATCTCCTTTTATATAGTTTTATTGTTATTGTTGTAAGACATTTGTATCAAACAGAAGCTTCTGCAGGATTTGTCGAAGTATTGTCCAGTGAAGAGGTATTTATCACACGTCTGTGCACTGGAGCTGAGACCAGATCTGGTGCCACAAGATTTCACAAGACAGATGTTGTGTAAATGTCAGAACTTCCTGTCAGGGATTGGTGGGTGGTATGTGTTCCTCTCCCTTCTGTGTCTGTCTGCTCCTCTTGGGGGTGTGGCTGGGCTAATGCTGCAGTGTGGCTCACCTGCAGCTCATTGTCCATTCAGCCCCAGTTCTTAGTCCTGTCCTTGTCCTTTGTTCCTTGTCAGTTCCTCCCTTGTCTACGTCTGCCTATTGCTTGTGTCCATCCTCGTCCTGCATGTCCATGTCGTCCTGCTTGTCCACGTCTTCAACCTGTCCATAACCTGTGAGTCTTTCCCGTGTCTCCAGCTTCCATCACCACATCCTGCATTCCCCTTCAATAAACTGGTTAACATCTACCTGCGTCTCTGTCTCTGCTTTGGGGTCCTCAACCACACTCAATCCCTGACACTTCCCCCAGAATTTACACAAAAAGAAGAAAAAGTCAAAAGCTGTAGTTCCAAAAAGTGATACTACAATGACCACTAAAGTAGGCGACTACATAAAATAAATCATAATGATGAGGCCACAAATGTGAACTCAATCACACTATTTATACATTATAAATGATGTAAAAAATATTCTCAATTTTTCCAATTGATTTGACACACGATTGTAAAGAAGATTTTTCAGTTTTTGATCAAAATATTTATGTGGCATAAGAAATTGAGGAACTTGGCGATTTTATTTATTTTATAGTTATATTTATGTTTTTATATACAGTTATACATGCATATACAGCATTCCAAAATAAATATTTATAGCAAATGCATCACTTCAGCACTTTTGTGTGTTCTTGAAAATAAGACCAAGCATTTGCATTAGATGTACAGTAAACTGTAGGATGTCTCTATTCACTCACAAAACTTTATATTTTCTTATGTTTGAGTTTCTATGTTGAAAGTGGCAAAGTTTGGGACAGTTTTTTTTCAATCATCTGAACAGAATTTTAGTTTTCCCAAATAAAATGTAATCTCAGGAAAATGCAGTTCTTTAGATGGAGAGAGAACACCATCCTCTGTGACCTGAAGAGCTGCTTTTACAAATGATCTGTGATATGTGTACGTCACTGTAAGCAAATGTGAGTCAGAGCAGAGAAGTGTGTGTGTGTCAAGTGGAACTATTAAATGTTTCTGTTGTTGTGCAGAGTCTCCGTGGACTCCGTCAGTGCAGGTGACACAGAGGGAGCAGGACACAGTGACTATAACCTGCTCTGCTCCTGCTCCCTGTCCTCAAGCTCCTCCTAAACTCACATGGAGCCTCCAACCAGAGCCTCCACACAGCACAGACCAAAACTCTGATGGGACCTTCTCCACCTCAGTACAACTCCAGATGAGATTATCTGAGCAGCACCACGGCCTGAAGGTGAACTGTTCTGCTGTGTATCCTGTGACGGGAGGACAGAAGAGGGCAGAGGGGAGCATCTCTCTGAGTGTGGAGTGTAAGTGTGCAGCTTCACTCACTTTTGCTCTGTGATCATGTCCAGTTTGAACATTATATCTTGTGTCAAGACTTTTAAGAGAGTTATGATTACATAATGACACAATACTGTTGAAAATCTATGTCCTCAGCCCACAAGCCGACGTCACCCACGCTCCTGCACCACAATATTCTATAAATATACAAATGATAGAACACACAATACACTGCAACTTCACAAATCTGATTTGATGTGCAATAGTTTCATTGGCTTGTTGATTGTGTTGTGATAGCGGTCTGAAGGGGGAGTGACTTAGAACAGGGAGCAAATGGAAGGGGTCCTCAGAGCGTCAAAAACATATTCAACATTTTAATATCGTATATATTTGTGAGTGTGTTTGTTTGTGTTTTCTGGACTCAGATGTCTGTTGTCCTTCCTGGTTCTGCTGCAGCTCTTTTAGTTTGGGGGTCATGGCCCCGAGTGTCCGATCACCACAGGCACCACCGATGCTTTCACCTTCCAGGCCCTCTCCAGCTCTTCCTTGAGCCCCTGGTATTTCTCTAGTTTCTCGTGTTCCTTTTTACCATTGCTCGGTATTGCAATGTCCATCACCACGGCTTTGTTCTCTCGCTTATCCAGAACCACGATGTCTGGTTGGTCCATCACCATTCTGTCAGTCTGTATCTGAAGTCCCACAGGATCTTGGCTCATTCTCCACAACCTTTGGAGGCGTTTCCCACCTTGATCCTGGGGTTTCCAGCCCGTACTCTGCACAGATGTTTCTGTACACTATGCCCGCTACTTGGTTAAGTCGCTCCATGTCGCTTTCCCTGCAGCATCTTACACCCTGCAGTTATGTGCTGGACTGTCTCAGGCACTTCTTTGCACAGCCTACACCTTGGGTCTTGTCTGGTGTGGTAGATCTGGGCCTCAGGATGAGGGTTAGAGTTGGAAGTTTGTGTGTCCTTCAGACCAGCCCTCTCCAGCCATTGGGAGGATTTCTTGATATCAGCCACTTCAGTTCTGTTTTGGTGGTTTGCCCCGTGTAGAGGTGTGTCCTGCCACAGATGGTCCCTCCAGCAGTATTATTTGAGAATAGAAGATATTTTGTTTTCAGTGAAACAATAAAAGGCAACACAGTGGTTTAAATGTGTTAGATAAGACAGGACAATGCACTTCAGGATATTGTATTGTGTATTGTATTTCCTTGGAGCACCTGTACTAATAATCAGAAAGCAAATTTAGTTAAAGAAAAAGGGCTAAAGGAAAAAAAAAGCACTTTTCATGATACCCAAAGACACTTGACCCTCCTGCTCGAGCAGAGTGACTCCAACAGTCTGAGTCCAGAGTGCGGAGGCTCAGTTTAAATGTCTTGTGTTTGAACAAATGCATTTGACGTTTCAGACGCTAACGTGAGGATCGGCCCTTACACCGTACTGAAGATATGTGGGGTGGTTGTGCTCTTCAGCGCTCTGCTCCTCATTGAGTGGTGAGACTCTTTTCCGTCTGTGTCAAAGCATTTCTTCAGGTGACACGTGATAATGACAAAGATACTGTTATTTATGTTCCAGTTTGGCAAAGAAAAGAGTGACCCAGAGCCAACAGGTAATTCTGAAATATAACTTCATCATTTATATTGTTTGTCAGGATCATTTGTATCACTGCACCAACATCTGCTGCCTCGTGTCTCACTTTATTATTGCAGGAATAAACATGTCTGCAGTATGTACACCCTACAGTAGGTACATACTTTAAGTACTTGTATGTATCTGTTTGTCTTTTTCAGAGGCCAGAGGACGACTATGTGAACTGTGTGGAGGAAAGTTCAGTTTAAAGAAGACTTTTTTGGATTACTATAACATACATTCATCATTGTTTTTCCATCTTCCCCCATTGTAATCCACAATATTAACATTAGTGTAAAGGTCAAACTAGCTCTTATATACATTCACACATGGTCCATGGCTTTTAATACTAAGGTCACAGGAAGTCACCAAAATAATAGGAAGTCACCTTTTATTTTGGTGACTTCCTGTGTTGGCGGAGGTGAAGGAGGGAACGTTGGCTCGATATACTGAAAAGACGAAAAGTAAAGCCAGACATTTAACGGTAGAGAATAAAAACTACGATGAAAAGTTATAAAAACCCAAAGATAGATAGTAAAGATAGCAGCAGTCGACAGAGGAACAAGGTTTGTTTTATTTGGTAATGTATATTTGAGCTGATTCTAATTTGTACTGAATGAATGTTAAAATATTGATAACAATGTGTTAGAATAATTATGTATATTATCCCATATTTGTCTTAATCATGTGTTAGATATTTGTGTATTTGCAATAATCTCTTTTGTGCTTCCAAACTGTGTGCAGTACTTTTCCACTGCTGTGCAGCTGAAGGCTGGAGCCAGGCTTATCAGACTATGAGACGGGAGCTGTTTGATTTTGGCAAAACATGAACTGAATGTGCTCAAACTCCAGCGTATTCTCCGCACTCAGCCTACTGTCCGACCTTGATCAATAATGCATAATCATATTTTATTATATTTATCCTATCTTGGTATCGCTGCTGTTTCCCCCCCTTCCTTTAGAGCAGCGATACCCATTGTAACCAGGGCCATCCTAATGTAAATAAAAGTGAGGAGACGGCGGGCGTGCTCCAGAGCGGGTTGGAGAGTGTATCTGGGCACGTCTCAATCCGTTCTCCTCGCGAGTAAAACTAAATAATCTCTCTTGTCTTTCTTCTCTGAATGTTTTAGATGGTGTTTAAACCTAACACAATGTAATGAGCTTGTAGTAATATGGTGTATAGTAATTTCCGTTATTTTGTTCTTTTTAGCTCTTACGTTGTTTCTATGACATGGAAGGAAAACATTAAAAGTCATTTAACCATCAGTTCTGGCCTTTCTAGGCTTGACTGGATGCTACAATTAGTATAAAATGGCTTCATAATAGAAACAGCTCGACTGTTGACTTCTCGTTCTAAACTGCAGAACTGAGAAGCTCCTCCTCTTCATCCTGGCATTTTATTGTTTCATTCAGCACATTTTCCTTTTACATGTGTGACCCAGAGTCTGAAATGTTTGAATGATCCACGTCCAGAGCAGTGGGTGTCGGTCCTCATGAGTAAAGATGCACGCTCCCCGAAGATGTCCTATCCTCAAAATGACACATGTTGGTTGGAAAAACAGATGACCTCAACACTTACTTCCACTGAAAGAGGAAGCTCAACGATTAAAAGGAAACGTGACGCAGCCTTAAGTCTCAGGTTGTAATTTTGAAGCGTCAGTGAGAGCTGGATGCATAAAAATGGAAACGCGTGGATTTTCCGTGTTACTGCTGTGTTATAGTGAGTTGTTTTTACTTGTTTTGTTTGCCATTAAATACTATAACCTGCTCTGCTCCCTCTGCCTGTCCTCCACACATCATGGTCCAAAACTCTGACGCACAGAATTTGAGGTTTTCATTCTCTGTAAGCCACAATAAGCCTCAAGAAATAAACCCTTGAAATATTTCACTCTATGTGTCATGAGCCTATATAATATTTGGGGTTGACTTTCTGAAATGAGTGACAAAACATATTTAACTTTTTCATGATATTCTAACTATTTGTAATGCATTATACACCCTGCAATAATAAAGGAACAGTGCACTGAAGAGCCCCACATATCTTCAGTAAGGCGTAAGGCCCAATCCTGTCCCTGAAAACAAGTTTTAAAAAAAACACAGGTGAGCCTCCTCACTCTGGACATGGAGCTCAGTCTAATTCAATTCGGTGGTGGGATTCTGTCAGAAGCCAAAAAAACGGCACAGATCAGTGTTTCCTCGGTGGAGATCTCACTGTGGCAGTGAGTCTGTCAAGGCAACAAACTAGTGTAGTGATGGGGGCAAGTTCTGAACTTCCACGTAAAACACCAATTTGCTTCACACTGAAGAAGCTTAACTCCACTTTAACCCATCTGACAACAGCCACGAGTCTAACAAACAAAACGCTCTGCCTGGTTCACTCATTAGTGTCTGGAAACGTTAGAAAACAACTTTATAAGCACCTCACACTTCCCTCTGCTGATTTCCCACTGCACAGGCCAAAGCCCAAAAGACTCGATCGCCGATGTCGTTTCTAATCCTATTTATTTACCAGTGAATTAGATATTTTTAAAATGCTAAAAAATACATTCCCGAACCATTTTCTATCAACAACTTTCAGTTTCTCTTCTTCTTCTTCTTCTTGATAATAATACACTTGTTTCTTAGTTACAGTAACTATAAATGACTGATCTCATCACATTGATTAAAACTGATCTGATCTGAGCCCTTTGTCACCGGTTCTGTTCATTGTGTTTATGGACAGAATTTCTAGGTGCAGTCAGGGGCCGGAGGGGGTCCGGTTCGGGGTCAGGGGCCGGAGGGGGTCCAGTTCGGGGACCAGAGGATCTCATCTCTGCTTTTTGCACATGATGTCGTCCTGTTGGCTTCATCGAACCAGGACCTGCAGCTCTGGGGTTTGAGCCGAGTGTGAAGCGTCCGGGATGAGGATCAGCTCCTCCAAATCCGAGGCCATGGTTCTCGACCGGAAAAACGTGGCGCCCTCTGCAGGTGGAGCAGTTCAGTATCTCGGGGTCTTGTTCTCAGTGAGGGGAGGATGGAGCGTGAGGTTGACAGGTGGATCGGTGCAGCGTCGGCAGTGATGCGGTCGCTGTATCGGCCGTTGTGGTGAAGAGGAGCTGAGCCCAAAGGCAAAGCTCTGGATTTACCTCAGTCACGTTCCTCCTTCACCTGTGGTCCTGACTGTGGGGAACGACCGAAAGGACCAGATCCAGATACAAGCAAAGAAATGAGTTTCCTCTGCAGAGGCCGAGCCTCCTTTAGAGAGAGGGGGAGGAGCTCAGAGTAGAGCCGCTGCTCCTTCACGTGGAGAGGAGCAGCTGTGGGGAGGAGCATCTGTTCCTTCAGGAGGTGTTCATGTCCCACCGGGAGGAAGACCCAGGACACTGGAGGGACTCTGCCTCTGGGCCTGGGAACAGCTCAGGGTCCAGGAGGAGCTGGAGGAAGTGTCTGGGGTGAGGGAAGTCTGGGAGTCCCTGTTTAGACTGAAGCCCCCGGGACCTGGCCCCGGATAAGAGGAAGAAAATGGATGGATGGATGATCTGAACACTGAAAGAGGAAACCCATCTATTAAAATATCCTTTATTTTCCCGATGACGCCGCTTCACTCTTAGATTTCTGTCATTTTAAAACAGTTCATCTGGATGCACGAAAATGGAAACACCTGGATTTCTTTTGTTACTGCTGTGTTTTGGTAAGTTTTGATTTTTTATTTTTTTTATTTTACTATTAAATACATACAACCTTGTTCAGATGTCTGATGTTTCAGGTCCTTTAGGATGTCCATATTCTCGTTATTTGACCGTCGCTGTACCAAACCTGGAGGCTCTGAGTGGATCCTGTTTGCTGATCTCGTGCACTTTCAGAATTGATGTCCAACATGAAGATAAATTAAACCTGACTAAACCTGTTGTAGCCATTTGGAGAAAGACATGTGGAAGCAACAAATGCAAATGCCTCTTCATTTCATCACACACTATAACCTGAGATGTTATAACATTTCAGTAACTTAACTTTGTGGGAACTGTCTTGGTTAAAAAAAAACAGAAGTTGATTTTCACTCTTGCTCCACCTTAAACAGGAAGCCTATATACAAGGAAGTCTGACGTGACCTCCAAGTCTCATCTTTCTGTTTGTCATTTTCAAACTGTCAGTGAGAGGTGGACGTATGAAAATGGAAACACAGGGGTTCCTTGTGTTACTGCTGTGTTCTGGTGAGTATTGATTAAAAGTGTTTAAATTGCATTTGGATTGTCCAAAAGTCTTTTTATTGGTGGTGTGTTTCAGGTGCTTTAGGATGTCCGTATAGACGACCTCTGATCATCTCTGCACCGAACCTGGAGGCTCTGAGTGGATCCTGTTTGCTGATGCCCTGCACATTCAGACCTGCTCCTGAACATGAAGATAACTTAGACCTGAATAAACCTGTAGTGGCCATTTGGAGTAAGACACATCCCTACATAGGCAGACGTGGAGGTGCAGTGTTTTTTCACAGTGCTATGACCAGCCTCTCATCTCCTATGAAAATGATCGGAAACCTGCGTGAGAAAAACTGCACCACTCTGTTCTCTGATATAAACACTGATCATTCTGACCAGTATTATTTGAGAATAGAAAACTACATCTTTAAGGGAACTGCAGTTTGTGATCCACTTAATATAACGGTTCAAGGTGAGACATATTCTTTTATATTTTATGTATTTCATAGTCGAACAACACCTCAGCACTTTTGTGTGTTCTTGAAAATAAGACCAAGCATTTGCATTAGATGTACAGTAAACTGTAGGATGTCTCTATTCACTCACAAAACTTTATATTTTCTTATGTTTGAGTTTCTATGTTGAAAGTGGCAAAGTTTGGGACAGTTTTTTTTTCAATCATCTGAACAGAATTTTAGTTTTCCTAAATAAAATGTAATCTCAGGAAAATGCAGTTCTTTAGATGGAGAGAGAACACCATCCTCTGTGAGCTGAAGAGCTGCTTTTACAAATGATCTGTGATATGTGTACGTCACTGTAAGCAAATGTGAGTCAGAGCAGAGAAGTGTGTGTGTGTCAAGTGGAACTATTAAATGTTTCTGTTGTTGTGCAGAGTCTCCGTGGACTCCGTCAGTGCAGGTGACACAGAGGGAGCAGGACACAGTGACTATAACCTGCTCTGCTCCTGCTCCCTGTCCTCAAGCTCCTCCTAAACTCACATGGAGCCTCCAACCAGAGCCTCCACACAGCACAGACCAAAACTCTGATGGGACCTTCTCCACCTCAGAGCAGCACATGGACCAAAACTCTGATGGGACCTTCTCCACCTCAGTACAACTCCAGATGAGATTATCTGAGCAGCACCACGGCCTGAAGGTGAACTGTTCTGCTGTGTATCCTGTGACGGGAGGACAGAAGAGGGCAGAGGGGAGCATCTCTCTGAGTGTGGAGTGTAAGTGTGCAGCTTCACTGAAAACTTTCAAGAAGTGTCTGATCATGTCAGAAAAGATTATGTTTTGTGTCATGAATTTTAAAACACTTATGATTATATGTCAGGTAATAGAACAATGAAAAGCAGAGCATATCAGTTCTACAGTTTGGACCAGGAAGTCACCTGGACCTGTTTCTTTAATAAGTTGTTATAAAACAAAAATCCCAGAGAGCTACTGCACTCAGAAAAATGAATTGTGGCTCTTGTTTTTTTACTTAAGTGTATTTTGTTGTTTTTATTTAAATACTTTGATTTTTCACACATTTTTGAAATGCTTGTGTAAATATGAAATACATTCAATATTTGACATTACTCAAGACTCTTGGTAAGGGATTACGCAACAGTCTTGAGTAAAATGCAAGAGTTTTGTCCTTCTGGGATTCCGTAGCTGACTATGGCTTTGTTGCGCTCAAACGTGAACAAACGCTCATGCGCAGACTTTATAACGGACAGCGACGTCTGAGCGTAATTGGTAATGGTTTAATTACCATTTATTAACTTTAAATGTACTTTACGTCGTTACTTATCCAGACATTTTGACAGTTTGTAATATTCATGAATCGTGTTGGGCTTTTATGAATAGTTTGCGTACGTCCATCAGTGTAATGGTATTTAATACAACTTACTTAATAAGTTTGAATTAGGGTTAAGAAGACAAGTTCTTAAGATTTACCTAAGTATGTTGAGTAATTACTATGAAATTTTTTATAAAGGAATTACACAATACAGTTCTGTATTTTGTAGTCAGTAAGGTTGAGTATTAACTATGTAATGAAAATATGTTGCATATATTTAATCCATCTGCATAGATCCAATTGAAGAATGTTAAGTCCATACTATATAAACACGCTTTACAACAATTACTCAATGTGACTGCAGGCAACCGCTTGACGCAAGGCTTTAAGTAAATCTAAAGAATTATTTTTTTGAGTGTAGTGTTAGCGTTTGAAAGAAACTAAATATAAGATCCAGGGCAAGTCTTAGATGGGTCCAGCTGAACGTTGATAAAACATAAACCATTATCCATTTATTTGTGTGCAAAGTCAGCCATCAAAATATTACATTCATTTAAATAACATTTTAATTATTATTCAGCCAATACGTATAATTCTGTTGGCGACTTACTCAGAAGAGGGTGGAGAGCGACTGGTAACTCCAGAGGTACAGGTTGGAGACCCCTGATGTAGAATCATGATCTACGTATAGGCTTTGTTATAGTTTATTCTGAAGTGCCATTTCATCATAATCATATCATGTCACTATTAAAAGTCCGTGTGCCTATAGTGATACTGAAAATCGCAGTAGTTCCAGCCCAGGTCGTCCACAAACTCTATCATGTGTGTCTCCTCAGATTCTCCTAAAAACACATCTGTGTGGCTCAGCTCCAACACTTTTCCACTATCTGTTGGAGGGTCTGTAATTCTGAGCTGCTCCAGCAGAGCCTGGCCTCCAGTCCAGAACTTCAGCTGGTTCAGGGTCTCCTCACAGGGTCCACAAAGAGTTCATGAAGGACAAGTCTACAGCCTCATCTTCAGCCATGCAACCCAAGGAGAATACTTCTGTCGAGCCAAGAATCAAGTCGGGGAACAAACGTCTCCAACCGTCAAACTGCAGAGTGAGGGTAGGCCATGGCATCCAGATTATTTATACAGAAATCTATGTTCTCAGCCCACAAGCCGACGTCACCCACGCTCCTGCAACACAATATTCTATAAATATACAAATGATAGAAAACACAATCCACTACAACTTCACAAATCTGATTTGATGTGTAATAGTTTCATTGGCTCGCTGATTGTGTTGTGATAGCGGTCTGAAGGGGGAGTGACTTAGAACAGGGAGCAAATGGAAGGGGTCCTCAGAGCGTCAAAAACAACGATGAAACATATTCAACATTTTAATATGATGCTTTAGGTGAAACAATAAAAGGCGACAAAGTGATTTAAATGTGTTATGTGCTACATAAGACAGGACAGTACACTTAAGGATTCTGTATTGTGTATTGTATTTCCTCTGCTACTAAGTAATGAGGCTACTCGTTTAGTCAAGTTGCAAAGTGACTCAGAAAGCAAATTTACAGTTGGGCTAAAGAAAAAAAGCACTTTTCACGATACCCAAAGACACTTGACCCTCCTGCTCGAGCAGAGTGACTCCAACAGTCTGAGTCCAGAATGCGGAGGCTCAGTTTAAATGTCTTGTGTTTGAACAAATGCATTTGACGTTTCAGACGCTAACGTGAGGATCGGCCCTTACACCGTACTGAAGATATGTGGGGTGGTTGTGCTCTTCTGCGCTCTGCTCCTCATTGAGTGGTGAGACTCTTTTCCGTCTGTGTCAAAGCATTTCTTCAGGTGACACGTGATAATGACAAAGATACTGTTATTTATGTTCCAGTTTGGCAAAGAAAAGAGTGACCCAGAGCCAACAGGTAATTCTGAAATATAGCTTCATCATTTATATTGTTTGTCAGGATCATTTGTATCACTGCACCAACATCTGCTGCCTCATGTCTCCCGATGAATTCACATTTTGCACTGTTGGATCTTACGAAGGTTCTAAGAAGCTTCAAAATGCAAAGAGAAGAAATGGGAGTGAGACCAAAAATAATTGAGAAAGTCATTAATGAGTAGCTGCGCCACTCTTGTTAATCACCTCAGAAATTAGTTTGGGCAGATGCATTGATGCTCATGTTTCCAGGAGGCCAGTGGGAATGTTGCTCCACGTGGTGAAAATGGCTTCACTGAGGGAATCCACTGTCTGGAACTGGTGTTAATTTTTGTAAACTTCCCTCGCCGTCCAACCCTAAATGTTCTCAGTTGGATTTAGATCAGGGGAACAGGCAGAATGGTTCAAAAGAGGGATGTTATTTCTCTAAAGGAAGTCCTTTGTCAGGCGGGCGCTCTGAACTGCAGCATTGTCCTGTTGAAAAACCCAGTCATTACCACACAGACGATGGGTTCAGTCATGAGGGCAACATCTCCACATCCAGCTCCCGTTTGACGCCTCTGCACAACCTGAAGCTCCATTGTTCCATTGAAGAAAAAGCCCCTCAGGTCATGATGGCGCCCTCTCCACTGTGCCGTGTAAAAAACATCTCAGGTGGGATCTCTTGTCATGTTAGTAACGGTGGAGGCCATCAGGACCATCCATCCATCCATCTTCTCCCGCTTAATCCGGCTGGGTCGCGGGGGCAGCTTGCTGCCCAGTACTCATAGCACCTGACCCCCTATGAACCCCTCTGCAGGTGGTGAGCCCACAGGAGGGTGGACAACATGGTCCTTGATGTTAGTTCATAGGGGTGCGGGCATGTTTTAGGTTGATGGGGGAAACCGGAGTACCCGGAGGAAACACCCCATCAGGACCGTCAAGGTTAAATCATTTCTCATCAGAGAATAAAACCTTCTTCCACCTTTCAATGTCCCATGTTTGGTGCTCTCGTGCAAACTCCAAACGGGCAATTTTGTGCAGTTGAAGGAGACAAGGTCTTTGAAGATGTTTGTTGTTCTTAAACCCTTCTCTCGCAGATGCCGTCTAATGGTTATGGGACTGCAGTTGGCAACAGTGACCGGCTTCATTTGGGCCGAGGATCGTCCTGTGTCTTGACAGAAGCCAATTGGATCCTTCGGCTCAGGGCTGGTGACAGTTTTTTGGGTTTACCACTTGACTTTTTTCCCATAACCCTCAGGATCCTTTAAGAAGGTTAAAATGACTCTTACTGCGTCCAACCTCAGCAGCAATGGCACAATGCGAGAGGCCACGCTGATGCAGCTCAACAATCCAACCGCGTTCAAAGAGAGAAAGCCTTTTTGCCTTTGCCATCAGGAGGTCGTGACAGTGTGGATCCCTAACAGAAAATGACACTGAATCCACATTTTTGTGAAGATTTGGGCTTTTAAAGGCTGTGGTCTTAAACTTTTGCTCAGCTGATGAAGAGCCTATTTTTAGATTAGATTAGATTTTTATTTGCACATAAAGTTAAAACAATTTCGCAATACTGAAAAATATAAACATTTCAGTGCAGGAGAGTGTGAGAAGACCATTGATGGTCTCATAAGGCCACCGCCCCTAAAAACATTTTCATTACAGTCATGAACCGAAGATCACATTTATGAACACTTTAAACAATACTGTACATTCAGATGAGCAACATTTGTTTCAATTGTCTTTTAAAAGAGAAAAGAGATTTAGAAGAGAAAAAGAAAAATATTTCACTTTAATGATTGTTTACAATAAATTGCTTATTCAATTTTTTTTTGTCCCACTCACATTTTGTCTTTTTGCATTTTGAAGCACTTCTTAGAACCTTCTTAAGATCCAAAAGTGCAAAATGTGAATTCTTGCAATTTTCAGGAGTGTGTGTTCACTCTACAGGAGGTACATACTTTAAGTACTTGTGTCTTTGTGTCTTTTTCAGAGGTCAGAGGACGACTATGTGAACTGTGTGGAGGAAAGTCCACTTTAAAAAATATTTTGTTTGTATTATTATAACATAAGTTTATTTGTTTTTCCATTTTCCCTCTTGTAAACCACAATATTAACATTAGTACAAACATTAGTATAAAATGGCTTAATAATAGAAACAGGTCGACTGTTGACTTCTCGTTCTAAACTGAGAAGCTCCTCTTCATTGTGATATTTTATTGTTTCATTCAGCACATTTTCCTTTTCCATGTGTGACCCAGAGTCTGAAATGTTTGAATGATCCACGTCCAGAGCAGTGGGTGGAGACGGGGGGAAGACAAAAACATAACGGCACTTGAGCCTCGAATGCAAGACAGTGCAAGTGTAATTTCTTCTGCTCTCCTGCAGTGTATATTTCTCTCTTTTAATGTTTGGTTTTAAAATAAAATCTATAATTGTATTGTGTTCTCTTCTTTCAGTTATTACACCAATGTGTTGGTGTCATTCAGAAGTTTAATAAACACTGATAGGCTGGTAGTGTCTGTTACATTTACTCAGGAAACTTTAAAAGAAGCTGCACCTGATATTTTTAATCTATTAATTGTTTTGCCCGGGTGTAGATGTTGTAAAAGTGTCTGCAAAGGTCAAAAATGAGTGTTTTTCGTTTTGTGGAAACTGATTACAAAATAAGTTGTAAGTTTACTGAAGTTATGTGGGTCTTGATTAGAAAAACAGAAGTTGATTTGGACACTTAACCCCACCTTAAAGAGGAAACTCAACTACAATAACATAATTTATGTATGAAGAAACCTGACGGAGCCTCCAGTCTCATCTTTGTGTTTGTCAGTGAGAGGTGGACGTATGAAAATGGAAACACAGGGGTTCCTTGTGTTACTGCTGTGTTCTGGTGAGTTTTGATTAAAAGTGTTTAAATTGCATTTGGATTGTCCAAAAGTCTTTTTATTGGTGGTGTGTTTCAGGTGCTTTAGGATGTCCGTATAGACGACCTCTGTTCATGTCTGCACCGAACCTGGAGGCTCTGAGTGGAACCTGTTTGCTGATCCCCTGTTCATTCAGACCTGCTCCTGAACATGAAGATAAATTAGACCTGAATCAACCTGTAGTGGCCATTTGGAGTAAGACACATCCCAACATAGGCAGACGTGGAGGTGCAGTGTTTTTTCACAGTGTTATGACCAGCCTCTCATCTCCTATGGAAATGATCGGAAACCTGCGTGAGAAAAACTGCACCACTCTGTTCTCTGATATAAACACAAATCATTCTGGCGAGTATTATTTGAGAATAGAAAACTACAGGTTTAAGGTGACTGCAATTTGTGATCCACTTCATATAACGGTTCAAGGTGAGACATATTCTTTTATATTTTATGTATTTCATAGTCGAGCAACACCTCAGCACTTTTGTGTGTTCTTGAAAATAAGACCAAGCATTTGCATTAGATGTACAGTAAACTGTAGGATGTCTCTATTCACTCACAAAACTTTATATTTTCTTATGTTTGAGTTTCTATGTTGAAAGTGACAAAGTTTGGGACAGTTTTATTTTTTTCAATCATCTGAACAGAATTTTAGTTTTCCTAAATAAAATGTAATCTCAGGAAAATGCAGTTCTTTAGATGGAGAGAGAACACCATCCTCTGTGAGCTGAAGAGCTGCTTTTACAAATGATCTGTGATATGTGTACGTCACTGTAAGCAAATGTGAGTCAGAGCAGAGAAGTGTGTGTGTGTGTCAAGTGGAACTATTAAATGTTTCTGTTGTTGTGCAGAGTCTCCGTGGACTCCGTCAGTGCAGGTTTCAGGGACACAGAGGGAGCAGGACACAGTGACTATAACCTGCTCTGCTCCTGCTCCCTGTCCTCAAGCTCCTCCTAAACTCACATGGAGCCTCCAACCAGAGCCTCCACACAGCACAGACCGAAACTCTGATGGGACCTTCTCCACCTCAGAGCAGCACATGGACCAAAACTCTGATGGGACCTTCTCCACCTCAGTACAACTCCAGATGAGATTATCTGAGCAGCACCACGGCCTGAAGGTGAACTGTTCTGCTGTGTATCCTGTGACGGGAGGACAGAAGAGGGCAGAGGGGAGCATCTCTCTGAGTGTGGAGTGTAAGTGTGCAGCTTCACTGAAAACTTTCAAGAAGTGTCTGATCATGTCAGAAAAGATTATGTTTTGTGTCATGAATTTTAAAACACTTATGATTATATGTCAGGTAATAGAACAATGAAAAGCAGAGCATATCAGTTCTACAGTTTGGACCAGGAAGTCACCTGGACCTGTTTCTTTAATAAGTTGTTATAAAACAAAAATCCCAGAGAGCTACTGCACTCAGAAAAATGAATTGTGGCTCTTGTTTTTTTACTTAAGTGTATTTTGTTGTTTTTATTTAAATACTTTGATTTTTCACACATTTTTGAAATGCTTGTGTAAATATGAAATACATTCAATATCTGACATTACTCAAGACTCTTGGTAAGGGATTACGCAACAGTCTTGAGTAAAATGCAAGAGTTTTGTCCTTCTGGGATTCCGTAGCTGACTATGGCTTTGTTGCGCTCAAACGTGAACAAACGCTCATGCGCAGACTTTATAACGGACAGCGACGTCTGAGCGTAGTTGGTAATGGTTTAATTACCATTTATTAATTTAAATGTACTTTACGTCGTTACTTATCCAGACATTTTGACAGTTTGTAATATTCATGAATCGTGTTGGGCTTTTATGAATAGTTTGCGTACGTCCATCAGTGTAATGGTATTTAATACAACACTTAATAAGTTTGAATTAGGGTTAAGAAGACAAGTTCTTAAGATTTACCTAAGTATGTTGAGTAATTACTATGAAATTTTTTATAAAGGAATTACGCAATACAGTTATGTATTTTGTAGTCAGTAAGGTTGAGTATTAACTATGTAATGAAAATATGTTGCATATATTTAATCCATCTGCATAGATCCAATTGAAGAATGTTAAGTCCATACTATATAAACACGCTTTACAACAATTACTCAATGTGACTGCAGGCAACCGCTTGACGCAAGGCTTTAAGTAAATCTAAAGAATTATTTTTTTGAGTGTAGTGTTAGCGTTTGAAAGAAACTAAATATAAGATCCAGGGCAAGTCTTAGATGGGTCCAGCTGAACGTTGATAAAACATAAACCATCCATCCATCCATCTTCTTCCGCTTATCCGGGGCCGGGTCACGGGGGCAGCAGTCTAAGCAGGGGCTCCCAAGCTTCCTTCTCCCCAGCCACTTCCACCAGCTCCTCCGGACGGACCCCGAGGCGTTCCCAGGCCAGCCGAGAGACATAGTCCCTCCAGCGCGTCCTGGGTCTTCCCCGGGGCTTCCTACCGGTGGGACATGCCTGGAACACCTCCCGAGGGAGGCGTCCAGGAGGCATCCGGACCAGATGCCCGAGCCACCTCAGCTGCTCCTCTCGACGTGGAGGAACAGCGACTCTACTCTGAGCTCCTCCCGTGTGACCGAGCTCCTCACCCTATCTCTAAGGGAGCGCCCGGCCACTCTGCGGAGGAAACTCATTTCGGCCGCTTGTATCCGCGATCTCGTTCTTTCGGTCATTACCCAAAGCTCATGACCATAGGTGAGGGTAGGAACGAGATTGACGGTAAATCGAGAGCTTCGCCTTTCGGCTCAACTCCTCTTCACCACAACGGTCCGATGCAGCGACCGCATCACTGCAGACGCCCATCGCCCAACGCTCCATCCTCCGCTCACTCGTGAACAAGACCCCGAGATACTTGAACTCCTCCACTTGAGGCAGAGACTCCCCACCCACCCGGAGAGGGCAATCCACCTTTTTCCGGTCGAGAACCATGGCCTCGGATTTGGAACAGCTGATTCTCATCCCAGCCGCTTCACACTCGGCTGCAAACCGCCCCAGTGCACGCTGCAGATCCTGGTTCGATGGAGCCAACAGGACAACATCGTCCGCAAAAAGCAGTGATGAGATCCTGTGGTTCCCGAACTGGACCCCCTCCGGCCCCTGGCTGTGCCTAGAAATTCTGTCCATAAATACAATGAACAGAACCGGTGACAAAGGGCAGCCCTGGCGGAGTCCAACATGCACCGGGAACAGGTCTGACTTACTGCCGGCAATGCGAACACAGCTCCTGCTCCGGACAGCCCTTAGCAAAGGGCCCCGGACCCCATACTCCCGAAGCACCCCCCACAGGGCACCACGAGGGACACGGTCGAATGCCTTCTCCAAGTCCACAAAACACATGTGGACTGGTTGGGCAAACTCCCATGAACCCTCGAGCACCCGATGGAGGGTGTAGAGCTGGTCCAGTGTTCCACGACCAGGCCGAAAACCACACTGCTCCTCTTGAATCCGAGGTTCAACTATCGGACGGACTCTCCTCTCCAGTACCCTGGCATAGACTTTACCGGGGAGGCTGAGGAGTGTGATTCCCCTGTAGTTGGAACACACCCTCCGGTCCCCCTTTTTATACAGAGGGACCACCACCCCGGTCTGCCAGTCCAAAGGTACTGTTCCCGACCGCCACGCGATGTTGTAGAGACGTGTCAGCCAAGACAGCCCCACAACACCCAGAGACTTAAGGTACTCAGGACGGATCTCATCCACCCCCGGAGCCTTGCCACCGAGGAGCTTTCTAACCACCTCAGTGACTTCGGCCAGGGTGATGGATGAGTCCGCCTCTGGGTCCCCAGCCTCGACCTCCTCTTCGGAGGACGTGACGGTGGGATTGAGGAGATCCCCAAAGTTTTCCTTCCACCGCCCGACAACATCCCCAGTCGAGGTCAGCAGCTCTCCCCCCGCACTGTAAACAGTATTGGTGAAGGGCCGCTTCCCCCTCCTGAGGCGCCGGACGGTTTGCCAGAATTCCCTTGGGGCCATCCGATAGTCCTCCTTCATGGCCTCCCCAAACTCCTCCCAAACCCGAGTTTTTGCCTCTGCAACCACCCGGGCTGCAGCACGCTTGGCTCGGTACCTGGCCAGCTGCCTCAGGAGTCCACCGGGCCAGCAAGGCCCGGTAGGACTCCTTCTTCAGCTTGACGGCATCCCTTACTTCCGGTGTCCACCACCGGGTTCGGGGATTGCCGCCGCGACAGGCACCACAGGCCTTACGGCCACAGCTACAAGCGGCCGAGTCGACAATGGAGGCCGAGAATGAAGCCCACTCGGGCTCCATGTCCCCAGCCTCCCCCGGGATCCGGGAGAAGCTCTCCCGGAGGTGTGAGTTGAAGGCCGCACTGACAGAGGGTTCTGCCAGACGTTCCCAACAGACCCTCACGATACGCTTGGGCCTGCCAGGTCTTTCCGGCTTCCTCCTCCGCCAGCGGACCCAATTCACCACTAGGTGGTGATCAGTTGACAGCTCTGCCCCTCTCTTCACCCGAGTGTCCAAGACACACGGCCGGAGGTCAGATGACACGACAACAAAGTCGATCATTGACCTCCGGCCTAGGGAGTCCTGGTGCCACGTGCACCGATGGACCCCCTTGTGCTCAAACATGGTGTTCGTTATGGACAAACTGTGACTAGCACAGAAGTCCAATAACAGAACACCGCTCGGTTTCAGATCAGGGAGGCCGTTCCTCCCAATCACTCCTCTCCAAGTGTCACTGTCGTTGCCCACGTGGGCATTGAAGTCCCCCAGTAGAACAATGGAGTCCCCGGTCGGTGCACTGTCCAGTACCCCTCCCAGGGACTCCAAGAAGGCCGGGTACTCTGCACTGCTGTTCGGCCCATAGGCCCACACCACAGTGAGAGACCTGTCCACGACCCGAAGGCACAGGGACGCGACCCTCTCGTTCACCGAGGTAAACTCCAACACGCAGCGGCTGAGCTGTGGGGCAATGAGCCCACACCAGCTCGCCGCCGCACCCCGCGGCCAACGCCAGAGAAATGGAGAGTCCAACCCCTCTCTAGGACTTGGGTTCCGGAACCCAAACTGTGCGTGGAGGTGAGGCCGACTATATCTAGCCGGTAACGCTCAACCTCCCGCACAAGCTCAGGCTCCTTCCCCCCCAGCGAGGTGACATTCCATGTCCCCAGAGCTAGTCTCCATGTCCGGAGATTTGGTCGCTGAGGCCCCCGCCTTCGACTGCCGCCCAGATCTCTCTGCACCCGGCCCCTATGGCATAAAACATAAACCATTATCCATTTATTTGTGTGCAAAGTCAGGCATCAAATTATTACATTCACTTAAATAACATTTTAATTATTATTCAGCCAATACGTATAATTCTGTTGGCGAGTTACTCAGAAGAGGGTGGAGAGCTACTGGTAACTCCAGAGGTACAGGTTGGAGACCCCTGATGTAGAATCATGATCTACGTATAGGCTTTGTTATAGTTTATTCTGAAGTACCATTTCATCATAATCATATCATGTCACTATTAAAAGTCCGTATCCCTATAGTGATACTGAAAATCGCAGTAGTTCCAGCCCAGGTCATCCACAAACTCTATCATGTGTGTCTCCTCAGATTCTCCTAAAAACACGTCTGTGTGGCTCGGCACCAACACTTCACTGTCAGAGGGACAGTCTGTGAATCTGAGCTGCTCCAGCAGAGCCTGGCCTCCAGTCCAGAGCTTCAGCTGGTTCAGGGTCTCCTCACAGGGTCCACAAAGAGTTCATGAAGGACAAGTCTACAGCCTCATCTTCAGCCATGCAACCCAAGGAGAATACTTCTGTCGAGCCAAGAATCAAGTCGGGGAACAAACGTCTCCAACCGTCAACCTGCAGAGTGAGGGTAGGCCATGGCATCCAGATTATTTATACAGAAATCTATGTTCTCAACCCACAAGCAGACGTCACCCACGCTCCTGCAACACAATATTCTATAAATATACAAATGATAGAACACACAATCCACTACAACTTCACAAATCTGATTTGATGTGTAATAGTTTCATTGGCTCGCTGATTGTGTTGTGATAGCGGTCTGAAGGGGGAGTGACTTAGAACAGGGAGCAAATGGAAGGGGTCCTCAGAGCGTCAAAAACAACGATGAAACATATTCAACATTTTAATATGATGTTTTAGGTGAAACAATAAAAGGCGACAAAGTGATTTAAATGTGTTATGTGCTACATAAGACAGGACAGTACACTTAAGGATTCTGTATTGTGTATTGTATTTCCTCTGCTACTAAGTAATGAGGCTACTCATTTAGTCAAGTTGCAAAGTGACTCAGAAAGCAAATTTACAGTTGGGCTAAAGAAAAAAAGCACTTTTCACGATACCCAAAGACACTTGACCCTCCTGCTCGAGCAGAGTGACTCCAACAGTCTGAGTCCAGAGTGCGGAGGCTCAGTTTAAATGTCTTGTGTTTGAACAAATGCATTTGACGTTTCAGACGCTAACGTGAGGATCGGCCCTTACACCGTACTGAAGATATGTGAGGTGGTTGTGCTCTTCTGCGCTCTGCTTCTCATTAAGTGGTGAGACTCTTTTCCGTCTGTGTCAAAGCATTTCTTCAGGTGACACGTGATAATGACAAAGATACTGTTATTTATGTTCCAGTTTGGCAAAGAAAAGAGTGACCCAGAGCCAACAGGTAATTCTGAAATATAACTTCATCATTTATATTGTTTGTCAGGATCATTTGTATCACTGCACCAACATTGTTGCCTCATGTCTCCCGATGAAAGTCTTAAGAATTCACATTTTGCACTGTTGGATCTTAGAAAGGTTCTAAGAAGCTTCAAAATGCAAAAAGAAGAAATGGGAGTGAGACTAAAAAAAACACTAATTAAATAATTAGCAAGCCACTCTTGTTAATCACCTCAGAAATTAGTTTGGGCAGATGGATTGATGCTCATGTTTCCAGGAGGCCAGTGGGAATGTTGCTCCACGTGGTGAAAATGGCTTCACTGAGGGAATCCACTGTCTGGAACTGGTGTTAATTTTTGTAAACTTCCCTCGCCGTCCAACCCTAAATGTTCTCAGTTGGATTTAGATCAGGGGAACAGGCAGAATGGTTCAAAAGAGTGATGTTATTTCTCTAAAGGAAGTCCTTTGTCAGGCGGGCACTCTAAACTGCAGCATTGTCCCGTTGAAAAACCCAGTCATTACCACACAGACGATGGGTTCAGTCATGAGGGCAACATCTCCACATCCAGCTCCCGTTTGACGCCTCTGCACAACCTGAAGCTCCATTGTTCCACTGAAGAAAAAGCCCCTCAGGTCATGATGGCGCCCTCTCCACTGTGCCGTGTAAAACACATCTCAGGTGGGATCTCTTGTCATGTCAGTAACGGTGGAGGCCATCAGGACCGTCAAGGTTAAATCATTTCTCATCAGAGAATAAAACCTTCTTCCACCTTTCAATGTCCCATGTTTGGTGCTCTCGTGCAAACTCCAAACGGGCAATTTTGTGCAGTTGAAGGAGACAAGGTCTTTGAAGATGTTTGTTGTTCTTAAACCCTTCTCTCGCAGATGCCGTCTAATGGTTATGGGACTGCAGTTGGCAACAGTGACCGGCTTAATTTGGGCCGAGGATCGTCCTGTGTCTTGACAGAAGCCAATTGGATCCTTCGGCTCAGGGCTGGTGACAATTTTTTGGGTTTACCACTTGACTTTTTTCCCATAACCCTCAGGATCCTTTAAGAAGGTTAAAATGACTCTTACTGCGTCCAACCTCAGCAGCAATGGCACAATGCGAGAGGGCACGCTGATGCAGCTCAACAATCCAACCGCGTTCAAAGAGAGAAAGCCTTTTTGCCTTTGCCATCAGGAGGTCGTGACAGTGTGGATCCCTAACAGAAAATGACACTGAATCCACATTTTTGTGAAGATGTGGGCTTTTAAAGGCTGTGGTCTTAAACTTTTGCTCAGCTGATGAAGAGCCTATTTTTAGATTAGATTAGATTTTTATTTGCACATAAAGTTAAAACAATTTCGCAATACTGAAAAATATAAACATTTCAGTGCAGGAGAGTGTGAGAAGACCATTGATGGTCTCATAAGGCCACCGCCCCTAAAAACATTTTCATTACAGTCATGAACCGAAGATCACATTTATGAACACTTTAAACAATACTGTACATTCAGATGAGCAACATTTGTTTCAATTGTCTTTTAAAAGAGAAAAGAGATTTAGAAGAGAAAAAGAAAAAGATTTCAGTTTAATGATTGTTTACATCCATCCATCCATCCATCTTCTTCCGCTTATCCGGGGCCGGGTCGCGGGGGCAGCAGTCTAAGCAGGGGCTCCCAAGCTTCCTTCTCCCCAGCCACTTCCTCCAGCTCCTCCGGACGGATCCCGAGGCGTTCCCAGGCCAGCCGAGAGACATAGTCCCTCCAGCGTGTCCTGGGTCTTCCCCGGGGCCTCCTACCGGTGGGACATGCCCGAACACCTCCCGAGGAGGCGTCCAGGAGGCATCCGGACCAGATGCCCGAACCACCTCAGCTGGCTCCTCTCGACGTGGAGGAGCAGCGACTCTACTCCGAGCTCCTCCCGTGTGACCGAGCTCCTCACCCTATCTCTAAGGGAGCGCCCGGCCACTCTGCGGAGGAAACTCATTTCGGCCGCTTGTATCCGCGATCTCGTTCTTTCGGTCATTACCCAGAGCTCATGACCATAGGTGAGGGGAGGAACGTAGATTGACCGGTAAATCGAGAGCTTCGCCTTTCGGCTCAGCTCCCTCTTCACCACAACGGTCCGATGCAGCGACTGCATCACTGCCGACGCCGCACCGATCCGCCTGTCAATCTCGCGCTCCATCCTCCCCTCACTCGTGAACAAGACCCCGAGATACTTGAACTCCTCCACTTGAGGCAGAGACTCCCCACCCACCCGGAGAGGGCAATCCACCTTTTTCCGGTCGAGAACCATGGCCTCGGATTTGGAACAGCTGATTCTCATCCCAGCCGCTTCACACTCGGCTGCAAACCGCCCCAGTGCACGCTGCAGATCCTGGTTCGATGAAGCCAACAGGACAACATCATCCGCAAAAAGCAGCGATGAAATCCTGTGGTCCCTGAACTGGACCCCCTCCGGCCCCTGGCTGCACCTAGAAATTCTGTCCATAAATACAATGAACAGAACCGGTGACAAAGGGCAACCCTGGTGGAGTCCAACATGCACCGGGAACAGGTCTGACTTACTGCCGGCAATGCGAACACAGCTCCTGCTCCGGTCATACAGGGACCGGACAGCCCTTAGCAAAGGGCCCCGGACCCCATACTCCCGGAGCACCCCCCACAGGGCACCACGAGGGACACGGTCGAATGCCTTCTCCAAGTCCACAAAACACATGTGGACTGGTTGGGCAAACTCCCATGAACCCTCGAGCACCCGATGGAGGGTGTAGAGCTGGTCCAGTGTTCCACGACCAGGCCGAAAACCACACTGCTCCTCTTGAATCCGAGGTTCGACTATCGGCCGAACTCTCCTCTCCAGCACCCTGGCATAGACTTTACCGGGGAGGCTGAGGAGTGTGATTCCCCTGTAGTTGGAACACACCCTCCGGTCCCCCTTTTTATACAGAGGGACCACCACCCCGGTCTGCCAGTCCAAAGGTACTGTTCCCGACCGCCACGCGATGTTGGAGAGACGTGTCAGCCAAGACAGCCCCACAACACCCAGAGACTTAAGGTACTCAGGACGGATCTCATCCACCCCCGGAGCCTTGCCACCGAGGAGCTTTAACCACCTCAGTGACTTCGGCCAGGGTGATGGATGAGTCCGCCTCTGGGTCCCCAGCCTCGGCCTCCTCTTCGGAGGACGTGACGGTGGGATTGAGGAGATCCCCAAAGTATTCCTTCCACCGCCCGACAACATCCCCAGTCGAGGTCAGCAGCTCTCCCCCCGCACTGTAAACAGTGTTGGTGAAGGACCGCTTCCCCCTCCTGAGGCGCCGGACGGTTTGCCAGAATTTCCTTGGGGCCGTCCGATAGTCCTCCTCCATGGCCTCCCCGAACTCCTCCCAGACCCGAGTTTTTGCCTCTGCAACCGCCCGGGCTGCAGCACGCTTGGCCCGACGGTACCCGTCAGCTGCCTCAGGAGTCCACCGGGCCTTACTTCAGCTTGACGGCATCCCTTACTTCCGGTGTCCACCACCGGGTTCGGGGATTGCCGCCGCGACAGGCACCGCAGACCTTACGGCCACAGCTACGAACGGCCGCATCGACAATGGAGGCCGAGAACGAAGCCCACTCGGGCTCCATGTCCCCAGCCTCCCCCGGGATCTGGGAGAAGCTCTCCTGGAGGTGTGAGTTGAAGGCCACACGGACAGAAGGTTCCGCCAGACGTTCCCAGCAGACCCTCACGATACGCTTGGGCCTGCCAGGTCTTTCCGGCTTCCTCCTCCGCCAGCGGACCCAACTCACCACCAGGTGGTGATCAGTTGACAGCTCTGCCCCTCTCTTCACCCGAGTGTCCAAGACACACGGCCGGAGGTCAGATGACACGACAACAAAGTCGATCATCGACCTCCGGCCTAGGGAGTCCTGGTGCCACGTGCACCGATGGACCCCCTTGTGCTCGAACATGGTGTTCGTTATGGACAAACTGTGACTAGCACAGAAGTCCAATAACAGAACACCGCTCGGGTTCAGATCAGGGAGGCCGTTCCTCCCAATCACCCCTCTCCAAGTGTCACTGTCGTTGCCCACATGGGCGTTGAAGTCCCCCAGTAGAACAACGGATTCCCCGGTCGGTGCACTATCCAGTATCCCTCCCAGAGACTCCAAGAAGGCCGGGTACTCTGCACTGCTGTTCAGCCCATAGGCCGACACCACAGTGAGAGACCTGTCCCCGACCCGAAGGCGCAGGGATGCGACCCTCTCGTTCACCGGGGTAAACTCGAACACGCAGCTGCTGAGCTGTGAGGCTATAAGCAAGCCCACGCCAGCTCGCCGCCGCTCCCCTCGGCCAACGCCAGAGAAATGGAGAGTCCAACCCCTCTCAAGGAGTTGGGTTCCAGAGCCCAAGCTGTGCGTGGAGGTGAGGCCGACTATATCTAGCCGGTAACGCTCGACCTCCCGCACAAGCTCAGGCTCCTTCCCCCCCACCGAGGTGACATTCCAAGTCCCCAGAGCTAGTCTCCATGTCTGGTCGCCGAGGCCCCCGCCTTCGACTGCCGCCCAGATCTCTTTGCACCCGGCCCCTATGGCTCTTCCCGCGGATGGTGGGTCCAGGAGAGGGCGGTCCCACGTCGCTCCTTCGGGCTGTGACTGGCCGGGCCCCGTGGGGAAAGGCCCGGCCACCAGGCGCTCGCCCACGTGCACCCACCCCAGGCCTGGCTCCAGGGTGGGGCCCCGGTACAGCCTTTCCGGGCGACGTCACTGACCTTGTTTTTAATCTCATCATAGGGGCTTCTGAACCGCTCTTCGTCTGACCCGTCCCCCCGGACCTGTTTGCCTTGGGTGACCCTACCAGGGGCATAAAGCCCCCGACAACATAGCTCCTGGGATCATTCGGGTGCTCAAACCCCTCCACCACGTTAAGGTGGCGGTTTGTTTACAATAAATTGCTTATTCAATTTTTTTTTTGTCTCACTCACATTTTGTCTTTTTGCATTTTGAAGCACTTCTTAGAACCTTCTTAAGATCCAAAAGTGCAAAATGTGAATTCTTGCAATTTTTCAGCTGGTCTTAAAAGTTTGATCAGGAGTGTGTGTTCACTCTACAGGAGGTACATACTTTAAGTACTTGTGTCTTTGTGTCTTTTTCAGAGGTCAGAGGACGACTTTGTGAACTGTGTGGAGGAAAGTCCACTTTAAAAAATATTTTGTTTGTATGATTATAACATAAGTTTATTTGTTTTTCCATTTTCCCTATTGTAAACCACAATATTAACATTAGTACAAACATTAGTATTAAATGGCTTAATAATAGAAACAGGTCGACTGTTGACTTCTCGTTCTAAACTGAGAAGCTCCTCTTCATTGTGATATTTTCTTGTTTCATTCAGCACATTTTCCTTTTCCATGTGTGACCCAGAGTCTGAAATGTTTGAATGATCCACGTCCAGAGCAGTGGGTGGAGACGGGGGGAAGACAAAAACATAACGGCACTTGAGCCTCGAATGCAAGACAGTGCAAGTGTAATTTCTTCTGCTCTCCTGCAGTGTATATTTCTCTCTTTTAATGTTTGGTTTCAAAATAAAATCTATAATTGTATTGTGTTCTCTTCTTTCAGTTATTACACCAATGTGTTGGTGTCATTCAGAAGTTTAATAAACACTGATAGGCTGGTAGTGTCTGTTACATTTACTCAGGAAATTTTAAAAGAAGCTGCACCTGATATTTTTAATCTATTAATTGTTTTGCCCGGGTGTAGATGTTGTAAAAGTGTCTGCAAAGGTCAAAAAAATGAGTGTTTTTCGTTTTGTGGAAACTGATTACAAAATAAGTTGTAAGTTTACTGAAGTTATGTGGGTCTTGATTAGAAAAACAGAAGTTGATTTGGACACTTAACCCCACCTTAAAGAGGAAACTCAACTACAATAACATAATTTATGTATGAAGAAACCTGACGGAGCCTCCAGTCTCATCTTTGTGTTTGTCAGTGAGAGGTGGACGTATGAAAATGGAAACACAGGGGTTCCTTGTGTTACTGCTGTGTTCTGGTGAGTTTTGATTAAAAGTGTTTAAATTGCATTTGGATTGTCCAAAAGTCTTTTTATTGGTGGTGTGTTTCAGGTGCTTTAGGATGTCAATATTCACGTGCTGTGACCATCGATGCACCAAACCTGGAGGCTCTGAGTGGAACCTGTTTGCTGATCCCCTGTTCATTCAATGTTGCTATTGAATATGAAGATAAATTAGACCTGAATCAACGTGTTAAAGCCATTTGGAGTAAGACAAACCCCGACTTAGGCAGACCTGGAGATCCGGTATCTTTTATCGCTTGGACCAGTTTCCCATTTCCTATGGAAATGATCGGAAACCTGCGTCAGAAAAACTGCACCACTCTGTTCTCTGATATGAACACAGTTCGTTCTGACCAGTATTATTTGAGAATAGAAAACTACAAGTTTAAGGAAACTGCACTTTGTGATCCACTTCATATAACGGTTCAAGGTGAGACATATTCTTTTATATTTTATGTATTTCATAGTCGAACAAGGCACGTACGGATGTAGACAAAACAATGACCACAATCTCCTTTTATATAGTTTTATTGTTATTGTTGTAAGACATTTGTATCAAACAGAAGCTTCTGCAGGATTTGTCGAAGTATTGTCCAGTGAAGAGGTATTTATCACACGTCTGTGCACTGGAGCTGAGACCAGATCTGGTGCCACAAGATTTCACAAGACAGATGTTGTGTAAATGTCAGAACTTCCTGTCAGGGATTGGTGGGTGGTATGTGTTCCTCTCCCTTCTGTGTCTGTCTGCTCCTCTTGGGGGTGTGGCTGGGCTAATGCTGCAGTGTGGCTCACCTGCAGCTCATTGTCCATTCAGCCCCAGTTCTTAGTCCTGTCCTTGTCCTTTGTTCCTTGTCAGTTCCTCCCTTGTCTACGTCTGCCTATTGCTTGTCTCCATCCTCGTCCTGCATGTCCATGTCGTCCTGCTTGTCCACGTCTTCAACCTGTCCATAACCTGTGAGTCTTTCCCGTGTCTCCAGCTTCCATCACCACATCCTGCATTCCCCTTCAATAAACTGGTTAACATCTACCTGCGTCTCTGTCTCGGCTTTGGGGTCCTCAACCACACTCAATCCCTGACACTTCCCCCAGAATTTACAAAAAGAAGAAAAGTCAAAAGCTGTAGTTCCAAAAAGTGATACTACAATGACCACTAAAGTAGGCGACTACATAAAATAAATCATAATGATGAGGCCACAAATGTGAACTCAATCACACTATTTATACATTATAAATGATGTAAAAAATATTCTCAATTTTTCCAATTGATTTGACACACGATTGTAAAGAAGATTTTTCGACAATTGTAAAGAAGATTTTTCAGTTTTTGATCAAAATATTTACGTGGCATAAGAAATCGAGGAATTTGGCGATTTTATTTATTTTATAGTTATATTTATGTTTCTATATACAGCTATACATGCGTCTGAGCTTTAGAACAAGGTAAAACATCCACATGGAATATCGGCCCAGATTTTGGCCGATATGTTTCCAATATATATCGGTCGGGCCCTAATTAAAATCCTTCAAGACCTAAGGGTATTTAGTATATTTGTCCTCACCTGGATTTTTTCTTAATTTTGCTACTAAAACTGCCCCTTTTACCCCCTAATGAAGTATTATTCATCCATCCCACATGACTAAGAGAGTGTCGCCATTATGGACGTGATTCAACAGGCTTGAGCCACTGAACGCTTGCAGTACGAGGAGTTCAGAGGGAGTTTTTAAAAGCGCCAAGAGGAAAGTTTGGGCGTGCCAGTTTATTGTTGTCCAAATGGTTGTAGTAACTTCATGAAAGCATGAGGCCAGATTTGTCATTTTACCCTCTGGATGTAGAGCGACAGAGAAAATGTAAACAAACCTTGGCGGGATGAGTGGCGACCTGCAGCGCCAGCGACTCTGGTCCCAGAGTCAGGACTAAACTCGGAGATTCAGCGTCTCGGATTCATGCAGCTAAAACCTGGAACAGTCTGAACATCTGAGACAGACTCTGCTCAGACTCAGGTTCTGTTCAGCTGCAGACGACTGAAAGGTTTTCACTCTGAAATCTTCTCTTTTTAATTTTATATTTTGTTTATATTTATGTTTTGCTTTGTTTGTATTGTGATTTTAATGTATTTCTTAATCTGTAAAGCACTTTGACTTAAGAATTGTGTTGTACAAATAAACTTGCTTTGCCTTTAGCCTTAGATCATGTCTTGAAAAAAAAGTGTTGCATATAACAGGAACCTGAAACCTGCGAATAAGAACATTTCACAACTTTCAGAGGCCACAACAGACTTTTGCTGTCAAGAGAAAAATACAGCTCCTTTAAATCTAAATGCACAAATCCCCAATGTAATAAACACTAAAGGATGTTATTGTGTTCTGATCTGTGGTGTTTGCACTGATCTCATCACATTGATTAAAACTGATCTGATCTGAGCCCTTTGTCACCGGTTCTGTTCATTGTGTTTATGGACAGAATTTCTAGGTGCTTAGCCGAAAGGCAAAGCTCTGGATTTACCTCAGTCACGTTCCTCCCCTCACCTGTAGCCCTGACTCTGGGGAACGACCGAAAGGATGAGGTCGAGAGAGAGGGTGAGGAGCTCGGAGTAGAGCTGTTTCTCCTCCATGTGGAGAGGAGCAGCTGTGGGGCGGAGCATCTGTTCCCTCAGGAGGTGTTCATGTCCCACCAGGAGGAGGCCCCGGGGAAGACCCAGGACACTGGAGGGACTCTGTCTCTGGGCCTGGGAACGACTCGGGGTCCAGGAGGAGCTGGAGGAAGTGTCTGGGGTGAGGGAAGTCTGGGAGTCCCTGCTTACACTGCTTCCCCCACAACCTGGCCCAAGATAAGAGGAAGCAAATGGATGATCTGAACACTTAGTCCCGCTTAAAGAAGAAGCTCATCTATTAAAATATCCTTTATTTTCCCGATGACGCCGCTTCACTCTTAGATTTCTGTCATTTTAAAACAGTTCATCTGGATGCACGAAAATGGAAACACCTGGATTTCTTTTGTTACTGCTGTGTTTTGGTAAGTTTTGATTTTAAAAATTTTTTTTTATTTTGCTATTAAATACATACAACCTTGTTCAGATGTCTGATGTTTCAGGTGCTTTAGGATGTCCATATTCTCGTTATTTGACCGTCGCTGTACCAAACCTGGAGGCTCTGAGTGGATCCTGTTTGCTGATCTCGTGCACTTTCAGAATTGATGTCCAACATGAAGATAAATTAAACCTGACTAAACCTGTTGTAGCCATTTGGAGAAAGACATGTGGAAGCAACAAATGCAAATGCCTCTTCATTTCATCACACACTATAACCTGAGATGTTATAACATTTCAGTAACTTAACTTTGTGGAAACTGATTACATGTTAAGTTTACTGACCTTATCTGGGTTTACAGGAACAGGACGTCTTGGTTAGAAGTTGATTTTAACTCTTGCTCCACCTGAAACAGGAAGCCTATATACAAGGAAGTCTGACCTGGCCTCCAAGTCTCATATTTCTGTTTGTCGTTTTCAAACTGTCAGTGAGAGGTGGACGTATGAAAATGGAAACACAGGGGTTCCTTGTGTTACTGCTGTGTTCTGGTAAGTATTGATTAAAAGTGATTAAATTGCATTTGGATTGTCCAAAAGTCTTTTTATTGGTGGTGTGTTTCAGGTGCTTTAGGATGTCCGTATAGACGAGATCTGTTCATCTCTGCACCGAACCTGGAGGCTCTGAGTGGATCCTGTTTGCTGATGCCCTGTTCATTCAGACCTGCTCCTGAACATGAAGATAAATTAGACCTGAATAAAAGTGTAGTGGCCATTTGGACTAAGACACATCCCTACTTAGGCAGACCAGGAGATCCAGTGTATTTTCACAGTGCTATGACCAGCCTCTCATCTCCTATGGAAATGATCGGAAACCTGCGTGAGAAAAACTGCACCGCTCTGTTCTCTGATATATACACAAATCATTCTGACCAGTTTTATTTGAGAATAGAAAACTACAAGTTTAAGGGAACTGCACTTTGTGATCCACTTCATATAACAGTTCAAGGTGAGACATATTCTTTTATATTTTATGTATTTCATAGTCGAACAACACCTCAGCACTTTTGTGTGTTCTTGAAAATAAGACCAAGCATTTGCATTAGATGTACAGTAAACTGTAGGATGTCTCTATTCACTCACAAAACTTTATATTTTCTTATGTTTGAGTTTCTATGTTGAAAGTGACAAAGTTTGGGACAGTTTTTTTTTTTTCAATCATCTGAACAGAACTTTACTTTTGCTAAATAAAATGCAATCTCAGGAAAATGCAGTTCTTTAGATGGAGAGAGAACACCATCCTCTGTGAGCTGAAGAGCTGCTTTTACAAATGATCTGTGATATGTGTACGTCACTGTAAGCAAATGTGAGTCAGAGCAGAGAAGTGTGTGTGTGTCAAGTGGAACTATTAAATGTTTCTGTTGTTGTGCAGAGTCTCCGTGGACTCCGTCAGTGCAGGTTTCAGGGACACAGAGGGAGCAGGACACAGTGACTATAACCTGCTCTGCTCCTGCTCCCTGTCCTCAAGCTCCTCCTAAACTCACATGGAGCCTCCAACCAGAGCCTCCACACAGCACAGACCAAAACTCTGATGGGACCTTCTCCACCTCAGAGCAGCACATGGACCAAAACTCTGATGGGACCTTCTCCACCTCAGTACAACTCCAGATGAGATTATCTGAGCAGCACCACGGCCTGAAGGTGAACTGTTCTGCTGTGTATCCTGTGACGGGAGGACAGAAGAGGGCAGAGGGGAGCATCTCTCTGAGTGTGGAGTGTAAGTGTGCAGCTTCACTGAAAACTTTTGTCTGTGATCATGTCCAGTTTGAACATTATGTTTTGTGTCATGAATTTTAAAACACTTATGATTATATGTCAGGTAATAGAACAATGAAAAGCAGAGCATATCAGTTCTACAGTTTGGACCAGGAAGTCACCTGGACCTGTTTCTTTAATAAGTTGTTATAAAACAAAAATCCCAGAGAGCTACTGCACTCAGAAAAATGAATTGTGGCTCTTGTTTTTTTACTTAAGTGTATTTTGTTGTTTTTATTTAAATACTTTGATTTTTCACACATTTTTGAAATGCTTGTGTAAATATGAAATACATTCAATATTTGACATTACTCAAGACTCTTGGTAAGGGATTACGCAACAGTCTTGAGTAAAATGCAAGAGTTTTGTCCTTCTGGGATTCCGTAGCTGACTATGGCTTTGTTGCGCTCAAACGTGAACAAACGCTCATGCGCAGACTTTATAACGGACAGCGACGTCTGAGCGTAATTGGTAATGGTTTAATTACCATTTATTAACTTTAAATGTACTTTACGTCGTTACTTATCCAGACATTTTGACAGTTTGTAATATTCATGAATCGTGTTGGGCTTTTTGTCAGGGTTTGGTGTTTGTGTTCCCCCTCCCCTCGTGTGTGTCTGCCTGCTCCTCCCCTCGTGTGTGATTGCCTGCTCGCCCCTCCTGTGTGATTGCTTGCTCCACCCCTAATGTGTTACACCTGTGTCTCATTTGTTTCCCCACCCTTTAGTATATATAGTCTGAGTCTTCCCCTGTGTCTTGTGTCAGATTGTCTTTTCTTTTTCCCCGTGCTTTTTCCCCGTGCTTTTTCCCCGTGCTTTTTCCCCGTGCTTTTTCCTCGTGCTTTTTCCTCGTGCTTTTTCCTCGGTCAGATTGTCTTTTCTTTTTCCCCGTGCTTTTTCCCCGTGCTTTTTCCCCGTGCTTTTTCCCCGTGCAGCATTTATTGTGTCATGGAAATAAAACCACTTTGTTGAAGCCACGCATTTGGGTGTCCTGTGCTGAGTCTGATAGCACAATCTGACCAAGATGAACCCAGCGGGCTCGAATCCACCTGTTCCTTCTGATCCTGTTCGCACTGCTATCCAAGCCCAAGGACAGAGAATTTTTCAACAAGAGGAACAACTAGGACTAATACGCCGTGATCTTAAGGAGATGGCAGATCGCCAGGAGTCAATGATTTCTGCCTTCACCAGTCAACTCCCTTCCTGGGCCGCCGCTGGACACTGTTCTCCGTCTGGGGTGGCAGAATCCCTTCCTGGACCACCGCTGGACATTGTTCTCCTCCAGGGTGGTAGATTCCCTTCCTGACCACCGCTGGACATTGTTCTCCGTCCAGGGTGGTAAATTCTTCTTGGACCACCGCTGGACACTGTTCTCCGTCTGGGGTGGTCGATTCTCCTGACCACCGCTGGACATTGTTCTCCGTCCAGGGTGGTAAATTTCTTCTTGACCACCGCTGGACACTGTTCTCCGTCTGGGTGGTCGATTCTCCTGGACCACCGCTGGACATTGTTCTCCATCCAGGGTGGTAGATTCTTGGACCATCGCTGACATTGTTCTCCGGTCCAGGGTGGTAGATTCCTTTGGACCATCGCTGACATTGTTCTCCGTCCAGGGTGGTAGATTCCTTTTGGACCATCGCTGGACACTGTTCTCCGCCCAGGGTGGTAGTTTCCTTGGACCATCGCTGACATTGTTCTCCGTCCAGGGTGGTAGATTCCTTTTGGACCATCGCTGGACATTGTTCTCCGTCAGGGTGGTAGATTCTTTGGACCATCGCTGGACATTGTTCTCGTCCAGGGTGGTAGATTCCTTGGACCATCGCTGACATTGTTTCTCCGTCCAGGGTGGTAGATTCCTTTTGGACCATCGCTGACATTGTTCCTCCGTCCAGGGTGGTAGATTCCCTTTTGGACCATCGCTGACATTGTTCTCCGTCCAGGTGGTAGATTCCCTTTTGGACCATCGCTGGACATTGTTCTCCTCGTCCCAGGTGGTAGATTCCTTTTGGACCATCGCTGACATTGTTCTCCGTTCAGGGTGGTAGATTCTTTTGGACCATCGCTGGACATTGTTCTCCGTCCAGGTGGTAGATTCTCTTTGGACCATCGCTGGACATTGTTCTCCGTCCAGGGTGGTAGATTCCTTTTGGACCATCGCTGACACTGTTCTCCGTCTGGGGTGGTAGATCCCCTTCCTGGACCACCGCTGACACTGTTCTCCGTCTGGGGTGGCCAACTCCTTTCCTGGACCATCGCTGGACACTGTTCTCCGCCTGGGGTGGTCAACTCCTTCTTGGACCATCGCTGGACACTGTTCTTCGTCTGGGGTGGTCAACTCCTTCCTGGGCTGCCGCTGGACACTTGTCTCCGTCTGGGGTGGCCGTATCCCTTCTTCTCGCCGCTGCTGGACACTAAGCTTCCGTCCGGGGTGGCTGTGTCCCTTCCTGGCTGCTGCTGGTCGCTCCTCTCCATCCTGGGTGCCAGTTTCCCTGTGTCCCTCCGTCCAGGCCCCCTCCACCCTCCCGTGTTTGTGTTGTTGTTTGGGACGCCTGGGAGCCGTCCCATTGAGGGGGTACTGTCAGGGTTTGGTGTTTGTGTTCCCCTCCTCGTGTGTGTCTGCCTGCTCCTCCCCTCGTGTGTGATTGCCTGCTCGCCCCTCCTGTGTGATTGCTTGCTCCACCCCTAATGTGTTACACCTGTGTCTCATTTGTTTCCCCACCCTTTAGTATATATAGTCTGAGTCTTCCCCTGTGTCTTGTGTCAGATTGTCTTTTCTTTTTCCCCGTGCTTTTTCCCCGTGCTTTTTCCCCGTGCTTTTTCCCCGTGCTTTTTCCTCGTGCTTTTTCCTCGTGCTTTTTCCTCGGTCAGATTGTCTTTTCTTTTTCCCCGTGCTTTTTCCCCGTGCTTTTTCCCCGTGCAGCATTTATTGTGTCATGGAAATAAAACCACTTTGTTGAAGCCACGCATTTGGGTGTCCTGTGCTGAGTCTGATACTTTTATGAATAGTTTGCGTACGTCCATCAGTGTAATGGTATTTAATACAACACTTAATAAGTTTGAATTAGGGTTAAGAAGACAAGTTCTTAAGATTTACCTAAGTATGTTGAGTAATTACTATGACATTTTTTATAAAGGAATTACGCAATACAGTTCTGTATTTTGTAGTCAGTAAGGTTGAGTATTAACTATGTAATGAAAATATGTTGCATATATTTAATCCATCTGCATAGATCCAATTGAAGAATGTTAAGTCCATACTATATAAACACGCTTTACAACAATTACTCAATGTGACTGCAGGCAACCGCTTGACGCAAGGCTTTAAGTAAATCTAAAGAATTATTTTTTTGAGTGTAGTGTTAGCGTTTGAAAGAAACTAAATATAAGATCCAGGGCAAATCTTAGATGGGTCCAGCTGAACGTTGATAAAACATAAACCATTATCCATTTATTTGTGTGCAAAGTCAGGCATCAAAATATTACATTCACTTAAATAACATTTTAATTATTATTCAGCCAATACGTATAATTCTGTTGGCTTAATTTACTCAGAAAGAGGGTGGAGAGCTACTGGTAACTCCAGAGGTACAGGTTGGAGACCCCTGATGTAGAATCATGATCTACGATAGGCTTTGTTATAGTTTATTCTGAAGTGCCATTTCATCATAATCATATCATGTCACTATTAAAAGTCCGCGGTGCCTATAGTGATACTGAAAATCGCAGTAGTTCCAGCCCAGGTCGTCCACAAACTCTATCATGTGTTTCTCCTCAGATTCTCCTAAAAACACATCTGTGTGGCTCAGCTCCAACACTTTTCCACTATCTGTTGGAGGGTCTGTAATTCTGAGCTGCTCCAGCAGAGCCTGGCCTCCAGTCCAGAACTTCAGCTGGTTCAGGGTCTCCTCACAGGGTCCACAAAGAGTTCATGAAGGACAAGTCTACAGCCTCATCTTCAGCCATGCAACCCAAGGAGAATACTTCTGTCGAGCCAAGAATCAAGTCGGGGAACAAAACTCTCCAACTGTCAACCTGCAGAGTGAGGGTAGGCCATGGCATCCAGATTATTTATACAGAAATCTATGTTCTCAGCCCACAAGCCGACGTCACCCACGCTCCTGCAACACAATATTCTATAAATATACAAATGATAGAAAACACAATCCACTACAACTTCACAAATCTGATTTGATGTGTAATAGTTTCATTGGCTTGTTGATTGTGTTGTGATAGCAATCTGAAGGGGGAGTGACTTAGAACAGGGAGCAAATGGAAGGGGTCCACAGAGCGTCAAAAACATATTCAACATTTTAATATCGTATATATTTGTGAGTGTGTTTGTTTGTGTTTTCTGGACTCAGATGTCTGTTGTCCTTCCTGGTTCTGCTGCAGCTCTTTTAGTTTGGGGGTCATGGCCCCGAGTGTCCGATCACCACAGACTCCACTGATGCTTTCACCTTCCAGGCCCTCTCCAGCTCTTCCTTGAGCCCCTGGTATTTCTCTAGTTTCTCGTGTTCCTTTTTACCATTGCTCGGTATTGCAATGTCCATCACCACGGCTTTGTTCTCTCGCTTATCCAAAACCACGATGTCTGGTTGGTCCATCACCATTCTGTCAGTCTGTATCTGAAGTCCCACAGGATCTTGGCTCATTCTCCACAACCTTTGGAGGCGTTTCCCACCTTGATCCTGGGGTTTCCAGCCCGTACTCTGCACAGATGTTTCTGTACACTATGCCCGCTACTTGGTTAAGTCGCTCCATGTCGCTTTCCCTGCAGCATCTTACACCCTGCAGTTATGTGCTGGACTGTCTCAGGCACTTCTTTGCACAGCCTACACCTTGGGTCTTGTCTGGTGTGGTAGATCTGGGCCTCAGGATGAGGGTTAGAGTTGGAAGTTTGTGTGTCCTTCAGACCAGCCCTCTCCAGCCATTGGGAGGATTTCTTGATATCAGCCACTTCAGTTCTGTTTTGGTGGTTTGCCCTGTAGAGGTGTGTCCTGCCACAGATGGTCCCTCCAGCAGTATTATTTGAGAATAGAAGATATTTTGTTTTCAGTGAAACAATAAAAGGCGACAAAGTGATTTAAATGTGTTATGTGCTACATAAGACAGGACAGTACACTTAAGGATACTGTATTGTGTATTGTATTTCCTCTGCTACTAAGTAATGAGGCTACTCGTTTAGTCAAGTTGCAAAGTGACTCAGAAAGCAAATTTACAGTTGGGCTAAAGAAAAAAAGCACTTTTCACGATACCCAAAGACACTTGACCCTCCTGCTCGAGCAGAGTGACTCCAACAGTCTGAGTCCAGAGTGCGGAGGCTCAGTTTAAATGTCTTGTGTTTGAACAAATGCATTTGACGTTTCAGACTTTAACGTGAGGATCGGCCCTTACACCGTACTGAAGATATGTGGGGTGGTTGTGCTCTTCAGCGCTCTGCTCCTCATTGAGTGGTGAGACTCTTTTCCGTCTGTGTCAAAGCATTTCTTCAGGTGACACGTGATAATGACAAAGATACTGTTATTTATGTTCCAGTTTGGCAAAGAAAAGAGTGACCCAGAGCCAACAGGTAATTCTGAAATATAACTTCATCATTTATATTGTTTGTCAGGATCATTTGTATCACTGCACCAACATCTGCTGCCTCGTGTCTCACTTTATTATTGCAGGTGTAAACATGTCTGCAGTATGTACACCCTACAGTAGGTACATACTTTAAGTACTTGTATGTATCTGTTTGTCTTTTTCAGAGGCCAGAGGACGACTATGTGAACTGTGTGGAGGAAAGTTCAGTTTAAAGAAGACTTTTTTGCATTACTATAACATACATTCATCATTGTTTTTCCATTTTCCCCCATTGTAAACCACAATATTAACATTAGTGTAAAGGTCAAACTAGCTCTTATATACATTCACACATGGTCCATGGCTTTTAATACTAAGGTCACAGGAAGTCACCAAAATAATAGGAAGTCACCTTTTATTTTGGTGACTTCCTGTGTTGGCGGAGGTGAAGGAGGGAACGTTGGCTCGATATACTGAAAAGACGAAAAGTAAAGCCAGACATTTAACGGTAGAGAATAAAAACTACGATGAAAAGTTATAAAAACCCAAAGATAGATAGTAAAGATAGCAGCAGTCGACAGAGGAACAAGGTTTGTTTTATTTGGTAATGTATATTTGAGCTGATTCTAATTTGTACTGAATGAATGTTAAAATATTGATAACAATGTGTTAGAATAATTATGTATATTATCCCATATTTGTCTTAATCATGTGTTAGATATTTGTGTATTTGCAATAATCTCTTTTGTGCTTCCAAACTGTGTGCAGTACTTTTCCACTGCTGTGCAGCTGAAGGCTGGAGCCAGGCTTATCAGACTATGAGACGAGAGCTGTTTGATTTTGGCAAAACATGAACTGAATGTGCTCAAACTCCAGCGTAATCTCCGCACTCAGCCTACTGTCCGACCTTGATCAATAATGCATAATCATATTTTATTATATTTATCCTATCTTGGTATCACTGCTGTTTTCCCCCCCTTCCTTTAGAGCAGCGATACCCATTGTAACCAGGGCCATCCTAATGTAAATAAAAGTGAGGAGACGGCGGGCGTGCTCCAGAGCGGGTTGGAGAGTGTATCTGGGCACGTCTCAATCCGTTCTCCTCGCGAGTAAAACTAAATAATCTCTCTTGTCTTTCTTCTCTGAATGTTTTAGATGGTGTTTAAACCTAACACAATGTAATGAGCTTGTAGTAATATGGTGTGTAGTAATTTCCGTTATTTTGTTCTTTTTAGCTCTGACGTTGTTTCTATGACATGGAAGGAAAACATTAAAAGTCATTTAACCATCAGTTCTGGCCTTTCTAGGCTTGACTGGATGCTACAATTAGTATAAAATGGCTTCATAATAGAAACAGCTCGACTGTTGACTTCTCGTTCTGAACTGCAGAACTGAGAAGCTCCTCCTCTTCATCCTGGCATTTTATTGTTTCATTCAGCACATTTTCCTTTTACATGTGTGACCCAGAGTCTGAAATGTTTGAATGATCCACGTCCAGAGCAGTGGGTGTCGGTCCTCATGGGTAAAGATGCACACTGCCCGAAGATGTCCTATCCTCAAAATGACACATGTTGGTTGGAAAAACAGATGACCTCAACACTTACTTCCACTGAAAGAGGAAGCTCAACGATTAAAAGGAAACGTGACGCAGCCTTAAGTCTCATGTTGTAATTTTGAAGCGTCAGTGAGAGCTGGATGCATAAAAATGGAAACACATGGATTTTCCGTGTTACTGCTGTGTTATAGTGAGTTGTTTTTACTTGTTTTGTTTGCCATTAAATACTATAACCTGCTCTGCTCCCTCTGCCTGTCCTCCACACATCATGGTCCAAAACTCTGACGCACAGAATTTGAGGTTTTCATTCTCTGTAAGCCACAATAAGCCTCAAGAAATAAACCCTTGAAATATTTCACTCTATGTGTCATGAGCCTATATAATATTTGGGGTTGACTTTCTGAAATGAGTGACAAAACATATTTAACTTTTTCATGATATTCTAACTATTTGTAATGCATTACACACCCTGCAATAATAAAGGAACAGTGCACTGAAGAGCCCCACATATCTTCAGTAAGGCGTAAGGCCCAATCCTGTCGCTAAAAACAAGTTTTAAAAAAAACACAGGTGAGCCTCCTCACTCTGGACATGGAGCTCAGTCTAATTCAATTCGGTGGTGGGATTCTGTCAGAAGCCAAAAAAACGGCACAGATCAGTGTTTCCTCGGTGGAGATCTCACTGTGGCAGTGAGTCTGTCAAGGCAACAAACTAGTGTAGTGATGGGGGCAAGTTCTGAACTTCCAATTTGCTTCACACTGAAGAAGCTTAACTCCACTTTAACCCATCTTACAACAGCCACGAGTCTAACAAACAAAACGCTCTGCCTGGTTCACTCATTAGTGTCTGGAAACGTTAGAAAACAACTTTATAAGCACCTCACACTTCCCTCTGCTGATTTCCCACTGCACAGGCCAACGCCCAAAAGACTCGATCGCCGATGTTGTTTCTGATCCCATTTATTTACCAGTGAATTATATATTTTTAAAACGCTAAAAAATACATTCCCGAACCATTTTCTATCAACAACTTTCAGTTTCTCTTCTTCTTCTTCTTCTTGATAATAATACACTTGTTTGCTAGTTACAGTAACTATAAATGACTGATCTCATCACATTGATTAAAACTGATCTGATCTGAGCCCTTTGTCACCGGTTCTGTTCATTGTGTTTATGGACAGAATTTCTAGGTGCAGTCAGGGGCCGGAGGGGGTCCAGTTCGGGGTCAAGGGCCGGAGGGGGTCCAGTTCGGGGTCAGGGGCCGGAGGGGGTCCAGTTCGGGGACCAGAGGATCTCATCTCTGCTGCTCCTCCACGTGGAGAGGAGCAGCTGAGGGGAGGAGCATCTGTTCCCTCAGGAAGTGTTCATGTCCCACCGGGAGGAAGACCCAGGACACTGGAGGGACTCTGTCTCTCGGCCTGGGAACAGCTCAGGGTCCAGGAGGAGCTGGAGGAAGTGTCTGGGGTGAGGGAAGTCTGGGAGTCCCTGTTTAGACTGAAACCCCCGCGACCTGGCCCCGGATAAGAGGAAGAAAATGGATGGATGGATGATCTGAACACTGAAAGAGGAACCCCATCTATTAAAATATCCTTTATTTTCCCGATGACGCCGCTTCACTCTTAGATTTCTGTCATTTTAAAACAGTTCATCTGGATGCACGAAAATGGAAACACCTGGATTTCTTTTGTTACTGCTGTGTTTTGGTAAGTTTTTATTTATTTATTTTTAATTTTACTATTAAATACATACAACCTTGTTCAAATGTCTGATGTTTCAGGTGCTTTAGGATGTCCATATTCTCGTTATTTGACCGTCGCTGTACCAAACCTGGAGGCTCTGAGTGGATCCTGTTTGCTGATCTCGTGCACTTTCAGAATTGATGTCCAACATGAAGATAAATTAAACCTGACTAAACCTGTTGTAGCCATTTGGAGAAAGACATGTGGAAGCAACAAATGCAAATGCCTCTTCATTTCATCACACACTATAACCTGAGATGTTATAACATTTCAGTAACTTAACTTTGTGGAAACTGATTACATGTTAAGTTTACTGACCTTATCTGGGTTTACAGGAACAGGACGTCTTGGTCAGAAAAACAGAAGTTGATTTTAACACTTGCTCCACCTTAAACAGGAAGCTCAAGTACATTAAAGCAGCCTATATACAAGGAAGTCTGACGTGACCTCCAAGTCTCATCTTTCTGTTTGTCGTTGTCAAACTGTCAGTGAGAGGTGGACGTATGAAAATGGAAACACAGGGGTTCCTTGTGTTACTGCTGTGTTCTGGTGAGTATTGATTAAAAGTGTTTAAATTGCATTTGGATTGTCCAAAAGTCTTTTTATTGGTGGTGTGTTTCAGGTGCTTTAGGATGTCCGTATACACGAGTTCTGAACATCTCTGCACTGAACCTGGAGGCTCTGAGTGGATCCTGTTTGCTGATGCCCTGCACATTCAGACCTGCTCCTGAACATGAAGATAAATTAGACCTGAATCAACCTGTATTCGCCATTTGGAGTAAGACACGTCCCTACACAGGCAGACCTGGAGATCCAGTGTTTTTTCACAGTGTTATGACCAGCCCCTCATCTCCTATGGAAATGATCGGAAACCTGTCTGAGAAAAACTGCACCACTCTGTTCTCTGATATATACACAAATCATTCTGACCAGTATTATTTGACAATACAAAACTACAAGTTTAGGGCGTTTGCAGTTTGTGATCCACTTCATATAACGGTTCAAGGTGAGACATATTCTTTTATATTTTATGGATTTCATAGTCGAACAACACCTCAGCACTTTTGTGTGTTCTTGAAAATAAGACCAAGCATTTGCATTAGATGTACAGTAAACTGTAGGATGTCTCTATTCACTCACAAAACTTTATATTTTCTTATGTTTGAGTTTCTATGTTGAAAGTGGCAAAGTTTGGGACAGTTTTTTTTTCAATCATCTGAACAGAATTTTAGTTTTCCTAAATAAAATGTAATCTCAGGAAAATGCAGTTCTTTAGATGGAGAGAGAACACCATCCTCTGTGAGCTGAAGAGCTGCTTTTACAAATGATCTGTGATATGTGTACGTCACTGTAAGCAAATGTGAGTCAGAGCAGAGAAGTGTGTGTGTGTCAAGTGGAACTATTAAATGTTTCTGTTGTTGTGCAGAGTCTCCGTGGACTCCGTCAGTGCAGGTTTCAGGGACACAGAGGGAGCAGGACACAGTGACTATAACCTGCTCTGCTCCTGCTCCCTGTCCTCAAGCTCCTCCTAAACTCACATGGAGCCTCCAACCAGAGCCTCCACACAGCACAGACCAAAACTCTGATGGGACCTTCTCCACCTCAGAGCAGCACATGGACCAAAACTCTGATGGGACCTTCTCCACCTCAGTACGACTCCAGATGAGATTATCTGATCAGCACCACGGCCTGAAGGTGAACTGTTCTGCTGTGTATCCTGTGACGGGAGGACAGAAGAGGGCAGAGGGGAGCATCTCTCTGAGTGTGGAGTGTAAGTGTGCAGCTTCACTGAAAACTTTCAAGAAGTGTCTGATCATGTCAGAAAAGATTATGTTTTGTGTCATGAATTTTAAAACACTTATGATTATATGTCAGGTAATAGAACAATGAAAAGCAGAGCATATCAGTTCTACAGTTTGGACCAGGAAGTCACCTGGACCTGTTTCTTTAATAAGTTGTTATAAAACAAAAATCCCAGAGAGCTACTGCACTCAGAAAAATGAATTGTGGCTCTTGTTTTTTTACTTAAGTGTATTTTGTTGTTTTTATTTAAATACTTTGATTTTTCACACATTTTTGAAATGCTTGTGTAAATATGAAATACATTCAATATTTGACATTACTCAAGACTCTTGGTAAGGGATTACGCAACAGTCTTGAGTAAAATGCAAGAGTTTTGTCCTTCTGGGATTCCGTAGCTGACTATGGCTTTGTTGCGCTCAAACGTGAACAAACACTCATGCGCAGACTTTATAACGGACAGCGTCGTCTGAGCGTAATTGGTAATGGTTTAATTACCATTTATTAACTTTAAATGTACTTTACGTCGTTACTTATCCAGACATTTTGACAGTTTGTAATATTCATGAATCGTGTTGGGCTTTTATGAATAGTTTGCGTACGTCCATCAGTGTAATGGTATTTAATACAACTTACTTAATAAGTTTGAATTAGGGTTAAGAAGACAAGTTCTTAAGATTTACCTAAGTATGTTGAGTAATTACTATGAAATTTTTTATAAAGGAATTACACAATACAGTTCTGTATTTTGTAGTCAGTAAGGTTGAGTATTAACTATGTAATGAAAATATGTTGCATATATTTAATCCATCTGCATAGATCCAATTGAAGAATGTTAAGTCCATACTATATAAACACGCTTTACAACAATTACTCAATGTGACTGCAGGCAACCGCTTGACGCAAGGCTTTAAGTAAATCTAAAGAATTATTTTTTTGAGTGTAGTGTTAGCGTTTGAAAGAAACTAAATATAAGATCCAGGGCAAGTCTTAGATGGGTCCAGCTGAACGTTGATAAAACATAAACCATTATCCATTTATTTGTGTGCAAAGTCAGGCATCAAAATATTACATTCACTTAAATAACATTTTAATTATTATTCAGCCAATACGTATAATTCTGTTGGCGAGTTACTCAGAAGAGGGTGGAGAGCTACTGGTAACTCCAGAGGTACAGGTTGGAGACCCCTGATGTAGAATCATGATCTACGTATAGGCTTTGTTATAGTTTATTCTGAAGTGCCATTTCATCATAATCATATCATGTCACTATTAAAAGTCCGTATGCCTATAGTGATACTGAAAATCGCAGTAGTTCCAGCCCAGGTCGTCCACAAACTCTATCATGTGTGTCTCCTCAGATTCTCCTAAAAACACATCTGTGTGGCTCGGCACCAACACTTTTCCACTATCTGTTGGAGGGTCTGTGAATCTGAGCTGCTCCAGCAGAGCCAGGCCTCCAGTCCAGAGCTTCAGCTGGTTCAGGGTCTCCTCACAGGGTCCACAAAGAGTTCATGAAGGACAAGTCTACAGCCTCATCTTCAGCCATGCAACCCAAGGAGAATACTTCTGTCGAGCCAAGAATCAAGTCGGGGAACAAAACTCTCCAACTGTCAACCTGCAGAGTGAGGGTAGGCCATGGCATCCAGATTATTTATACAGAAATCTATGTTCTCAGCCCACAAGCCGACGTCACCCACGCTCCTGCAACACAATATTCTATAAATATACAAATGATAGAAAACACAATCCACTACAACTTCACAAATCTGATTTGATGTGTAATAGTTTCATTGGCTCGCTGATTGTGTTGTGATAGCGGTCTGAAGGGGGAGTGACTTAGAACAGGGAGCAAATGGAAGGGGTCCTCAGAGCGTCAAAAACAACGATGAAACATATTCAACATTTTAATATGATGCTTTAGGTGAAACAATAAAAGGCGACAAAGTGATTTAAATGTGTTATGTGCTACATAAGACAGGACAGTACACTTAAGGATACTGTATTGTGTATTGTATTTCCTCTGCTACTAAGTAATGAGGCTACTCATTTAGTCAAGTTGCAAAGTGACTCAGAAAGCAAATTTACAGTTGGGCTAAAGAAAAAAAGCACTTTTCACGATACCCAAAGACACTTGACCCTCCTGCTCGAGCAGAGTGACTCCAACAGTCTGAGTCCAGAGTGCGGAGGCTCAGTTTAAATGTCTTGTGTTTGAACAAATGCATTTGACGTTTCAGAAGCTAACGTGAGGATCGGCCCTTACACCGTACTGAAGATATGTGGGGTGGTTGTGCTCTTCTGCGCTCTGCTCCTCATTGAGTGGTGAGACTCTCTTCCGTCTGTGTCAAAGCATTTCTTCAGGTGACACGTGATAATGACAAAGATACTGTTATTTATGTTCCAGTTTGGCAAAGAAAAGAGTGACCCAGAGCCAACAGGTAATTCTGAAATATAACTTCATCATTTATATTGTTTGTCAGGATCATTTGTATCACTGCACCAACATCTGCTGCCTCATGTCTCCCAATGAAAGTCTTAAGAATTCACATTTTGCACTGTTGGATCTTACGAAGGTTCTAAGAAGCTTCAAAATGCAAAAAGAAGAAATGGGAGTGAGACCAAAAAATTCACTAATTAATTAATTAGCAAGCCACTCTTGTTAATCACCTCAGAAATTAGTTTGGGCAGATGCATTGATGCTCATGTTTCCAGGAGGCCAGTGGGAATGTTGCTCCACGTGGTGAAAATGGCTTCACTGAGGGAATCCACTGTCTGGAACTGGTGTTAATTTTTGTAAACTTCCCTCGCCGTCCAACCCTAAATGTTCTCAGTTGGATTTAGATCAGGGGAACAGGCAGAATGGTTCAAAAGAGTGATGTTATTTCTCTAAAGGAAGTCCTTTGTCAGGCGGGCACTCTGAACTGCAGCATTGTCCTGTTGAAAAACCCAGTCATTACCACACAGACGATGGGTTCAGTCATGAGGGCAACATCTCCACATCCAGCTCCCGTTTGACGCCTCTGCACAACCTGAAGCTCCATTGTTCCACTGAAGAAAAAGCCCCTCAGGTCATGATGGCGCCCTCTCCACTGTGCCGTGTAAAAAACATCTCAGGTGGGATCTCTTGTCATGTCAGTAACGGTGGAGGCCATCAGGACCATCCATCCATCCATCTTCTCCCGCTTAATCCGGCTGGGTCGCGGGGGCAGCTTGCTGCCCAGTACTCATAGCACCTGACCCCCTATGAACCCCTCTGCAGGTGGTGAGCCCACAGGAGGGTGGACAACATGGTCCTTGATGTTAGTTCATAGGGGTGCGGGCATGTTTTAGGTTGATGGGGGAAACCGGAGTACCCGGAGGAAACACCCCATCAGGACCATCAAGGTTAAATCATTTCTCATCAGAGAATAAAACCTTCTTCCACCTTTCAATGTCCCATGTTTGGTGCTCTCGTGCAAACTCCAAACGGGCAATTTTGTGCAGTTGAAGGAGACAAGGTCTTTGAAGATGTTTGTTGTTCTTAAACCCTTCTCTCGCAGATGCCGTCTAATGGTTATGGGACTGCAGTTGGCAACAGTGACCGGCTTAATTTGGGCCGAGGATCGTCCTGTGTCTTGACAGAAGCCAATTGGATCCTTCGGCTCAGGGCTGGTGACAGTTTTTTGGGATTTACCACTTGACTTTTTTCCCATAACCCTCAGGATCCTTTAAGAAGGTTAAAATGACTCTTACTGCGTCCAACCTCAGCACCAATGGCACAATGCGAGAGGCCACGCTGATGCAGCTCAACAATCCAACCGCGTTCAAAGAGAGAAAGCCTTTTTGCCTTTGCCATCAGGAGGTCGTGACAGTGTGGATCCCTAACAGAAAATGACACTGAATCCACATTTTTGTGAAGATTTGGGCTTTTAAAGGCTGTGGTCTTAAACTTTTGCTCAGCTGATGAAGAGCCTATTTTTAGATTAGATTAGATTTTTATTTGCACATAAAGTTAAAACAATTTCGCAATACTGAAAAATATAAACATTTCAGTGCAGGAGAGTGTGAGAAGACCATTGATGGTCTCATAAGGCCACCGCCCCTAAAAACATTTTCATTACAGTCATGAACCGAAGATCACATTTATGAACACTTTAAACAATACTGTACATTCAGATGAGCAGCATTTGTTTCAATTGTCTTTTAAAAGAGAAAAGAGATTTAGAAGAGAAAAAGAAAAAGATTTCAGTTTAATGATTGTTTACAATAAATTGCTTATTAAATTTTTTTTTTGTCTCATCCATCCATCCATCCATCTTCTCCCGCTTAATCCGGCTGGGAGCTTGCTGCCCAATACTCATAGCACCTGACCCCCTATGAACCCTTCTGCAGGTGGTGAGCCCACAGGAGGGTGGACAACATGGTCCTTGATGTTAGTTCATAGGGGTGCGGGCATGTTTTGAGTTGATGGAGGAAACCGGAGTACCCGGAGGAAACCCACGGGGAGGAACATGCAAACTCCACACAGAAATGCCCGGGTGACCCGGGGATCGAACCCGCAACCTTCTTGCTGTGAGGCCTGAGTGTTGCCACTCAGCCACCGTGCCGCCACTCACATTTTTTCTTTCTGCATTTTGAAGCACTTCTTAGAACGTTCTTAAGATCCAAAAGTGCAAAATGTGAATTCTTGCAATTTTTCAGCTGGTCTTAAAAGTTTGATCAGGAGTGTGTGTTCACTCTACAGGAGGTACATACTTTAAGTACTTGTGTCTTTGTGTCTTTTTCAGAGGTCAGAGGACGACTTTGTGAACTGTGTGGAGGAAAGTCCACTTTAAAAAATATTTTGTTTGTATTATTATAACATAAGTTTATTTGTTTTTCCATTTTCCCTCTTGTAAACCACAATATTAACATTAGTACAAACATTAGTATAAAATGGCTTAATAATAGAAACAGGTCGACTGTTGACTTCTCGTTCTAAACTGAGAAGCTCCTCTTCATTGTGATATTTTATTGTTTCATTCAGCACATTTTCCTTTTCCATGTGTGACCCAGAGTCTGAAATGTTTGAATGATCCACGTCCAGAGCAGTGGGTGGAGACGGGGGGAAGACAAAAACATAACGGCACTTGAGCCTCGAATGCAAGACAGTGCAAGTGTAATTTCTTCTGCTCTCCTGCAGTGTATATTTCTCTCTTTTAATGTTTGGTTTTAAAATAAAATCTATAATTGTATTGTGTTCTCTTCTTTCAGTTATTACACCAATGTGTTGGTGTCATTCAGAAGTTTAATAAACACTGATAGGCTGGTAGTGTCTGTTACATTTACTCAGGAAACTTTAAAAGAAGCTGCACCTGATATTTTTAATCTATTAATTGTTTTGCCCGGGTGTAGATGTTGTAAAAGTGTCTGCAAAGGTCAAAAAAATGAGTGGTTTTCGTTTTGTGGAAACTGATTACAAAATAAGTTGTAAGTTTACTGAAGTTATGTGGGTCTTGATTAGAAAAACAGAAGTTTATTTGGACACTTAACCCCACCTTAAAGAGGAAACTCAACTACAATAACATAATTTATGTATGAAGAAACCTGACGGAGCCTCCAGTCTCATCTTTGTGTTTGTCAGTGAGAGGTGGATGTATGAAAATGGAAACACAGGGGTTCCTTGTGTTACTGCTGTGTTCTGGTGAGTTTTGATTAAAAGTGTTTAAATTGCATTTGGATTGTCCAAAAGTCTTTTTATTGGTGGTGTGTTTCAGGTGCTTTAGGATGTCAATATTCACGTGCTGTGACCATCGATGCACCAAACCTGGAGGCTCTGAGTGGAACCTGTTTGCTGATCCCCTGTTCATTCAATGTTGCTATTGAATATGAAGATAAATTAGACCTGAATCAACGTGTTGAAGCCATTTGGAGTAAGACAAACCCCGACTTAGGCAGACCTGGAGATCCGGTATCTTTTAACTCTTGGACCAGTTTCCCATTTTCTATGGAAATGATCGGAAACCTGCGTGAGAAAAACTGCACCACTCTGTTCTCTGATATGAACACAGTTCGTTCTGACCAGTATTATTTGAGAATAGAAAACTACAAGTTTAAGGAAACTGCACTTTGTGATCCACTTCATATAACGGTTCAAGGTGAGACATATTCTTTTATATTTTATGTGTTTCATAGTCGAACAAGGCACGTACGGATGGAGACAAAACAATGACCACAATCTCCTTTTATATAGTTTTATTGTTATTGTTGTAAGACATTTGTATCAAACAGAAGCTTCTGCAGGATTTGTCGAAGTATTGTCCAGTGAAGAGGTATTTATCACACGTCTGTGCACTGGAGCTGAGACCAGATCTGTTGCCACAAGATTTCACAAGACAGATGTTGTGTAAATGTCAGAAGTTCCTGTCAGGGATTGGTGGGTGGTATGTGTTCCTCTCCCTTCTGTGTCTGTCTGCTTCTCTTGGGGGTGTGGCTGGGCTAATGCTGCAGTGTGGCTCACCTGCAGCTCATTGTCCATTCAGCCCCAGTTCTTAGTCCTGTCCTTGTCCTTTGTTCCTTGTCAGTTCCTCCCTTGTCTACGTCTGCCTATTGCTTGTCTCCATCCTCGTCCTGCATGTCCATGTCGTCCTGCTTGTCCACGTCTTCAACCTGTCCATAACCTGTGAGTCTTTCCCGTGTCTCCAGCTTCCATCACCACATCCTGCATTCCCCTTCAATAAACTGGTTAACATCTACCTGCGTCTCTGTCTCGGCTTTGGGGTCCTCAACCACACTCAATCCCTGACACTTCCCCCAGAATTTACAAAAAAAGAAGAAAAAGTCAAAAGCTGTAGTTCCAAAAAGTGATACTACAATGACCACTAAAGTAGGCGACTACATAAAATAAATCATAATGATGAGGCCACAAATGTGAACTCAATCACACTATTTATACATTATAAATGATGTAAAAAATATTCTCAATTTTTCCAATTGATTTGACACACGATTGTAAAGAAGATTTTTCAGTTTTTGATCAAAATATTTATGTGGCATAAGAAATTAAGGAATTTGGCGATTTTATTTATTTTATGGTTATATTTATGTTTTTATATACAGTTTTACATGCATATACAGCATTCCAAAATAAATATTTATAGCAAATGCATCACTTCAGCACTTTTGTGTGTTCTTGAAAATAAGACCAAGCATTTGCATTAGATGTACAGTAAACTGTAGGATGTCTCTATTCACTCACAAAACTTTATATTTTCTTATGTTTGAGTTTCTATGTTGAAAGTGACAAAGTTTGGGACAGTTTTTTTTTTGTCAATCATCTGAACAGAATTTTAGTTTTCCTCAATAAAATGTAATCTCAGGAAAATGCAGTTCTTTAGATGGAGAGAGAACACCATCCTCTGTGAGCTGAAGAGCTGCTTTTACAAATGATCTGTGATATGTGTACGTCACTGTAAGCAAATGTGAGTCAGAGCAGAGAAGTGTGTGTGTGTCAAGTGGAACTATTAAATGTTTCTGTTGTTGTGCAGAGTCTCCGTGGACTCCGTCAGTGCAGGTGACACAGAGGGAGCAGGACACAGTGACTATAACCTGCTCTGCTCCTGCTCCCTGTCCTCAAGCTCCTCCTAAACTCACATGGAGCCTCCAACCAGAGCCTCCACACAGCACAGACCAAAACTCTGATGGGAACTTCTCCACCTCAGAGCAGCACATGGTCCAAAACTCTGATGGGACCTTCTCCACCTCAGTACAACTCCAGATGAGATTATCTGAGCAGCACCACGGCCTGAAGGTGAACTGTTCTGCTGTGTATCCTGTGACGGGAGGACAGAAGAGGGCAGAGGGGAGCATCTCTCTGAGTGTGGAGTGTAAGTGTGCAGCTTCACTCACTTTTGCTCCGTGATCATGTCCAGTTTGAACATTATATCTTGTGTCAAGACTTTTAAAAGAGTTATGATTACATAATGACACAATACTGTTGAAAATCTATGTCCTCAGCCCACAAGCCGACGTCACCCACACTCCTGCACCACAATATTCTATAAATATACAAATGATAGAAAACACAATCCACTACAACTTCACAAATCTGATTTGATGTGTAATAGTTTCATTGGCTCGCTGATTGTGTTGTGATAGCGGTCTGAAGGGGGAGTGACTTAGAATAGGGAGCAAATGGAAGGGGTCCACAGAGCGTCAGTGATGTAAGTGCTATGTAATGGTATTTAATACAACTTACTTAATAAGTTTGAATTAGGGTTAAGAAGACAAGTTCTTAAGATTTACCTAAGTATGTTGAGGAATTGCTATGAAATTTTTATAAAGGAATTACGCAATACAGTTCTGTATTTTGTAGTCAGTAAGGTTGAGTATTAACTATGTAATGAAAATATGTTGCATATATTTAATCCATCTGCATAGATCCAATTGAAGAATGTTAAGTCCATACTATATAAACACGCTTTACAACAATTACTCAATGTGACTGCAGGCAACCGCTTGACGCAAGGCTTTAAGTAAATCTAAAGAATTATTTTTTTGAGTGTAGTGTTAGCGTTTGAAAGAAACTAAATATAAGATCCAGGGCAAGTCTTAGATGGGTCCAGCTGAACGTTGATAAAACATAAACCATTATCCATTTATTTGTGTGCAAAGTCAGGCATCAAAATATTACATTCACTTAAATAACATTTTAATTATTATTCAGCCAATACGTATAATTCTGTTGGCGACTTACTCAGAAGAGGGTGGAGAGCTACTGGTAACTCCAGAGGTACAGGTTGGAGACCCCTGATGTAGAATCATGATCTACGTATAGGCTTTGTTATAGTTTATTCTGAAGTGCCATTTCATCAATATCATATCATGTCACTATTAAAAGTCCGTGTGCCTATAGTGATACTGAAAATCGCAGTAGTTCCAGCCCAGGTCGTCCACAAACTCTATCATTTGTTTCTCCTCAGATTCTCCTAAAAACACATCTGTGTGGCTCAGCTCCAACTCCAACACTTTTCCACTATCTGTTGGAGGGTCTGTAATTCTGAGCTGCTCCAGCAGAGCCTGGCCTCCAGTCCAGAGCTTCAGCTGGTTCAGGGTCTCCTCACAGAGTCCACAAAGAGTTCATGAAGGACAAGTCTACAGCCTCATCTTCAGCCATGCAACCCAAGGAGAATACTTCTGTCGAGCCAAGAATCAAGTCGGGGAACAAACGTCTCCAACCATCAACCTGCAGAGTGAGGGTAGGCCATGGCATCCAGATTATTTATACAGAAATCTATGTTCTCAGCCCACAAGCCGACGTCACCCACGCTCCTGCAACACAATATTCTATAAATATACAAATGATAGAAAACACAATCCACTACAACTTCACAAATCTGATTTGATGTGTAATAGTTTCATTGGCTCGCTGATTGTGTTGTGATAGCGGTCTGAAGGGGGAGTGACTTAGAACAGGGAGCAAATGGAAGGGGTCCTCAGAGCGTCAAAAACAACGATGAAACATATTCAACATTTTAATATGATGTTTTAGGTGAAACAATAAAAGGCGACAAAGTGATTTAAATGTGTTATGTGCTACATAAGATAGGACAGTACACTTAAGGATACTGTATTGTGTATTGTATTTCCTCTGCTACTAAGTAATGAGGCTACTCGTTTAGTCAAGTTGCAAAGTGACTCAGAAAGCAAATTTACAGTTGGGCTAAAGAAAAAAAGCACTTTTCACGATACCCAAAGACACTTGACCCTCCTGCTCGAGCAGAGTGACTCCAACAGTCTGAGTCCAGAGTGCGGAGGCTCAGTTTAAATGTCTTGTGTTTGAACAAATGCATTTGACGTTTCAGACTTTAACGTGAGGATCGGCCCTTACACCGTACTGAAGATATGTGGGGTGGTTGTGCTCTTCTGCGCTCTGCTCCTCATTGAGTGGTGAGACTCTCTTCCGTCTGTGTCAAAGCATTTCTTCAGGTGACACGTGATAATGACAAAGATACTGTTATTTATGTTCCAGTTTGGCAAAGAAAAGAGTGACCCAGAGCCAACAGGTAATTCTGAAATATAACTTCATCATTTATATTGTTTGTCAGGATCATTTGTATCACTGCACCAACATCTGCTGCCTCATGTCTCCTGATGAAAGTCTTAAGAATTCACATTTTGCACTGTTGGATCTTACAAAGGTTCTAAGAAGCTTCAAAATGCAAAAAGAAGAAATGGGAGTGAGACCAAAAATAATTGAGAAAGTCATTAATGAGTAGCTGCGCCACTCTTGTTAATCACCTCAGAAATTAGTTTGGGCAGATGCATTGATGCTCATGTTTCCAGGAGGCCAGTGGGAATGTTGCTCCACGTGGTGAAAATGGCTTCACTGAGGGAATCCACTGTCTGGAACTGGTGTTAATTTTTGTAAACTTCCCTCGCCGTCCAACCCTAAATGTTCTCAGTTGGATTTAGATCAGGGGAACAGGCAGAATGGTTCAAAAGAGTGATGTTATTTCTCTAAAGGAAGTCTTTTGTCAGGCGGGCACTCTGAACTGCAGCATTGTCCTGTTGAAAAACCCAGTCATTACCACACAGACGATGGGTTCAGTCATGAGGGCAACATCTCCACATCCAGCTTCCGTTTGACGCCACTGCACAACCTGAAGCTCCATTGTTCCACTGAAGAAAAAGCCCCTCAGGTCATGATGGCGCCCTCTCCACTGTGCCGTGTAAAAAACATCTCAGGTGGGATCTCTTGTCATGTCAGTAACGGTGGAGGCCATCAGGACCGTCAAGGTTAAATCATTTCTCATCAGAGAATAAAACCTTCTTCCACCTTTCAATGTCCCATGTTTGGTGCTCTCATGCAAACTCCAAACGGGCAATTTTGTGCAGTTGAAGGAGACAAGGTCTTTGAAGATGTTTGTTGTTCTTAAACCCTTCTCTCGCAGATGCCGTCTAATGGTTATGGGACTGCAGTTGGCAACAGTGACCGGCTTAATTTGGGCCGAGGATCGTCCTGTGTCTTGACAGAAGCCAATTGGATCCTTCGGCTCAGGGCTGGTGACAATTTTTTGGGATTTACCACTTGACTTTTTTCCCATAACCCTCAGGATCCTTTAAGAAGGTTAAAATGACTCTTACTGCGTCCAGCCTCAGCAGCAATGGCACAATGCGAGAGGCCACGCTGATGCAGCTCAACAATCCAACCGCGTTCAAAGAGAGAAAGCCTTTTTGCCTTTGCCATCAGGAGGTCGTGACAGTGTGGATCCCTAACAGAAAATGACACTGAATCCACATTTTTGTGAAGATTTGGGCTTTTAAAGGCTGTGGTCTTAAACTTTTGCTCAGCTGATGAAGAGCCTATTTTTAGATTAGATTAGATTTTTATTTGCACATAAAGTTAAAACAATTTCGCAATACTGAAAAATATAAACATTTCAGTGCAGGAGAGTGTGAGAAGACCATTGATGGTCTCATAAGGCCACCGCCCCTAAAAACATTTTCATTACAGTCATGAACCGAAGATCACATTTATGAACACTTTAAACAATACTGTACATTCAGATGAGCAGCATTTGTTTCAATTGTCTTTTAAAAGAGAAAAGAGATTTAGAAGAGAAAAAGAAAAAGATTTCACTTTAATGATTGTTTACAATAAATTGCTTATTCAATTTTTTTTTGTCCCACTCACATTTTTTCTTTTTGCATTTTGAAGCACTTCTTAGAACCTTCTTAAGATCCAAAAGTGCAAAATGTGAATTCTTGCCAATTTTTCAGCTGGTCTTAAAAGTTTGATCAGGAGTGTGTGTTCACTCTACAGGAGGTACATACTTTAAGTACTTGTGTCTTTGTGTCTTTTTCAGAGGTCAGAGGACGACTTTGTGAACTGTGTGGAGGAAAGTCCACTTTAAAAAATATTTTGTTTGTATTATTATAACATAAGTTTATTTGTTTTTCCATTTTCCCTATTGTAAACCACAATATTAACATTAGTACAAACATTAGTATAAAATGGCTTAATAATAGAAACAGGTCGACTGTTGACTTCTCGTTCTAAACTGAGAAGCTCCTCTTCATTGTGATATTTTATTGTTTCATTCAGCACATTTTCCTTTTCCATGTGTGACCCAGAGTCTGAAATGTTTGAATGATCCACGTCCAGAGCAGTGGGTGGAGACGGGGGGAAGACAAAAACATAACGGCACTTGAGCCTCGAATGCAAGACAGTGCAAGTGTAATTTCTTCTGCTCTCCTGCAGTGTATATTTCTCTCTTTTAATGTTTGGTTTTAAAATAAAATCTATAATTGTATTGTGTTCTCTTCTTTCAGTTATTACACCAATGTGTTGGTGTCATTCAGAAGTTTAATAAACACTGATAGGCTGGTAGTGTCTGTTACATTTACTCAGGAAACTTTAAAAGAAGCTGCACCTGATATTTTTAATCTATTAATTGTTTTGCCCGGGTGTAGATGTTGTAAAAGTGTCTGCAAAGGTCAAAAAAATGAGTGTTTTTCGTTTTGTGGAAACTGATTACAAAATAAGTTGTAAGTTTACTGAAGTTATGTGGGTCTTGATTAGAAAAACAGAAGTTGATTTGGACACTTAACCCCACCTTAAAGAGGAAACTCAACTACAATAACATAATTTATGTATGAAGAAACCTGACGGAGCCTCCAGTCTCATCTTTGTGTTTGTCAGTGAGAGGTGGATGTATGAAAATGGAAACACAGGGGTTCCTTGTGTTACTGCTGTGTTCTGGTGAGTTTTGATTAAAAGTGTTTAAATTGCATTTGGATTGTCCAAAAGTCTTTTTATTGGTGGTGTGTTTCAGGTGCTTTAGGATGTCAATATTCACGTGCTGTGACCATCGATGCACCAAACCTGGAGGCTCTGAGTGGAACCTGTTTGCTGATGCCCTGCACATTCAGACCTGCTCCTGAATATGAAGATAACTTAGACCTGAATAAACCTGTAGTGGCCATTTGGAGTAAGACACATCCCAACATAGGCAGACGTGGAGGTGCAGTGTTTTTTAACAGTGCTATGACCAGCCTCTCATCTCCTATGAAAATGATCGGAAACCTGCGTGAGAAAAACTGCACCACTCTGTTCTCTGATATAAACACAAATCATTCTGGCGAGTATTATTTGAGAATAGAAAACTACAGGTTTAAGGTGACTGCAATTTGTGATCCACTTCATATAACGGTTCAAGGTGAGACATATTCTTTTATATTTTATGTGTTTCATAGTCGAACAACACTTCAGCACTTTTGTGTGTTCTTGAAAATAAGACCAAGCATTTGCATTAGATGTACAGTAAACTGTAGGATGTCTCTATTCACTCACAAAACTTTATATTTTCTTATGTTTGAGTTTCTATGTTGAAAGTGACAAAGTTTGGGACAGTTTTATTTTTTCAATCATCTGAACAGAATTTTACTTTTCCTAAATAAAATGTAATCTCAGGAAAATGCAGTTCTTTAGATGGAGAGAGAACACCATCCTCTGTGAGCTGAAGAGCTGCTTTTACAAATGATCTGTGATATGTGTACGTCACTGTAAGCAAATGTGAGTCAGAGCAGAGAAGTGTGTGTGTGTCAAGTGGAACTATTAAATGTTTCTGTTGTTGTGCAGAGTCTCCGTGGACTCCGTCAGTGCAGGTTTCAGGGACACAGAGGGAGCAGGACACAGTGACTATAACCTGCTCTGCTCCTGCTCCCTGTCCTCAAGCTCCTCCTAAACTCACATGGAGCCTCCAACCAGAGCCTCCACACAGCACAGACCGAAACTCTGATGGGACCTTCTCCACCTCAGAGCAGCACATGGACCAAAACTCTGATGGGACCTTCTCCACCTCAGTACAACTCCAGATGAGATTATCTGAGCAGCACCACGGCCTGAAGGTGAACTGTTCTGCTGTGTATCCTGTGACGGGAGGACAGAAGAGGGCAGAGGGGAGCATCTCTCTGAGTGTGGAGTGTAAGTGTGCAGCTTCACTGAAAACTTTCAAGAAGTGTCTGATCATGTCAGAAAAGATTATGTTTTGTGTCATGAATTTTAAAACACTTATGATTATATGTCAGGTAATAGAACAATGAAAAGCAGAGCATATCAGTTCTACAGTTTGGACCAGGAAGTCACCTGGACCTGTTTCTTTAATAAGTTGTTATAAAACAAAAATCCCAGAGAGCTACTGCACTCAGAAAAATGAATTGTGGCTCTTGTTTTTTTACTTAAGTGTATTTTGTTGTTTTTATTTAAATACTTTGATTTTTCACACATTTTTGAAATGCTTGTGTAAATATGAAATACATTCAATATCTGACATTACTCAAGACTCTTGGTCAGGGATTACGCAACAGTCTTGAGTAAAATGCAAGAGTTTTGTCCTTCTGGGATTCCGTAGCTGACTATGGCTTTGTTGCGCTCAAACGTGAACAAACACTCATGCGCAGACTTTATAACGGACAGCGACGTCTGAGCGTAATTGGTAATGGTTTAATTACCATTTATTAATTTAAATGTACTTTACGTCGTTACTTATCCAGACATTTTGACAGTTTGTAATATTCATGAATCGTGTTGGGCTTTTATGAATAGTTTGCGTACGTCCATCAGTGTAATGGTATTTAATACAACACTTAATAAGTTTGAATTAGGGTTAAGAAGACAAGTTCTTAAGATTTACCTAAGTATGTTGAGTAATTACTATGACATTTTTTATAAAGGAATTACGCAATACAGTTCTGTATTTTGTAGTCAGTAAGGTTGAGTATTAACTATGTAATGAAAATATGTTGCATATATTTAATCCATCTGCATAGATCCAATTGAAGAATGTTAAGTCCATACTATATAAACACGCTTTACAACAATTACTCAATGTGACTGCAGGCAACCGCTTGATGCAAGGCTTTAAGTAAATCTAAAGAATTATGTTTTTGAGTGTAGTGTTAGCGTTTGAAAGAAACTAAATATAAGATCCAGGGCAAGTCTTAGATGGGTCCAGCTGAACGTTGATAAAACATAAACCATCCATCCATCCATCCATCTTCTTCCGCTTATCCGGGGCCGGGTCACGGGGGCAGCAGTCTAAGCAGGGGCTCCCAAGCTTCCTTCTCCCCAGCCACTTCCACCAGCTCCTCCGGACGGACCCCGAGGCGTTCCCAGGCCAGCCGAGAGACATAGTCCCTCCAGCGCGTCCTGGGTCTTCCCCGGGGCTTCCTACCGGTGGGACATGCCTGGAACACCTCCCGAGGGAGGCGTCCAGGAGGCATCCGGACCAGATGCCCGAGCCACCTCAGCTGCTCCTCTCGACGTGGAGGAACAGCGACTCTACTCTGAGCTCCTCCCGTGTGACCGAGCTCCTCACCCTATCTCTAAGGGAGCGCCCGGCCACTCTGCGGAGGAAACTCATTTCGGCCGCTTGTATCCGCGATCTCGTTCTTTCGGTCATTACCCAAAGCTCATGACCATAGGTGAGGGTAGGAACGTAGATTGACGGTAAATCGAGAGCTTCGCCTTTCGGCTCAACTCCCTCTTCACCACAACGGTCCGATGCAGCGACCGCATCACTGCAGACGCCCATCGCCCAACGCTCCATCCTCCGCTCACTCGTGAACAAGACCCCGAGATACTTGAACTCCTCCACTTGAGGCAGAGACTCCCCACCCACCCGGAGAGGGCAATCCACCTTTTTCCGGTCGAGAACCATGGCCTCGGATTTGGAACAGCTGATTCTCATCCCAGCCGCTTCACACTCGGCTGCAAACCGCCCCAGTGCACGCTGCAGATCCTGGTTCGATGGAGCCAACAGGACAACATCGTCCGCAAAAAGCAGTGATGAGATCCTGTGGTTCCCGAACTGGACCCCCTCCGGCCCCTGGCTGTGCCTAGAAATTCTGTCCATAAATACAATGAACAGAACCGGTGACAAAGGGCAGCCCTGGCGGAGTCCAACATGCACCGGGAACAGGTCTGACTTACTGCCGGCAATGCGAACACAGCTCCTGCTCCGGTCATACAGGGACCGGACAGCCCTTAGCAAAGGGCCCCGGACCCCATACTCCCGAAGCACCCCCCACAGGGCACCACGAGGGACACGGTCGAATGCCTTCTCCAAGTCCACAAAACACATGTGGACTGGTTGGGCAAACTCCCATGAACCCTCGAGCACCCGATGGAGGGTGTAGAGCTGGTCCAGTGTTCCACGACCAGGCCGAAAACCACACTGCTCCTCTTGAATCCGAGGTTCAACTATCGGACGGACTCTCCTCTCCAGTACCCTGGCATAGACTTTACCGGGGAGGCTGAGGAGTGTGATTCCCCTGTAGTTGGAACACACCCTCCGGTCCCCCTTTTTATACAGAGGGACCACCACCCCGGTCTGCCAGTCCAGAGGTACTGTTCCCGACCGCCACGCGATGTTGTAGAGACGTGTCAGCCAAGACAGCCCCACAACACCCAGAGACTTAAGGTACTCAGGACGGATCTCATCCACCCCCGGAGCCTTGCCACCGAGGAGCTTTCTAACCACCTCAGTGACTTCGGCCAGGGTGATGGATGAGTCCGCCTCTGGGTCCCCAGCCTCGACCTCCTCTTCGGAGGACGTGACGGTGGGATTGAGGAGATCCCCAAAGTTTTCCTTCCACCGCCCGACAACATCCCCAGTCGAGGTCAGCAGCTCTCCCCCCGCACTGTAAACAGTATTGGTGAAGGGCCGCTTCCCCCTCCTGAGGCGCCGGACGGTTTGCCAGAATTCCCTTGGGGCCATCCGATAGTCCTCCTTCATGGCCTCCCCAAACTCCTCCCAAACCCGAGTTTTTGCCTCTGCAACCACCCGGGCTGCAGCACGCTTGGCCCGCCGGTACCCGTCAGCTGCCTCAGGAGTCCACCGGGCCAGCAAGGCCCGGTAGGACTCCTTCTTCAGCTTGACGGCATCCCTTACTTCCGGTGTCCACCACCGGGTTCGGGGATTGCCGCCGCGACAGGCACCACAGGCCTTACGGCCACAGCTACAAGCGGCCGCGTCGACAATGGAGGCCGAGAATGAAGCCCACTCGGGCTCCATGTCCCCAGCCTCCCCCGGGATCCGGGAGAAGCTCTCCCGGAGGTGTGAGTTGAAGGCCGCACTGACAGAGGGTTCTGCCAGACGTTCCCAACAGACCCTCACGATACGCTTGGGCCTGCCAGGTCTTTCCGGCTTCCTCCTCCGCCAGCGGACCCAATTCACCACTAGGTGGTGATCAGTTGACAGCTCTGCCCCTCTCTTCACCCGAGTGTCCAAGACACACGGCCGGAGGTCAGATGACACGACAACAAAGTCGATCATTGACCTCCGGCCTAGGGAGTCCTGGTGCCACGTGCACCGATGGACCCCCTTGTGCTCAAACATGGTGTTCGTTATGGACAAACTGTGACTAGCACAGAAGTCCAATAACAGAACACCGCTCGGTTTCAGATCAGGGAGGCCGTTCCTCCCAATCACTCCTCTCCAAGTGTCACTGTCGTTGCCCACGTGGGCATTGAAGTCCCCCAGTAGAACAATGGAGTCCCCGGTCGGTGCACTGTCCAGTACCCCTCCCAGGGACTCCAAGAAGGCCGGGTACTCTGCACTGCTGTTCGGCCCATAGGCCCACACCACAGTGAGAGACCTGTCCACGACCCGAAGGCACAGGGACGCGACCCTCTCGTTCACCGAGGTAAACTCCAACACGCAGCGGCTGAGCTGTGGGGCAATGAGCCCACACCAGCTCGCCGCCGCACCCCGCGGCCAACGCCAGAGAAATGGAGAGTCCAACCCCTCTCTAGGACTTGGGTTCCGGAACCCAAACTGTGCGTGGAGGTGAGGCCGACTATATCTAGCCGGTAACGCTCAACCTCCCGCACAAGCTCAGGCTCCTTCCCCCCCAGCGAGGTGACATTCCATGTCCCCAGAGCTAGTCTCCATGTCCGGAGATTTGGTCGCTGAGGCCCCCGCCTTCGACTGCCGCCCAGATCTCTCTGCACCCGGCCCCTATGGCATAAAACATAAACCATTATCCATTTATTTGTGTGCAAAGTCAGGCATCAAATTATTACATTCACTTAAATAACATTTTAATTATTATTCAGCCAATACGTATAATTCTGTTGGCGAGTTACTCAGAAGAGGGTGGAGAGCTACTGGTAACTCCAGAGGTACAGGTTGGAGACCCCTGATGTAGAATCATGATCTACGTATAGGCTTTGTTATAGTTTATTCTGAAGTACCATTTCATCATAATCATATCATGTCACTATTAAAAGTCCGTATCCCTATAGTGATACTGAAAATCGCAGTAGTTCCAGCCCAGGTCATCCACAAACTCTATCATGTGTGTCTCCTCAGATTCTCCTAAAAACACGTCTGTGTGGCTCGGCACCAACACTTCACTGTCAGAGGGACAGTCTGTGAATCTGAGCTGCTCCAGCAGAGCCTGGCCTCCAGTCCAGAGCTTCAGCTGGTTCAGGGTCTCCTCACAGGGTCCACAAAGAGTTCATGAAGGACAAGTCTACAGCCTCATCTTCAGCCATGCAACCCAAGGAGAATACTTCTGTCGAGCCAAGAATCAAGTCGGGGAACAAACGTCTCCAACCGTCAACCTGCAGAGTGAGGGTAGGCCATGGCATCCAGATTATTTATACAGAAATCTATGTTCTCAACCCACAAGCAGACGTCACCCACGCTCCTGCAACACAATATTCTATAAATATACAAATGATAGAACACACAATCCACTACAACTTCACAAATCTGATTTGATGTGTAATAGTTTCATTGGCTCGCTGATTGTGTTGTGATAGCGGTCTGAAGGGGGAGTGACTTAGAACAGGGAGCAAATGGAAGGGGTCCTCAGAGCGTCAAAAACAACGATGAAACATATTCAACATTTTAATATGATGTTTTAGGTGAAACAATAAAAGGCGACAAAGTGATTTAAATGTGTTATGTGCTACATAAGACAGGACAGTACACTTAAGGATTCTGTATTGTGTATTGTATTTCCTCTGCTACTAAGTAATGAGGCTACTCATTTAGTCAAATTGCAAAGTGACTCAGAAAGCAAATTTACAGTTGGGCTAAAGAAAAAAAGCACTTTTCACGATACCCAAAGACACTTGACCCTCCTGCTCGAGCAGAGTGACTCCAACAGTCTGAGTCCAGAGTGCGGAGGCTCAGTTTAAATGTCTTGTGTTTGAACAAATGCATTTGACGTTTCAGACGCTAACGTGAGGATCGGCCCTTACACCGTACTGAAGATATGTGAGGTGGTTGTGCTCTTCAGCGCTCTGCTTCTCATTAAGTGGTGAGACTCTTTTCCGTCTGTGTCAAAGCATTTCTTCAGGTGACACGTGATAATGACAAAGATACTGTTATTTATGTTCCAGTTTGGCAAAGAAAAGAGTGACCCAGAGCCAACAGGTAATTCTGAAATATAACTTCATCATTTATATTGTTTGTCAGGATCATTTGTATCACTGCACCAACATCTGCTGCCTCGTGTCTCCAGATGAAAGTCTTAAGAATTCACATTTTGCACTGTTGGATCTTACGAAGGTTCTAAGAAGCTTCAAAATGCAAAAAGAAGAAATGGGAGTGAGACCAAAAAAATCACTAATCAATTAATTAGCAAGCCACTCTTGTTAATCACCTCAGAAATTAGTTTGGGCAGATGCATTGATGCTCATGTTTCCAGGAGGCCAGTGGGAATGTTGCTCCACGTGGTGAAAATGGCTTCACTGAGGGAATCCACTGTCTGGAACTGGTGTTAATTTTTGTAAACTTCCCTCGCCGTCCAACCCTAAATGTTCTCAGTTGGATTTAGATCAGGGGAACAGGCAGAATGGTTCAAAAGAGTGATGTTATTTCTCTAAAGGAAGTCCTTTGTCAGGCGGGCACTCTGAACTGCAGCATTGTCCTGTTGAAAAACCCAGTCATTACCACACAGACGATGGGTTCAGTCATGAGGGCAACATCTCCACATCCAGCTCCCGTTTGACGCCTCTGCACAACCTGAAGCTCCATTGTTCCACTGAAGAAAAAGCCCCTCAGGTCATGATGGCGCCCTCTCCACTGTGCCGTGTAAAAAACATCTCAGGTGGGATCTCTTGTCATGTCAGTAACGGTGGAGGCCATCAGGACCGTCAAGGTTAAATCATTTCTCATCAGAGAATAAAACCTTCTTCCACCTTTCAATGTCCCATGTTTGGTGCTCTCGTGCAAACTCCAAACGGGCAATTTTGTGCAGTTGAAGGAGACAAGGTCTTTGAAGATGTTTGTTGTTCTTAAACCCTTCTCTCGCAGATGCCGTCTAATGGTTATGGGACTGCAGTTGGCAACAGTGACCGGCTTAATTTGGGCCGAGGATCGTCCTGTGTCTTGACAGAAGCCAATTGGATCCTTCGGCTCAGGGCTGGTGACAATTTTTTGGGTTTACCACTTGACTTTTTTCCCATAACCCTCAGGATCCTTTAAGAAGGTTAAAATGACTCTTACTGCGTCCAACCTCAGCACCAATGGCACAATGCGAGAGGCCACGCTGATGCAGCTCAACAATCCAACCGCGTTCAAAGAGAGAAAGCCTTTTTGCCTTTGCCATCAGGAGGTCGTGACAGTGTGGATCCCTAACAGAAAATGACACTGAATCCACATTTTTGTGAAGATTTGGGCTTTTAAAGGCTGTGGTCTTAAACTTTTGCTCAGCTGATGAAGAGCCTATTTTTAGATTAGATTAGATTTTTATTTGCACATAAAGTTAAAACAATTTCGCAATACTGAAAAATATAAACATTTCAGTGCAGGAGAGTGTGAGAAGACCATTGATGGTCTCATAAGGCCACCGCCCCTAAAAACATTTTCATTACAGTCATGAACCGAAGATCACATTTATGAACACTTTAAACAATACTGTACATTCAGATGAGCAGCATTTGTTTCAATTGTCTTTTAAAAGAGAAAAGAGATTTAGAAGAGAAAAAGAAAAAGATTTCAGTTTAATGATTGTTTACATCCATCCATCCATCCATCTTCTTCCGCTTATCCGGGGCCGGGTCGCGGGGGCAGCAGTCTAAGCAGGGGCTCCCAAGCTTCCTTCTCCCCAGCCACTTCCTCCAGCTCCTCCGGACGGATCCCGAGGCGTTCCCAGGCCAGCCGAGAGACATAGTCCCTCCAGCATGTCCTGGGTCTTCCCCGGGGCCTCCTACCGGTGGGACATGCCCGGAACACCTCCCGAGGGAGGCGTCCAGGAGGCATCCGGACCAGATGCCCGAACCACCTCAGCTGGCTCCTCTCGACGTGGAGGAGCAGCGACTCTACTCCGAGCTCCTCCCGTGTGACCGAGCTCCTCACCCTATCTCTAAGGGAGCGCCCGGCCACTCTGCGGAGGAAACTCATTTCGGCCGCTTGTATCCGCGATCTCGTTCTTTCGGTCATTACCCAAAGCTCATGACCATAGGTGAGGGGAGGGGACGTAGATTGACCGGTAAATCGAGAGCTTCGCCTTTTGGCTCAGCTCCCTCTTCACCACAACGGTCCGATACAGCGACTGCATCACTGCCGACGCTGCACCGATCCGCCTGTCAATCTCACGCTCCATCCTCCCCTCACTCGTGAACAAGACCACGAGATACTTGAACTCCTCCACTTGAGGCAGAGACTCCCCACCCACCCGGTTTTTCCGGTCGAGAACCATGGCCTCGGATTTGGAACAGCTGATTCTCATCCCAGCCGCTTCACACTCGGCTGCAAACCGCCCCAGTGCTGCAGGTCCTGGTTCGATGGAGCCAACAGGACAACATCATCCACAAAAAGCAGCGATGAAATCCTGTGGTCCCCGAACTGGACCCCCTCCGGCCCCTGGCTGCGCCTAGAAATTCTGTCCATAAATACAATGAACAGAACCGGTGACAAAGGGCAGCCCTGGCGGATACCAACATGCACCGGGAACAGGTCTGACTTACTGCCGGCAATGCGAACACAGCTCCTGCTCCGCTCATACAGGGACCGGACAGCCCTTAGCAAAGGGCCCCGGACCCCGTACTCCCGGAGCACCCCCCACAGGGCACCACGAGGGACACGGTCGAATGCCTTCTCCAAGTCCACAAAGCACATGTGGACTTGTTGGGCAAACTCCCATGAACCCTCGAGCACCCGATGGAGGGTGTAGAGCTGGTCCAGTGTTCCACGACCAGGCCGAAAACCACACTGCTCCTCTTGAATCCGAGGTTCGACTATCGGCCGAACTCTCCTCTCCAGCACCCTGGCATAGACTTTACCGGGGAGGCTGAGGAGTGTGATTCCCCTGTAGTTGGAACACACCCTCCGGTCCCCCTTTTTATACAGAGGGACCACCACCCCGGTCTGCCAGTCCAAAGGCACTGTTCCCGACCGCCACGCGATGTTGCAGAGGCGTGTCAGCCAAGACAGCCCCACAACACCCAGAGACTTAAGGTACTCAGGACGGATCTCATCCACCCCCGGAGCCTTGCCACCGAGGAGCTTTCCGACCACCTCAGTGACTTCGGCCAGGGTGATGGATGAGTCCGCCTCTGGGTCCCCAGCCTCGGCCTCCTCTTCGGAGGACGTGACGGTGGGATTGAGGAGATCCCCAAAGTATTCCTTCCACCGCCCGACAACATCCCCAGTCGAGGTCAGCAGCTCTCCCCCCGCACTGTAAACAGTGTTGGTGAAGGACCGCTTCCCCCTCCTGAGGCGCCGGACGGTTTGCCAGAATTTCCTTGGGGCCGTCCGATAGTCCTCCTCCATGGCCTCCCCGAACTCCTCCCAGACCCGAGTTTTTGCCTCTGCAACCACCCGGGCTGCAGCACGCTTGGCCCGACAGTACCCGTCAGCTGCCTCAGGAGTCCACCGGGCCAGTAAGGCCCGGTAGGACTCCTTCTTCAGCTTGACCGCATCCCTTACTTCCGGTGTCCACCACCGGGTTCGGGGATTTCCGCCGCGACAGGCACCGCAGACCTTACGGCCACAGCTACGAGCAGCCGCATCGACAATGGAGGCCGAGAACGAAGCCCACTCGGGCTCCATGTCCCCAGCCTCCCCCGGGATCTGGGAGAAGCTCTCCCGGAGGTGTAAGTTGAAGGCCGCACTGACAGAAGGTTCCGCCAGACGTTCCCAGCAGACCCTCACGATACGCTTGGGCCTGCCAGGTCTTTCCGGCTTCCTCCTCCGCCAGCGGACCCAACTCACCACCAGGTGGTGATCAGTTGACAGCTCTGCCCCTCTCTTCACCCAAGTGTCCAAGACACACGGCCGGAGGTCAGATGACATGACAACAAAGTCGATCATTGACCTCCGGCCTAGGGAGTCCTGGTGCCACGTGCACCGATGGACCCCCTTGTGCTCGAACATGGTGTTCGTTATGGACAAACTGTGACTAGCACAGAAGTCCAATAACAGAACACCGCTCGGGTTCAGATCAGGGAGGCCGTTCCTCCCAATCACCCCTCTCCAAGTGTCACTGTCGTTGCCCACATGGGCGTTGAAGTCCCCCAGTAGAACAACGGAGTCCCCGGTCGGTGCACTATCCAGTACCCCTCCCAGAGACTCCAAGAAGGCCGGGTACTCTGCACTGCTGTTCGGCCCGTAGGCCGACACCACAGTGAGAGACCTGTCCCCGACCCGAAGGCGCAGGGATGCGACCCTCTCGTTCACCGAGGTAAACTCCAACATGCAGCGGCTGAGCTGTGGGGCTATGAGCCCACGCCAGCTCGCCGGCGCTCCCCGTGGCCAACGCCAGAGAAATGGAGAGTCCAACCCCTCTCAAGGAGTTGGGTTCCAGAGCCCAAGCTGTGCGTGGAGGTGAGGCCGACTATATCTAGCCGGTAATGCTCGACCTCCCGCACAAGCTCAGGCTCCTTCCCCCCCACCGAGGTGACATTCCATGTCCCCAGAGCTAGTCTCCATGTCCGGAGATCTGTTCGCCGGGGCCCCTGCCTTCGACTGCCGCCCAGATCTCTTTGCACCCGGCCCCTGTGGCTCCTCCCGCGGATGGTGGGTCCAGGGGAGGGCGGTCCCACGTCGCTCCATCGGGCTGTGCCCGGCCGGGCCCCGTGGGGAAAGGCCCGGCCACCAGGCGCTCGCCCACATGCACCCACCCCAGGCCTGGCTCCAGGGTGGGGCCCCGGTACCGCCTTTCCGGGCGACGTCACTGACCTTGTTTTTAATCTCATCATAGGGGCTTCTGAACCGCTCTTCGTCTGACCCGTCCCCCCGGACATGTTTGCCTTGGGTGACCCTACCAGGGGCATAAAGCCCCCGACAACATAGCTCCTGGGATCATTCGGGTACTCAAACCCCTCCACCACGTTAAGGTGGCGGTTTGTTTACAATAAATTGCTTATTCAATTTTTTTTTGTCTCACTCACATTTTGTCTTTTTGCATTTTGAAGCACTTCTTAGAACCTTCTTAAGATCCAAAAGTGCAAAATGTGAATTCTTGCAATTTTTCAGCTGGTCTTAAAAGTTTGATCAGGAGTGTGTGTTCACTCTACAGGAGGTACATACTTTAAGTACTTGTGTCTTTGTGTCTTTTTCAGAGGTCAGAGGACGACTTTGTGAACTGTGTGGAGGAAAGTCCACTTTAAAAAATATTTTGTTTGTATGATTATAACATAAGTTTATTTGTTTTTCCATTTTCCCTATTGTAAACCACAATATTAACATTAGTACAAACATTAGTATAAAATGGCTTAATAATAGAAACAGGTCGACTGTTGACTTCTCGTTCTAAACTGAGAAGCTCCTCTTCATTGTGATATTTTATTGTTTCATTCAGCACATTTTCCTTTTCCATGTGTGACCCAGAGTCTGAAATGTTTGAATGATCCACGTCCAGAGCAGTGGGTGGAGACGGGGGGAAGACAAAAACATAACGGCACTTGAGCCTCGAATGCAAGACAGTGCAAGTGTAATTTCTTCTGCTCTCCTGCAGTGTATATTTCTCTCTTTTAATGTTTGGTTTTAAAATAAAATCTATAATTGTATTGTGTTCTCTTCTTTCAGTTATTACACCAATGTGTTGGTGTCATTCAGAAGTTTAATAAACACTGATAGGCTGGTAGTGTCTGTTACATTTACTCAGGAAACTTTAAAAGAAGCTGCACCTGATATTTTTAATCTATTAATTGTTTTGCCCGGGTGTAGATGTTGTAAAAGTGTCTGCAAAGGTCAAAAAAATGAGTGTTTTTCGTTTTGTGGAAACTGATTACAAAATAAGTTGTAAGTTTACTGAAGTTATGTGGGTCTTGATTAGAAAAACAGAAGTTGATTTGGACACTTAACCCCACCTTAAAGAGGAAACTCAACTACAATAACATAATTTATGTATGAAGAAACCTGACGGAGCCTCCAGTCTCATCTTTGTGTTTGTCAGTGAGAGGTGGATGTATGAAAATGGAAACACAGGGGTTCCTTGTGTTACTGCTGTGTTCTGGTGAGTTTTGATTAAAAGTGTTTAAATTGCATTTGGATTGTCCAAAAGTCTTTTTATTGGTGGTGTGTTTCAGGTGCTTTAGGATGTCAATATTCACGTGCTGTGACCATCGATGCACCAAACCTGGAGGCTCTGAGTGGAACCTGTTTGCTGATCCCCTGTTCATTCAATGTTGCTATTGAATATGAAGATAAATTAGACCTGAATCAACGTGTTGAAGCCATTTGGAGTAAGACACATCCCGACTTAGGCAGACCTGGAGATCCGGTATCTTTTAACGCTTGGACCAGTTTCCCATTTTCTATGGAAATGATCGGAAACCTGCGTGAGAAAAACTGCACCACTCTGTTCTCTGATATGAACACAGTTCGTTCTGACCAGTATTATTTGAGAATAGAAAACTACAAGTTTAAGGGAACTGCACTTTGTGATCCACTTCACATAACGGTTCAAGGTGAGACATATTCTTTTATATTTTATCTGTTTCATAGTCGAACAAGGCACGTACGGATGGAGACAAAACAATGACCACAATCTCCTTTTATATAGTTTTATTGTTATTGTTGTAAGACATTTGTATCAAACAGAAGCTTCTGCAGGATTTGTTGAAGTATTGTCCAGTGAAGAGGTATTTATCACACGTCTGTGCACTGGAGCTGAGACCAGATCTGGTGCCACAAGATTTCACAAGACAGATGTTGTGTAAATGTCAGAACTTCCTGTCAGGGATTGGTGGGTGGTATGTGTTCCTCTCCCTTCTGTGTCTGTCTGCTCCTCTTGGGGGTGTGGCTGGGCTAATGCTGCAGTGTGGCTCACCTGCAGCTCATTGTCCATTCAGCCCCAGTTCTTAGTCCTGTCCTTGTCCTTTGTTCCTTGTCAGTTCCTCCCTTGTCTACGTCTGCCTATTGCTTGTGTCCATCCTCGTCCTGCATGTCCATGTCGTCCTGCTTGTCCACGTCTTCAACCTGTCCATAACCTGTGAGTCTTTCCCGTGTCTCCAGCTTCCATCACCACATCCTGCATTCCCCTTCAATAAACTGGTTAACATCTACCTGCGTCTCTGTCTCTGCTTTGGGGTCCTCAACCACACTCAATCCCTGACACTTCCCCCAGAATTTACAAAAAAAGAAGAAAAAGTCAAAAGCTGTAGTTCCAAAAAGTGATACTACAATGACCACTAAAGTAGGCGACTACATAAAATAAATCATAATGATGAGGCCACAAATGTGAACTCAATCACACTATTTATACATTATAAATGATGTAAAAAATATTCTCAATTTTTCCAATTGATTTGACACACGATTGTAAAGAAGATTTTTCGACGATTGTAAAGAAGATTTTTCAGTTTTTGATCAAAATATTTACGTGGCATAAGAAATCGAGGAATTTGGCGATTTTATTTATTTTATAGTTATATTTATGTTTCTATATACAGCTATACATGCGTCTGAGCTTTAGAACAAGGTAAAACATCCACATGGAATATCGGCCCAGATTTTGGCCGATATGTTTCCAATATATATCGGTCGGGCCCTAATTAAAATCCTTCAAGACCTAAGGGTATTTAGTATATTTGTCCTCACCTGGATTTTTTCTTAATTTTGCTACTAAAACTGCCCCTTTTACCCCCTAATGAAGTATTATTCATCCATCCCACATGACTAAGAGAGTGTCGCCATTATGGACGTGATTCAACAGGCTTGAGCCACTGAACGCACCGGTACGAGGGAGTTCAGAGGGAGTTTTAAAAGCGCCAAGAGGAAAGTTTGGGCGTGCCAGTTTATTGTTGTCCAAATGGTTGTAGTAACCATGAAAGCATGAGGCCAGATTTGTCATTTTACCCTCTGGATGTAGAACGACAGAGAAAAATGTAAACAAACCTTGGCGGGGATGAGTGGCGACCTGCAGCGCCAGCGACTCTGGTCCCAGAGTCAGGACTAAACTCGGAGATTCAGCGTCTCGGATTCATGCAGCTAAAACCTGGAACAGTCTGAACATCTGAGACAGACTCTGCTCAGACTCAGGTTCTGTTCAGCTGCAGACGACTGAAAGGGTTTCACTCTGAAATCTTCTCTTTTTAATTTTATATTTTGTTTATATTTATGTTTTGCTTTGTTTGTATTGTGATTTTAATGTATTTCTTAATCTGTAAAGCACTTTGACTTAAGAATTGTGTTGTAAAAATAAACTTGCTTTGCCTTTAGCCTTAGATCATGTCTTGAAAAAAAAGTGTTGCATATAACAGGAAGCTGAAACCTGCGAATAAGAACATTTCACAACTTTCAGAGGCCACAACAGACTTTTGCTGTCAGGAGAAAAATACAGCTCCTTTAAATCTAAATGCACAAATCCCCAATGTAATAAACACTAAAGGATGTTATTGTGTTCTGATCTGTGGTGTTTTCACTGATCTCATCACATTGATTAAAACTGATCTGATCTGAGCCCTTTGTCACCGGTTCTGTTCATTGTGTTTATGGACAGAATTTCTAGGTGCTTAGCCGAAAGGCAAAGCTCTGGATTTACCTCAGTCACGTTCCTCCCCTCACCTGTAGCCCTGACTCTGGGGAACGACCGAAAGGACGAGGTCGACGATACAAGTGAAGAAATGAGTTTCCTCCACAGAGGCCGGGCGCTTCCTTAGAGAGAGGGTGAGGAGCTCGGAGTAGAGCTGCTTCTCCTCCATGTGGAGAGGAGCAGCTGTGGGGAGGAGCATCTGTTCCCTCAGGAGGTGTTCATGTTCCACCAGGAGGAGGCCCCGGGGAAGACCCAGGACACTGGAGGGACTCTGTCTCTGGGCCTGGGAACGACTCGGGGTCCAGAAGGAGCTGGAGGAAGTGTCTGGGGTGAGGGAAGTCTGGGAGTCCCTGCTTACACTGCTTCCCCCACAACCTGGCCCAAGATAAGAGGAAGCAAATGGATGATCTGAACACTTAGTCCCGCTTAAAGAAGAAGCCCATCTATTAAAATATCCTTTATTTTCCCGATGACGCCGCTTCACTCTTAGATTTCTGTCATTTTAAAACAGTTCATCTGGATGCACGAAAATGGAAACACCTGGATTTCTTTTGTTACTGCTGTGTTTTGGTAAGTTTTGATATATTTTTTTTATTTATTTTACTATTAAATACATACAACCTTGTTCAAATGTCTGATGTTTCAGGTGCTTTAGGATGTCCATATTCTCGTTATTTGACCGTCGCTGTACCAAACCTGGAGGCTCTGAGTGGATCCTGTTTGCTGATCTCGTGCACATTCAGAATTGATGTCCAACATGAAGATAAATTAAACCTGACTAAACCTGTTGTAGCCATTTGGAGAAAGACATGTGGAAGCAACAAATGCAAATGCCTCTTCATTTCATCACACACTATAACCTGAGATGTTATAACATTTCAGTAACTTAACTTTGTGGAAACTGATTACATGTTAAGTTTACTGACCTTATCTGGGTTTACAGGAACAGGACGTCTTGGTCAGAAAAACAGAAGTTGATTTTAACCACTTTAAACAGGAAGCTCAAGTACATTAAAGCAGCCTATATACAAGGAAGTCTGACCTGGCCTCCAAGTCTCATCTTTCTGTTTGTCGTTTTCAAACTGTCAGTGAGAGGTGGACGTATGAAAATGGAAACACAGGGGTTCCTTGTGTTACTGCTGTGTTCTGGTAAGTATTGATTAAAAGTGTTTAAATTGCATTTGGATTGTCCAAAAGTCTTTTTATTGGTGGTGTGTTTCAGGTGCTTTAGGATGTTGGTATAGACAAGCTCTGATCATCTCTGCACCGAACCTGGAGGCTCTGAGTGGATCCTGTTTGCTGATGCCCTGCACATTCAGACCTGCTCCTGAACATGAAGATGAATTAGACCTGAATAAACCTGTAGTGGCCATTTGGACTAAGACACATCCCTACACAGGCAGACCTGGAGATCCAGTGTTTTTTCACAGTGCTATGACCAGCCCCTCATCTCCTATGGAAATGATCGGAAACCTGTCTGAGAAAAACTGCACCACTCTGTTCTCTGATATAAACACAAATCATTCTGACCAGTATTATTTGAGAATAGAAAACTACAAGTTTAAGGGAACTGCACTTTGTGATCCACTTCATATAACGGTTCAAGGTGAGACATATTCTTTTATATTTTATGTATTTCATAGTCGAACAACACCTCAGCACTTTTGTGTGTTCTTGAAAATAAGACCAAGCATTTGCATTAGATGTACAGTAAACTGTAGGATGTCTCTATTCACTCACAAAACTTTATATTTTCTTATGTTTGAGTTTCTATGTTGAAAGTGACAAAGTTTGGGACAGTTTTTTTTCAATCATCTGAACAGAATTTTAGTTTTCCTAAATAAAATGTAATCTCAGGAAAATGCAGTTCTTTAGATGGAGAGAGAACACCATCCTCTGTGAGCTGAAGAGCTGCTTTTACAAATGATCTGTGATATGTGTACGTCACTGTAAGCAAATGTGAGTCAGAGCAGAGAAGTGTGTGTGTGTCAAGTGGAACTATTAAATGTTTCTGTTGTTGTGCAGAGTCTCCGTGGACTCCGTCAGTGCAGGTTTCAGGGACACAGAGGGAGCAGGACACAGTGACTATAACCTGCTCTGCTCCTGCTCCCTGTCCTCAAGCTCCTCCTAAACTCACATGGAGCCTCCAACCAGAGCCTCCACACAGCACAGACCAAAACTCTGATGGGACCTTCTCCACCTCAGAGCAGCACATGGACCAAAACTCTGATGGGACCTTCTCCACCTCAGTACAACTCCAGATGAGATTATCTGAGCAGCACCACGGCCTGAAGGTGAACTGTTCTGCTGTGTATCCTGTGACGGGAGGACAGAAGAGGGCAGAGGGGAGCATCTCTCTGAGTGTGGAGTGTAAGTGTGCAGCTTCACTCAGTTTTGCTCTGTGATCATGTCCAGTTTGAACATTATATCTTGTGTCAAGACTTTTAAGAGAGTTATGATTACATAATGACACAATACTGTTGAAAATCTATGTCCTCAGCCCACAAGCCGACGTCACCCACGCTCCTGCACCACAATATTCCATAAATATACAAATGATAGAACACACAATACACTGCAACTTCACACATCTGATTTGATGTGCAATAGTTTCATTGGCTTGTTGATTGTGTTGTGATAGCGGTCTGAAGGGGGAGTGACTTAGAACAGGGAGCAAATGGAAGGGGTCCTCAGAGCGTCAAAAACATATTCAACATTTTAATATCGTATATATTTGTGAGTGTGTTTGTTTGTGTTTCTCACCTTCCACGGTGGTTGGTCTCTCACCCTCATCAGCTCAGGTTCTACCAGAGGCCTGGGAGCTTGAGAGTTCTGCGCAGTATCTTTGCTGTTCCCAGTACTGCACTTTTCTGGACTCAGATGTCTGTTGTCCTTCCTGGTTCTGCTACAGCTTTTCCAGTTTGGGGGTCATGGCCCCGAGTGCTCCGATCACCACAGACTCCACTGATGCTTTCACCTTCCAGGCCCTCTCCAGCTCTTCCTTGAGCCCCTGGTATTTCTCTAGTTTCTCGTGTTCCTTTTTACCATCGCTCGGTATTGCAATGTCCACCACCACGGCTTTGTTCTCTCGCTTATCCAGAACCACGATGTCTGGTTGGTCCATCACCATTCTGTCAGTCTGTATCTGAAGTCCCACAGGATCTTGGCTCATTCTCCACAACCTTTGGAGGCGTTTCCCACCTTGATCCTGGGGTTTCCAGCCCGTACTCTGCACAGATGTTTCTGTACACTATGCCCGCTACTTGGTTATGTCGCTCCATGTCGCTTTCCCTGCAGCATCTTACACCCTGCAGTTATGTGCTGGACTGTCTCAGGCACTTCTTTGCACAGCCTACACCTTGGGTCTTGTCTGGTGTGGTAGATCTGGGCCTCAGGATGAGGGTTAGAGTTGGACGTCTGTGTGTCCTTCAGACCAGCCCTCTCCAGCCATTGGGAGGATTTCTTGATATCAGCCACTTCAGTTCTGTTTTGGTGGTTTGCCCCGTGTAGAGGTGTGTCCTGTCACAGATGGTCCCTCCAGCAGTATTATTTGAGAATAGAAGATATTTTGTTTTCAGTGAAACAAAAAAAAAGGCAACACAGTGGTTTAAATGTGTTACATAAGACAGGACAATGCTTGACTTAACAGTGTTGTGTCAAGCCGTTTCATGTAACTGCACTGAGTAAATATGAATGTGCTTTATTCATAATATTAAGTTACTGTAGTGATGTAAGTGCTATGTAATGGTATTTAATACAACTTACTTAATAAGTTTGAATTAGGGTTAAGAAGACAAGTTCTTAAGATTTACCTAAGTATGTTGAGTAATTACTATGACATTTTTTATAAAGGAATTACGCAATACAGTTCTGTATTTTGTAGTCAGTAAGGTTGAGTATTAACTATGTAATGAAAATATGTTGCATATATTTAATCCATCTGCATAGATCCAATTGAAGAATGTTAAGTCCATACTATATAAACACGCTTTACAACAATTACTCAATGTGACTGCAGGCAACCGCTTGACGCAAGGCTTTAAGTAAATCTAAAGAATTATTTTTTTGAGTGTAGTGTTAGCGTTTGAAAGAAACTAAATATAAGATCCAGGGCAAGTCTTAGATGGGTCCAGCTGAACGTTGATAAAACATAAACCATTATCCATTTATTTGTGTGCAAAGTCAGGCATCAAAATATTACATTCACTTAAATAACATTTTAATTATTATTCAGCCAATACGTATAATTCTGTTGGCGACTTACTCAGAAGAGGGTGGAGAGCTACTGGTAACTCCAGAGGTACAGGTTGGAGACCCCTGATGTAGAATCATGATCTACGTATAGGCTTTGTTATAGTTTATTCTGAAGTGCCATTTCATCATAATCATATCATGTCACTATTAAAAGTCCGTGTGCCTATAGTGATACTGAAAATCGCAGTAGTTCCAGCCCAGGTCGTCCACAAACTCTATCATGTGTTTCTCCTCAGATTCTCCTAAAAACACATCTGTGTGGCTCAGCTCCAACTCCAACACTTTTCCACTATCTGTTGGAGGGTCTGTAATTCTGAGCTGCTCCAGCAGAGCCTGGCCTCCAGTCCAGAGCTTCAGCTGGTTCAGGGTCTCCTCACAGGGTCCACAAAGAGTTCATGAAGGACAAGTCTACAGCCTCATCTTCAGCCATGCAACCCAAGGAGAATACTTCTGTCGAGCCAAGAATCAAGTCGGGGAACAAACGTCTCCAACCATCAACCTGCAGAGTGAGGGTAGGCCATGGCATCCAGATTATTTATACAGAAATCTATGTTCTCAGCCCACAAGCCGACGTCACCCACGCTCCTGCAACACAATATTCTATAAATATACAAATGATAGAAAACACAATCCACTACAACTTCACAAATCTGATTTGATGTGTAATAGTTTCATTGGCTTGTTGATTGTGTTGTGATAGCGGTCTGAAGGGGGAGTGACTTAGAACAGGGAGCAATGGAAGGGGTCCTCAGAGCGTCAAAAACAACGATGAAACATATTCAACATTTTAATATGATGTTTTAGGTGAAACAATAAAAGGCGACAAAGTGATTTAAATGTGTTATGTGCTACATAAGACAGGACAGTACACTTAAGGATTCTGTATTGTGTATTGTATTTCCTCTGCTACTAAGTAATGAGGCTACTCATTTAGTCAAGTTGCAAAGTGACTCAGAAAGCAAATTTAATTCAATTTCAATTCAATTTATTTTGTAGCGCCCAAAATCGCAACAACAGTTGCCTCTAAGGGCGTTCCAAGATATGGATGAGTAAAACATACACACAGACATATCAAAACAGGAATAAACAACATTCATGTAAAGCAGCAAATGAAACATTGTCCAGTCATCCCCTGTCCTTAGACCCTCCTTCTCAGCAAGGAAAAACTCCAAAAAACCCAGGGTCCTGGGAAAAAGAAGAAACCTCGGGGAGAACTACAGTGAAGGAGGGATCCACTCCCATGGACGGACAGGCTATAGATGTCCAGGCCCGTGGGCCAGTTCAGTATGACCACAGCTACCCAGGTGGGGAAGAGCCGAGGCGAGGAGGGAGGAGAAGAGGGCGAGGAGGAGGAGCCGGGCGAGGAGGAGGAGCCAGGCGAGGAGGAGGAGCCAGGCGAAGAGGAGGAGCCAGGCGAGGAGGAGGAGAGAGGTCCAGCTGCCATCAGGCGTCTGAAAGAGTTCCACTCCACAGAGTGGGACAGGGGACAACATGTGAATAGCAATGAACAAACTACAGATGAGAACATAGTGAGTGATGCTGATGAGAAAAAGGAGGAAACAGAGGACAGTGCTCAGGTTGCCACACTTCCACAGCTTGTTATCTCCTCATGCAGCTTATCTTAGTGACATCAACTAAGTAACCTGGTCATAAGATATTCCAAGAGGAAGGTTTTAAGCCTGGTCTTAAATAAAGAGACTGTGGAGCCTGTTTAACATCAACAGGAGTTGATTCCATAACACAGGAGCTTGGTAACTGAAGGCTCTCCCCCACTGTACTTTTAGACACTCTAGGAACCACTAATAATCCTGCATTCTGAGAGCGAAGTGCTCTATTTGGCTGATAGGGGACAATGGCATCCTGAAGATATGATGGGGCCATATTGTTTAAGGCTTTGTATGTCAGAAGGAGAACTTTGAATTTAATTCTAAACTCGACAGGAAGCCAGTGAAGTGATTTTAACACAGGACTGATGTGATCACGTCTTTTAGTTCCTGTTAGGACCCTGGCAGCTGCATTTTGGACCAACTGGAAGCTTCTTAAAGTACCTTTAGTGCAGAGCGGTGAGCAGAGAATTACAGTAATCTAGTCTGGATGTAACAAATGCATGGATAAGTTTTTCAGCATCATTTTTAGGCAAAATTTTTCTGATTTTAGTTATGTTTCGCAGGTGAAAATATGCAGTTTTACAAGCTTGGTTTATATGAGCTGTGAATGAGAGATTTTGGTCAAATCTGACTCCAAGGTTTTTACAGTAGAGCTAGAGGATATACTCACATTGTCAAGTGAGATTATCTGGTCTGACAGAGAATCTCTCTGACCTTTAGGACCGACAACAATGACCTCTGTTTTTTCAGGGTTTAAGAGGAGGTAATTCAGGGGTCATCCAGGTTTTGATGTCCTTCACACAGGCACTGAGCTTATCGATTTGATCGGTCTGATTAGGTTTCATTGATAAGTACAGCTGAGTGTCATCAGCATAGCAGTGGAAATTAATGCCATGTTTTCTGATAATGTTACCTAATGGCAACATATACAGAGTAAACAGGATTGGACCAAGCACAGATCCTTGTGGAACACCACAAGCTACTTTAGAGCAGGGAGAGGTGCACTGGTTTACACTAACAAACTGGTACCTATCTGATAGATAGGATTTAAACCATTTGAGGGCGGTCCCTCTGACACCTATGTCACATTCTAACCTCTGCAGTAGAATGTTGTGATCAATGGTGTCAAACGCTGCACTGAGGTCCAGTAGGACCAGGACTGAAGCCAGCCCGTTATCAGCAGCTAGTAGCAAATCATTTGTCACTTTAAGCAGAGCAGTTTCTGTGCTGTGGTGAGCTCTGAAACCAGACTGAAATTTTTCATATAAATTATTGCCCTGCAGATGGTGACAAAGCTGTTTCACCACAACTCGTTCCAGAATCTTTGAGAGAAATGGAAGATTCGAGATAGGTCTGTAGTTGGCTAGTTCATCAGGATTTAAGCTAGGTTTTTTCAAAAGCGGTTTAATTACAGCATATTTAAAGGACTGAGGAACAAAGCCATTTTCTAATGACATATTTATTATTTACAGTTGGGCTAAAGAAAAAAAGCACTTTTCATGATACCCAAAGACACTTGACCCTCCTGCTCGAGCAGAGTGACTCCAACAGTCTGAGTCCAGAGTGCGGAGGCTCAGTTTAAATGTCTTGTGTTTGAACAAATGCATTTGACGTTTCAGACTTTAACGTGAGGATCGGCCCTTACACCGTACTGAAGATATGTGGGGTGGTTGTGCTCTTCAGCGCTCTGCTCCTCATTAAGTGGTGAGACTCTCTTCAGTCTGTGTCAAAGCATTTCTTCAGGTGACACGTGATAATGACAAAGATACTGTTATTTATGTTCCAGTTTGGCAAAGAAAAGAGTGACCCAGAGCCAACAGGTAATTCTGAAATATAACTTCATCATTTATATTGTTTGTCAGGATCATTTGTATCACTGCACCAACATCTGCTGCCTCATGTCTCCAGATGAAAGTCTTAAGAATTCACATTTTGCACTGTTGGATCTTACAAAGGTTCTAAGAAGCTTCAAAATGCAAAAAGAAGAATTGGGAGTGAGACAAAAAAAACACTAATTAATTAATTAGCAAGCCACTCTTGTTAATTACCTCAGAAATTAGTTTGGGCAGATGCATTGATGCTCATGTTTCCAGGAGGCCAGTGGGAATGTTGCTCCACGTGGTGAAAATGGCTTCACTGAGGGAATCCACTGTCTGGAACTGGTGTTAATTTTTGTAAACTTCCCTCGCCGTCCAACCCTAAATGTTCTCAGTTGGATTTAGATCAGGGGAACAGGCAGAATGGTTCAAAAGAGTGATGTTATTTCTCTAAAGAAAGTCCTTTGTCAGGCGGGCACTCTGAACTGCAGCATTGTCCTGTTGAAAAACCCAGTCATTACCACACAGACGATGGGTTCAGTCATGAGGGCAACATCTCCACATCCAGCTCCCGTTTGACGCCTCTGCACAACCTGAAGCTCCATTGTTCCACTGAAGAAAAAGCCCCTCAGATCATGATGGCGCCCTCTCCACTGTGCCGTGTAAAAAACATCTCAGGTGGGATCTCTTGTCATGTCAGTAACGGTGGAGGCCATCAGGACCGTCAAGGTTAAATCATTTCTCATCAGAGAATAAAACCTTCTTCCACCTTTCAATGTCCCATGTTTGGTGCTCGTGCAAACTCCAAACGGGCAATTTTGTGCAGTTGAAGGAGACAAGGTCTTTGAAGATGTTTGTTGTTCTTAAACCCTTCTCTCGCAGATGCCGTCTAATGGTTATGGGACTGCAGTTGGCAACAGTGACCGGCTTAATTTGGGCCGAGGATCGTCCTGTGTCTTGACAGAAGCCAATTGGATCCTTCGGCTCAGGGCTGGTGACAGTTTTTTGGGATTTACCACTTGACTTTTTTCCCATAACCCTCAGGATCTTTTAAGAAGGTTAAAATGACTCTTACTGCGTCCAACCTCAGCAGCAATGGCACAATGCGAGAGGCCACGCTGATGCAGCTCAACAATCCAACCGCGTTCAAAGAGAGAAAGCCTTTTTGCCTTTGCCATCAGGAGGTCGTGACAGTGTGGATCCCTAACAGAAAATGACACTGAATCCACATTTTTGTGAAGATTTGGGCTTTTAAAGGCTGTGGTCTTAAACTTTTGCTCAGCTGATGAAGAGCCTATTTTTAGATTAGATTAGATTTTTATTTGCACATAAAGTTAAAACAATTTCGCAATACTGAAAAATATAAACATTTCAGTGCAGGAGAGTGTGAGAAGACCATTGACGGTCTCATAAGGCCACCGCCCCTAAAAACATTTTCATTACAGTCATGAACCGAAGATCACATTTATGAACACTTTAAACAATACTGTACATTCAGATGAGCAACATTTGTTTCAATTGTCTTTTAAAAGAGAAAAGAGATTTAGAAGAGAAAAAGAAAAAGATTTCACTTTAATGATTGTTTACAATAAATTGCTTATTAAATTTTTTTTTGTCTCACTCACATTTTTTCTTTTTGCATTTTGAAGCACTTCTTAGAACCTTCTTAAGATCCAAAAGTGCAAAATGTGAATTCTTGCAATTTTTCAGCTGGTCTTAAAAGTTTGATCAGGAGTGTGTGTTCACTCTACAGGAGGTACATACTTTAAGTACTTGTGTCTTTGTGTCTTTTTCAGAGGTCAGAGGACGACTTTGTGAACTGTGTGGAGGAAAGTCCACTTTAAAAAATATTTTGTTTGTATGATTATAACATAAGTTTATTTGTTTTTCCATTTTCCCTATTGTAAACCACAATATTAACATTAGTACAAACATTAGTATAAAATGGCTTAATAATAGAAACAGGTCGACTGTTGACTTCTCGTTCTAAACTGAGAAGCTCCTCTTCATTGTGATATTTTATTGTTTCATTCAGCACATTTTCCTTTTCCATGTGTGACCCAGAGTCTGAAATGTTTGAATGATCCACGTCCAGAGCAGTGGGTGGAGACGGGGGGAAGACAAAAACATAACGGCACTTGAGCCTCGAATGCAAGACAGTGCAAGTGTAATTTCTTCTGCTCTCCTGCAGTGTATATTTCTCTCTTTTAATGTTTGGTTTTAAAATAAAATCTATAATTGTATTGTGTTCTCGTCTTTCAGTTATTACACCAATGTGTTGGTGTCATTCAGAAGTTTAATAAACACTGATAGGCTGGTAGTGTCTGTTACAGTTACTCAGGAAACTTTAAAAGAAGCTGCACCTGATATTTTTAATCTATTAATTGTTTTGCCCGGGTGTAGATGTTGTAAAAGTGTCTGCAAAGGTCAAAAAAATGAGTGTTTTTCATTTTGTGGAAACTGATTACAAAATAAGTTGTAAGTTTACTGAAGTTATGTGGGTCTTGATTAGAAAAACAGAAGTTGATTTGGACACTTAACCCCACCTTAAAGAGGAAACTCAACTACAATAACATAATTTATGTATGAAGAAACCTGACGGAGCCTCCAGTCTCATCTTTGTGTTTGTCAGTGAGAGGTGGACGTATGAAAATGGAAACACAGGGGTTCCTTGTGTTACTGCTGTGTTCTGGTGAGTTTTGATTAAAAGTGTTGAAATTGCATTTGGATTGTCCAAAAGTCTTTTTATTGGTGGTATGTTTCAGGTGCTTTAGGATGTCAATATTCACGTGCTGTGACCATCGATGCACCAAACCTGGAGGCTCTGAGTGGAACCTGTTTGCTGATCCCCTGTTCATTCAATGTTGCTATTGAATATGAAGATAAATTAGACCTGAATCAACGTGTTGAAGCCATTTGGAGTAAGACAAATCCCGACTTAGGCAGACCTGGAGATCCGGTATCTTTTAACTCTTGGACCAGTTTCCCATTTTCTATGGAAATGATCGGAAACCTGCGTGAGAAAAACTGCACCACTCTGTTCTCTGATATGAACACAGTTCGTTCTGACCAGTATTATTTGAGAATAGAAAACTACAAGTTTAAGGAAACTGCACTTTGTGATCCACTTCATATAACGGTTCAAGGTGAGACATATTCTTTTATATTTTATGTGTTTCATAGTTGAACAAGGCACGTACGGATGGAGACAAAACAATGACCACAATCTCCTTTTATATAGTTTTATTGTTATTGTTGTAAGACATTTGTATCAAACAGAAGCTTCTGCAGGATTTGTCGAAGTATTGTCCAGTGAAGAGGTATTTATCACACGTCTGTGCACTGGAGCTGAGACCAGATCTGGTGCCACAAGATTTCACAAGACAGATGTTGTGTAAATGTCAGAACTTCCTGTCAGGGATTGGTGGGTGGTATGTGTTCCTCTCCCTTCTGTGCTGGGCTAATGCTGCAGTGTGGCTCACCTGCAGCTCATTGTCCATTCAGCCCCAGTTCTTAGTCCTGTCCTTGTCCTTTGTTCCTTGTCAGTTCCTCCCTTGTCTACGTCTGCCTATTGCTTGTCTCCATCCTCGTCCTGCATGTCCATGTCATCCTGCTTGTCCACGTCTTCAACCTGTCCATAACCTGTGAGTCTTTCCCGTGTCTCCAGCTTCCATCACCACATCCTGCATTCCCCTTCAATAAACTGGTTAACATCTACCTGCGTCTCTGTCTCTGCTTTGGGGTCCTCAACCACACTCAATCCCTGACACTTCCCCCAGAATTTACAAAAAAGAAGAAAAAGTCAAAAGCTGTAGTTCCAAAAAGTGATACTACAATGACCACTAAAGTAGGCGACTACATAAAATAAATCACAATGATGAGGCCACAAATGTGAACTCAATCACACTATTTATACATTATAAATGATGTAAAAAATATTCTCAATTTTTCCAATTGATTTGACACACGATTGTAAAGAAGATTTTTCAGTTTTTGATCAAAATATTTACGTGGCATAAGAAATCGAGGAATTTGGCGATTTTATTTATTTTATAGTTATATTTATGTTTTTATATACAGTTATACATGCGTCTGAGCTTTAGAACAAGGTAAAACATCCACATGGAATATCGGCCCAGATTTTGGCCGATATGTTTCCAATATATATCGGTCGGGCCCTAATTAAAATCCTTCAAGACCTAAGGGTATTTAGTATATTTGTCCTCGCCTGGATTTTTTCTTAATTTTGCTACTAAAACCGCCCCTTTTACCCCCTAATGAAGTATTATTCATCCATCCCACATGACTAAGAGAGTGTCGCCATTATGGACGTGATTCAACAGGCTTGAGCCACTGAACGCACCGGTACGAGGGAGTTCAGAGGGAGTTTTAAAAGCGCCAAGAGGAAAGTTTGGGCGTGCCAGTTTATTGTTGTGCAAATGGTTGTAGTAACCATCAAAGCATGAGGCCAGATTTGTCATTTTACCCTCTGGATGTAGAACGACAGAGAAAAATGTAAACAAACCTTGGCGGGGATGAGTGGCGACCTGCAGCGCCAGCGACTCTGGTCCCAGAGTCAGGACTAAACTCGGAGATTCAGCGTCTCGGATTCATGCAGCTAAAACCTGGAACAGTCTGAACATCTGAGACAGACTCTGCTCAGACTCAGGTTCTGTTCAGCTGCAGACGACTGAAAGGTTTTCACTCTGAAATCCTCTCTTTTTAATTTTATATTTTGTTTATATTTATGTTTTGCTTTGTTTGTATTGTGATTTTAATGTATTTCTTAATCTGTAAAGCACTTTGACTTAAGAATTGTGTTGTACAAATAAACTTGCTTTGCCTTTAGCCTTAGATCATGTCTTGAAAAAAAAGTGTTGCATATAACAGGAAGCTGAAACCTGCAAATAGGAACATTTCACAACTTTCAGAGGCCACAACAGACTTTTGCTGTCAAGAGAAAAATACAGCTCCTTTAAATCTAAATGCACAAATCGCCAATGTAATAAACACTAAAGGATGTTATTGTGTTCTGATCTGTGGTGTTTTCACTGATCTCATCACATTGATTAAAACTGATCTGATCTGAGCCCTTTGTCACCGGTTCTGTTCATTGTGTTTATGGACAGAATTTCTAGGTGCTTAGCCGAAAGGCAAAGCTCTGGATTTACCTCAGTCACGTTCCTCCCCTCACCTGGAGCCCTGACTCTGGGGAACGACCGAAAGGACGAGGTCGACGATACAAGTGAAGAAATGAGTTTCCTCCACAGAGGCCGGGCGCTTCCTTAGAGAGAGGGTGAGGAGCTCGGAGTAGAGCTGCTTCTCCTCCATGTGGAGAGGAGCAGCTGTGGGGAGAAGCATCTGTTCCCTCAGGAGGTGTTCATGTCCCACCAGGAGGAGGCCCCGGGGAAGACCCAGGACACTGGAGGGACTCTGTCTCTGGGCCTGGGAACGACTCGGGGTCCAGGAGGAGCTGGAGGAAGTGTCTGGGGTGAGGGAAGTCTGGGAGTCCCTGTTTACACTGCTTCCCCCACAACCTGGCCCAAGATACGAGGAAGCAAATGGATGATCTGAACACTTAGTCCCGCTTAAAGAAGAAGCTCATCTATTAAAATATCCTTTATTTTCCCGATGACGCCGCTTCACTCTTAGATTTCTGTCATTTTAAAACAGTTCATCTGGATGCACGAAAATGGAAACACCTGGATTTCTTTTGTTACTGCTGTGTTTTGGTAAGTTTTTATATATTTTTTTATTTATTTTACTATTAAATACAATCAACCTTGTTCAAATGTCTGATGTTTCAGGTGCTTTAGGATGTCCATATTCTCGTTATTTGACCGTCGCTGTACCAAACCTGGAGGCTCTGAGTGGATCCTGTTTGCTGATCTCGTGCACATTCAGAATTGATGTCCAACATGAAGATAAATTAAACCTGACTAAACCTGTTGTAGCCATTTGGAGAAAGACATGTGGAAGCAACAAATGCAAATGCCTCTTCATTTCATCACACACTATAACCTGAGATGTTCTAACATTTCAGTAACTTAACTTTGTGGAAACTGATTACATGTTAAGTTTACTGACCTTATCTGGGTTTACAGGAACAGGACGTCTTGGTTAGAAGTTGATTTTAACTCTTGCTCCACCTGAAACAGGAAGCCTATATACAAGGAAGTCTGACGTGACCTCCAAGTCTCATATTTCTGTTTGTCGTTTTCAAACTGTCAGTGAGAGGTGGACGTATGAAAATGGAAACACAGGGGTTCCTTGTGTTACTGCTGTGTTCTGGTGAGTATTGATTAAAAGTGTTTAAATTGCATTTGGATTGTCCAAAAATTGGTGGTGTGTTTCAGGTGCTTTAGGATGTCCGTATAGACGAGATCTGTTCATCTCTGCACCGAACCTGGAGGCTCTGAGTGGATCCTGTTTGCTGATGCCCTGTTCATTCAGACCTGCTCCTGAACATGAAGATAAATTAGACCTGAATCAACCTGTAGTGGCCATTTGGAGTAAGACACGTCCCTACACAGGCAGACCTGGAGATTCAGTGTTTTTTCACAGTGCTATGACCAGCCTCTCATCTCCTATGGAAATGATCGGAAACCTGTCTGAGAAAAACTGCACCACTCTGTTCTCTGATATAAACACAGATCATTCTGACCAGTATTATTTGAGAATAGAAAACTACATCTTTAAGGTGACTGCAGTTTGTGATCCACTTCATATAACAGTTCAAGGTGAGACATATTCTTTTATATTTTATGTATTTCATAGTTGAACAACACCTCAGCACTTTTGTGTGTTCTTGAAAATAAGACCAAGCATTTGCATTAGATGTACAGTAAACTGTAGGATGTCTCTATTCACTCACAAAACTTTATATTTTCTCATGTTTGAGTTTCTATGTTGAAAGTGGCAAAGTTTGGGACAGTTTTTTTTTCAATCATCTGAACAGAATTTTAGTTTTCCTAAATAAAATGTAATCTCAGGAAAATGCAGTTCTTTAGATGGAGAGAGAACACCATCCTCTGTGACCTGAAGAGCTGCTTTTACAAATGATCTGTGATATGTGTACGTCACTGTAAGCAAATGTGAGTCAGAGCAGAGAAGTGTGTGTGTGTCAAGTGGAACTATTAAATGTTTCTGTTGTTGTGCAGAGTCTCCGTGGACTCCGTCAGTGCAGGTTTCAGGGACACAGAGGGAGCAGGACACAGTGACTATAACCTGCTCTGCTCCTGCTCCCTGTCCTCAAGCTCCTCCTAAACTCACATGGAGCCTCCAACCAGAGCCTCCACACAGCACAGACCAAAACTCTGATGGGACCTTCTCCACCTCAGAGCAGCACATGGACCAAAACTCTGATGGGACCTTCTCCACCTCAGTACAACTCCAGATGAGATTATCTGAGCAGCACCACGGCCTGAAGGTGAACTGTTCTGCTGTGTATCCTGTGACGGGAGGACAGAAGAGGGCAGAGGGGAGCATCTCTCTGAGTGTGGAGTGTAAGTGTGCAGCTTCACTGAAAACTTTCAAGAAGTGTCTGATCATGTCAGAAAAGATTATGTTTTGTGTCATGAATTTTAAAACACTTATGATTATATGTCAGGTAATAGAACAATGAAAAGCAGAGCATATCAGTTCTACAGTTTGGACCAGGAAGTCACCTGGACCTGTTTCTTTAATAAGTTGTTATAAAACAAAAATCCCAGAGAGCTACTGCACTCAGAAAAATGAATTGTGGCTCTTGTTTTTTTACTTAAGTGTATTTTGTTGTTTTTATTGAAATACTTTGATTTTTCACACATTTTTGAAATGCTTGTGTAAATATGAAATACATTCAATATCTGACATTACTCAAGACTCTTGGTAAGGGATTACGCAACAGTCTTGAGTAAAATGCAAGAGTTTTGTCCTTCTGGGATTCCGTAGCTGACTATGACTTTGTTGCGCTCAAACGTGAACAAACACTCATGCGCAGACTTTATAACGGACACAACTTACTTAATAAGTTTGAATTAGGGTTAAGAAGACAAGTTCTTAAGATTTACCTAAGTATGTTGAGTAATTACTATGACATTTTTTATAAAGGAATTACGCAATACAGTTCTGTATTTTGTAGTCAGTAAGGTTGAGTATTAACTATGTAATGAAAATATGTTGCATATATTTAATCCATCTGCATAGATCCAATTGAAGAATGTTAAGTCCATACTATATAAACACGCTTTACAACAATTACTCAATGTGACTGCAGGCAACCGCTTGACGCAAGGCTTTAAGTAAATCTAAAGAATTATTTTTTTGAGTGTAGTGTTAGCGTTTGAAAGAAACTAAATATAAGATCCAGGGCAAGTCTTAGATGGGTCCAGCTGAACGTTGATAAAACATAAACCATTATCCATTTATTTGTGTGCAAAGTCAGGCATCAAAATATTACATTCACTTAAATAACATTTTAATTATTATTCAGCCAATACGTATAATTCTGTTGGCGACTTACTCAGAAGAGGGTGGAGAGCTACTGGTAACTCCAGAGGTACAGGTTGGAGACCCCTGATGTAGAATCATGATCTACGTATAGGCTTTGTTATAGTTTATTCTGAAGTGCCATTTCATCATAATCATATCATGTCACTATTAAAAGTCCGTATGCCTATAGTGATACTGAAAATCGCAGTAGTTCCAGCCCAGGTCGTCCACAAACTCTATCATGTGTGTCTCCTCAGATTCTCCTAAAAACACATCTGTGTGGCTCAGCTCCAACACTTTTCCACTATCTGTTGGAGGGTCTGTAATTCTGAGCTGCTCCAGCAGAGCCTGGCCTCCAGTCCAGAACTTCAGCTGGTTCAGGGTCTCCTCACAGGGTCCACAAAGAGTTCATGAAGGACAAGTCTACAGCCTCATCTTCAGCCATGCAACCCAAGGAGAATACTTCTGTCGAGCCAAGAATCAAGTCGGGGAACAAACGTCTCCAACCGTCAACCTGCAGAGTGAGGGTAGGCCATGGCATCCAGATTATTTATACAGAAATCTATGTTCTCAGCCCACAAGCCGACGTCACCCACGCTCTTGCAACACAATATTCTATAAATATACAAATGATAGAAAACACAATCCACTACAACTTCACAAATCTGATTTGATGTGTAATAGTTTCATTGGCTCGCTGATTGTGTTGTGATAGCAGTCTGAAGGGGGAGTGACTTAGAACAGGGAGCAAATGGAAGGGGTCCACAGAGCGTCAAAAACATATTCAACATTTTAATATCGTATATATTTGTGAGTGTGTTTGTTTGTGTTTCTCACCTTCCACGGTGGTTGGTCTCTCACCCTCATCAGCTCAGGTTCTACCAGAGGCCTGGGAGCTTGAGAGTTCTGCGCAGTATCTTTGCTGTTCCCAGTACTGCACTTTTCTGGACTGAGATGTCTGTTGTCCTTCCTGGTTCTGCTGCAGCTCTTCCAGTTTGGGGGTCATGGCCCCGAGTGTCCGATCACCACAGACTCCACTGATGCTTTCACCTTCCAGGCCCTCTCCAGCTCTTCCTTGAGCCCCTGGTATTTCTCTAGTTTCTCGTGTTCCTTTTTACCATCGCTCGGTATTGCAATGTCCACCACCACGGCTTTGTTCTCTCGCTTATCCAGAACCACGATGTCTGGTTGGTCCATCACCATTCTGTCAGTCTGTATCTGAAGTCCCACAGGATCTTGGCTCATTCTCCACAACCTTTGGAGGTGTTTCCCACCTTGATCCTGGGGTTTCCAGCCCGTACTCTGCACAGATGTTTCTGTACACTATGCCCGCTACTTGGTTAAGTCGCTCCATGTCGCTTTCCCTGCAGCATCTTACACCCTGCAGTTATGTGCTGGACTGTCTCAGGCTCTTCTTTGCACAGCCTACACCTTGGGTCTTGTCTGGTGTGGTAGATCTGGGCCTCAGGATGAGGGTTAGAGTTGGACGTCTGTGTGTCCTTCAGACCAGCCCTCTCCAGCCATTGGGAGGATTTCTTGATATCAGCCACTTCAGTTCTGTTTTGGTGGTTTGCCCCGTGTAGAGGTGTGTCCTGCCACAGATGGTCCCTCCAGCAGTATTATTTGAGAATAGAAGATATTTTGTTTTCAGTGAAACAATAAAAGGCAACACAGTGGTTTAAATGTGTTACATAAGACAGGACAATGCATTTCAGGATATTGTATTGTGTATTGTATTTCCTTGGAGCACCTGTACTAATAATCAGAAAGCAAATTTAGTTAAAGAAAAAGGGCTAAAGAAAAAAAAAAGCACTTTTCATGATACCCAAAGACACTTGACCCTCCTGCTCGAGCAGAGTGACTCCAACAGTCTGAGTCCAGAGTGCGGAGGCTCAGTTTAAATGTCTTGTGTTTGAACAAATGCATTTGACGTTTCAGACGCTAACGTGAGGATCGGCCCTTACACCGTACTGAAGATATGTGGGGTGGTTGTGCTCTTCAGCGCTCTGCTCCTCATTGAGTGGTGAGACTCTTTTCCGTCTGTGTCAAAGCATTTCTTCAGGTGACACGTGATAATGACAAAGATACTGTTATTTATGTTCCAGTTTGGCAAAGAAAAGAGTGACCCAGAGCCAACAGGTAATTCTGAAATATAACTTCATCATTTATATTGTTTGTCAGGATCATTTGTATCACTGCACCAACATCTGCTGCCTCGTGTCTCACTTTATTATTGCAGGTGTAAACATGTCTGCAGTATGTACACCCTACAGTAGGTACATACTTTAAGTACTTGTATGTATCTGTTTGTCTTTTTCAGAGGCCAGAGGACGACTATGTGAACTGTGTGGAGGAAAGTTCAGTTTAAAGAAGACTTTTTTGGATTACTATAACATACACTCATCATTGTTTTTCCATTTTCCCCCATTGTAAACCACAATATTAACATTAGTGTAAAGGTCAAACTAGCTCTTATATACATTCACACATGGTCCATGGCTTTTAATACTAAGGTCACAGGAAGTCACCAAAATAATAGGAAGTCACCTTTTATTTTGGTGACTTCCTGTGTTGGCGGAGGTGAAGGAGGGAACGTTGGCTCGATATACTGAAAAGACGAAAAGTAAAGCCAGACATTTAACGGTAGAGAATAAAAACTACGATGAAAAGTTATAAAAACCCAAAGATAGATAGTAAAGATAGCAGCAGTCGACAGAGGAACAAGGTTTGTTTTATTTGGTAATGTATATTTGAGCTGATTCTAATTTGTACTGAATGAATGTTAAAATATTGATAACAATGTGTTAGAATAATTATGTATATTATCCCATATTTGTCTTAATCATGTGTTAGATATTTGTGTATTTGCAATAGCCTAATCTCTTTTGTGCTTCCAAACTGTGTGCAGTACTTTTCCACTGCTGTGCAGCTGAAGGCTGGAGCCAGGCTTATCAGACTATGAGACGAGAGCTGTTTGATTTTGGCAAAACATGAACTGAATGTGCTCAAACTCCAGCGTAATCTCCGCACTCAGCCTACTGTCCGACCTTGATCAATAATGCATAATCATATTTTATTATATTTATCCTATCTTGGTATCGCTGCTGTTTCCCCCCCTTCCTTTAGAGCAGCGATACCCATTGTAACCAGGGCCATCCTAATGTAAATAAAAGTGAGGAGACGGCGGGCGTGCTCCAGAGCGGGTTGGAGAGTGTATCTGGGCACGTCTCAATCCGTTCTCCTCGCGAGTAAAACTAAATAATCTCTCTTGTCTTTCTTCTCTGAATGTTTTAGATGGTGTTTAAACCTAACACAATGTAATGAGCTTGTAGTAATATGGTGTATAGTAATTTCCGTTATTTTGTTCTTTTTAGCTCTTACGTTGTTTCTATGACATGGAAGGAAAACATTAAAAGTCATTTAACCATCAGTTCTGGCCTTTCTAGCCTTGACTGGATGCTACAATTAGTATAAAATGGCTTCATAATAGAAACAGCTCGACTGTTGACTTCTCGTTCTAAACTGCAGAACTGAGAAGCTCCTCCTCTTCATCCTGGCATTTTATTGTTTCATTCAGCACATTTTCCTTTTACATGTGTGACCCAGAGTCTGAAATGTTTGAATGATCCACGTCCAGAGCAGTGGGTGTCGGTCCTCATGAGTAAAGATGCACACTGCCCGAAGATGTCCTATCCTCAAAATGACACATGTTGGTTAGAAAAACAGATGACCTCAACACTTACTTCCACTGAAAGAGGAAGCTCAACGATTAAAAGGAAACGTGACGCAGCCTTAAGTCTCAGGTTGTAATTTTGAAGCGTCAGTGAGAGCTGGATGCATAAAAATGGAAACGCGTGGATTTTCCGTGTTACTGCTGTGTTATAGTGAGTTGTTTTTACTTGTTTTGTTTGCCATTAAATACTATAACCTGCTCTGCTCCCTCTGCCTGTCCTCCACACATCATGGTCCAAAACTCTGACGCACAGAATTTGAGGTTTTCATTCTCTGTAAGCCACAATAAGCCTCAAGAAATAAACCCTTGAAATATTTCACTCCATGTGTCATGAGCCTATATAATATTTGGGGTTGACTTTCTGAAATGAGTGACAAAACATATTTAACTTTTTCATGATATTCTAACTATTTGTAATGCATTATACACCCTGCAATAATAAAGGAACAGTGCACTGAAGAGCCCCACATATCTTCAGTAAGGCGTAAGGCCCAATCCTGTCGCTAAAAACAAGTTTTAAAAAAAACACAGGTGAGCCTCCTCACTCTGGACATGGAGCTCAGTCTAATTCAATTCGGTGGTGGAATTCTGTCAGAAGCCAAAAAAACGGCACAGATCAGTGTTTCCTCGGTGGAGATCTCACTGTGGCAGTGAGTCTGTCAAGGCAACAAACTAGTGTAGTGATGGGGGCAAGTTCTGAACTTCCACGTAAAACACCAATTTGCTTCACACTGAAGAAGCTTAACTCCACTTTAACCCATCTTACAACAGCCACGAGTCTAACAAACAAAACGCTCTGCCTGGTTCACTCATTAGTGTCTGGAAACGTTAGAAAACAACTTTATAAGCACCTCACACTTCCCTCTGCTGATTTCCCACTGCACAGGCCAACGCCCAAAAGACTCGATCGCCGATGTCGTTTCTAATCCCGTTTATTTACCAGTGAATTATATATTTTTAAAACGCTAAAAAATACATTCCCGAACCATTTTCTATCAACAACTTTCAGTTTCTCTTCTTCTTCACCGTCAGTAGTCGATTCTCACTCTGATCTTTGAACACTCCAGAGTCTCAGAGCGAGTGGTTTTATTGTAGACAGGAAAGATGACGTGATCGCGCTCACAGCTTTGCAGCCTGTTTTACACAAACAGATCCCGCTGCAGTCTTTGAGATCAGAGATTGTTAGTCTCATAAGTTTCTCCTCGTGTCTGTGGTGTTTGTGCTTTTTGTCACATGTTTAAAAATCGTTTAAGAACGAAAAATCCTCTCGTGTGTCGCGGCCTTTACGCAGTACTCAGGAAACTATGAAAAGTGTTTGTATGTGATTTTCATGCATTACTGGTCCCAGTGCAGATACTGTAAAAGCAGCTCTAAGGGTCAAATGAGTGTTTTTATCCTCCATGAACCAGACAGTGTTTGGTTAGCATGCAAGTTATTATTAGCATTACAGCAGCAGCAAAGTTGTGACAAACACATATGAACACATCACACTGAATTAGAAAAGAGGAATGACTGGACCACAAACACTTAAAAATAACTTCCTGTTTTCTACTTTCTTAAAACTTCTTGGACCAACACTTTGTACTTCGAGTTATTTTTGAAATAGTAGTACTGTTACTCAAAACATCTCTTTTATTTATTTTATATATTTTATCTGGGAACAAATTCTAAAGCTGTTGTACCACTTTGGGACGTGTTCACGAGGGATCTGCGCTCACCGGGGAAGCATCCACAGGAGAGGAGGAGGCTAAAAAAAGCTGTGATCTTTGCTTTGTGTCGCGGCGTAGCGTAGGTTCAGACGGCGAACGCATAAGCCCCACGATTCTGACAGAAGTGCCTCCAACCCCGACTGCTATTCCTGTCAACGTAAGGAGGTTTATCCAAGCGCCGTATACGAGGCGATGCCTTGTGGAGTTTAATCTGGGTTTAAGCTTTTATCAGCCTTTGTAGGAGACCGGGATCGTATTAATGAGTCCATTATGAGTGGAGCAGGGTCTATTTGTGCAAATGATAAAGAGGTACCCAACATGGTGCAGTCTCCTGATTAGGAGTCTTAAAACACACGTGTAATCGCTGCTTTACAAATGCCGTTTTATTACCACAAAAGTACGTTTTTTACCCTCTGGATTGGGTCTATAGTCAGTCCGTGTGCACTAGTAACACTTTATAATAACTACCCTTTCATAAAGACTTACTACATCATTAATACTCTAATCCTAACAGCTTAATTAAGTATTTAGTGTGTCTGAATCATTCTTACTAAACTATTTGTTCTTTATATAAGTTAAATCATAATGGTTCATGGTTTATTGGAGCTACGTATGTGATTACCATATGTTTCGGACCATAAGGTGCACTTAAATCTCTTTATTTTTCTCAAAAATCGTCAGTGCGTCTTACAATCCGGTGCTCTTTATGCATGTGTTAATTCTGGTTGTGCTTACTGACCTCGAACTGATTTTATGTGGAACACGGTGCTAGAAAAATTGTTAAAATGTTTTAGTACTTTTTTAAGCTACGAAGCCGCACCGCTGGATGGATTGTCGCATGGAGAATGAAAGCCTCAGAAAAACTCGTGCATAGGACAGAAATGCAGCGTATTTGTTTGCAACTGAGGCAGAGTGATACATCCGGGGCTTCAACATCATATTACGGTGCGAGTATATGGACCCAAAATGGCGCCTGTTCAGAGACGTGCGACTTACACGCCCGACTGAAGCAAACTGAAGGCTGAATTATAGTTCTACGTCGACTCAACGCTTCGACTCTGCGTCTTGTTGCTGTCGTTTTTGATTTATGGTTCTATATTGAAGTTCTTGCGCCATGAAGTAATTCACCGCGACAACGCTAAACCGGCCTGTGCTACTGCAGACGTATAATCTCCAAATAGTTTAACATGAACCATCTCCAACGCGACATACACAGAGAACAGACTCACCGTAAGATCCACATCCTCTGTCACAGAAAGAACACAAATAATCCACTGAGTCGTGTCCTTTAGTCCGACAGAAGCTGCAGTTTTAAGTTTCGTTTCTGTAAAACGTAAACAAATGTGCACAAAGCTGCATTAAACATTATAACTCAATGTACATATAGAGTGCCATAATTTAGTGCTTCCCGTCATTCCGGGTGGATTAACCAACAAACTCTAACCTCTAGATCTCGGTGTCATCAGGTCGTACAGAGTTAAATTGCAGCTGTGTGGGAGTGTTGGACGACAGAAGGTGAACTCACATTCACTGAGACAGAGGCAACGGTGGACGAGTTACACCACGATCTGCAGATGGATCGTGGACGCCCGGGCGAAGGATCAGTCTCACTTGTGCTTTATGTATGAAAAAATACCCAGTCATTGATCTAGCGCCTTAATCCAGCATGTTTTATAGTCCAAAAAATAATAATAATAATAATAATGCATCAGTTTTATATAGCGCTTTTCAGGACACTCAAAGACGCTTTACAGAGCATTATTCATTCACTCCTGACCCGGTGGTGGTAAACTACTATTGTAGCCACAGCTGCCCTGGGGCAGACTGACGGAAGCGAGGCTGCCAATCTGCGCCATCGGCCCCTCCGACCACCACCACCATTCACGCACACACCACTTTCATACTAGGCAATGTGGGTGATGTGCCTTGCCTAAGGACACTACGACAGTTTTTGCCACTGGCGCCCCACTGTGGCACCTGGAATTCCCAGTGGTCTCCCATCCAAGTACTAACCAGGCCCGGCCCTGCTTAGCTTCTGAGATCTGACGGGATCAGGCTTTGACAAGCCGGTATGGCCACAAATAGGGTAGATATTCCCACACTTCACCACGAGACACTATCTACGTTACTGCAGAAAAACCAGAGAGTAAAGGTGAGTCTGAACAAAGGCCAGGTGAGAGGAGGGGAACAGGTTTCACATTACAAAAGCTTAGAGATGGCTTTAAGGCTGATTAAAGTAGTTATTATAAATGTTTCTGGTCGTTTTATTGTCCAGTCGCCTCTTGGTTTGCCCTGAAGGCCTCACAAGTGTCAAGAATTGTTCTGGATCTCAGTTGTTTTTTTTCCAAAACATTAAACTAATAATCCTGGTATTAGCTGAAAGTTTCATCCATCCATTTTCTTTTCCTCCGGTGGGACCCAAAGGTGTTCCCAGGCCACCCAAGAGACATCGTCCCCCCAGCGGCTCTACTCTGAGCTTTTCCTGTGTGACTAGGCTCTTCACCGTGGTGCTCATTTACCAAACTGGCATCCGTCATAATTGGTGCATATATTTATTGTACGACAAAACAAGGTGCTCTGTGGGATTTATCAAAACTGACATGAACACACGGCGCGCACAAATTGTACTGCAAGTCTGGAGATGTCTACCACATACACGGATATGAAAGAAACAGCAAAATGCAAATGCAAGTTTGATAATAATACACTTGTTTGCTAGTTACAGTAACTGTAAATGAAGCTACACTTTTAAAATGTATATCTTTAAATATAAAACAGCAGCTTGCATAACTTTGGAAGTACTGAGTTTGTCTAACAGCAGCAGACTGAACACTTTCTCCAGATCCACAAAGTCCTTGTGAACTGGATGAACAAACTCCTATGAGCACCACATGCAGAGTATCCAGGGTCCAGGGTGGTGTGGCTGGAAGGAAAACCACACGGCTGTTCCTGAATCTGCGGGCTGACTATCAGTCAAATTCCCCTTTCCAGTACCCCGGAATAGACCTTACTGAGAATACTGAGGAGTGTAGTTTGTAGTTTGAACACAGAGACCATCATTGTCTGCCAATCCAAAGGTACTGTCCCCAACCCCCACACAATTCTGCAGAACAAAGACGACCTCACAACATCCAGAGACTCAAGATAAGACAATAAAAGCTGATGAACATGATCCACTCGGACTCAGTGTCTCCAACCTTCCCCTGGATTTGGGAGAAGCTCTCCTGGAGGTTTGAGATGAAGGTTCCCCTGACAGAGAGCTTCTCCAGACGTTCGACAAGAACTTTAAAACCCCCAGGAGCTCAGTGCGGCGTCCATGTTTAGGCGACTTCCGTAAACACTGAGCTGCTGTGACGTCGCCGTGTCTCCAGTGCTCATGAGGGACACATTTGGGTCAAGTTCACATTGGAGATCACAAACAAGTCGCATTTAATTGGAAATGTGAATGATGGTACAAAAAAATCTGAATTGCATTAAGACCTGCAGTCTGAATGTAACCAAAAAGAGTGGGGGTCTGTCGGAATGATGCGTTTACTCCCTCTAGAACAGTTAGATAATCACTGAAATATGTCACAAAAATATAAATAGGAAAGTATGTGCAACGTAACTGCAACTCCGCAGTGTAAAACACATATTTGGCCAAGAACAAGAAAGGAAAATCTCATCTCAGCTGGACCCTGAACGCCCAAGAAAACAGATTTGAAGTTATGCACTGAGCCAACCCGCACAGACAGCGCCGATGGGCCTGGCAGATGCACCACAAAACACAGGTTGCACGAGTTCAAACTGAGAACTATAGCTGCATGGGGAATCTAAGTTCATTCACTGTTGATATTTATGCATAAAATAAGAAAAATATAACGTTTTGGAGAAACTATCCGTGGAGGAGGGCAACAAGTCATTCTCCAGCTGTGCATCAACTTTTCCTCAACACACCGTATGCAAACAAGAGCGCGAGCAGATGGAGCAGGACGCTACGCCGGCAAACAGCACAATTAGGCTGCAGAATTATGTATGGTGTTTACGCTTTGATGGAAGGATAGAGCAGCGTGCAGTAAAATGCTACGGAGAAGAAAATGCCCATGGATGGTTTACAGGTGCACCAAGTCGGATTTGCCACCTGCTTGTCTCCACGGAGGTGTTAATAAATTACCCTGAATGTCTTTAAAACATGAAAAACAGTTCATTTTAATGTTTGCAGTCGTCCAAAATGATTCCTCACGTACCTTATGTATTCCGAGGATCCTAATTATTCACCACGATGAGTTTGCAAGCACTTTTTATAACTTTCAGAGACCAGAGTGGAGTTTTACAGTCACAGTAAAACTAAATACAGTTCTGTACTAACCAAGCACTTCCTGATTATTGGACAAAAAACACTTCATAATTAATTGTACTGGGGTACATTTTGTTCATGGGAAAAATTGGGTACAGGCTTTAAAGCATGTTTATTGTTTATGTTGCATACAGGTGTTTGTGTTGCAAAAAAATAAAATGAAAAAGATGAATTCTTACACTGCCTCTCCAGATCTGACCTGTGATGGAGAAATTACAATTCTGTACAACATACATTACCAGCACAGTTCTTGTTTCTGGCTCACGTCATCAAAGGTTATAAAACTGAACAACAACAGAAGCTTAGTCAAACTAAGGCAACATTTACACGGAAACGATCTGGTTCTTCCTCTTATTCCACGTTTACATGAGCGTTTTGGGGAATCACAATTTGGGTATTTTCAGATTGCAGATTAGCTCTGAAAATGGCTCCTCTTCCCAAAATGACTTGCACTGTTTCTTTAGCACTCTTTTTTTCTCCACATAATCGAATGTGAATTGATGGAGGGTGTGGGTTGTTGTGTCAGGAGACCCAAACACAGCGGGCTCCATAAGAGAGTGGGATGCCAGCGGTGCGTAGAGGGGAGGGAAATAGGCCGTGAAATGTCGGGCTTTTTTGGACACAAGTGCACGCTACGCCCCACTTGCCTCATTGACAGTTCAACTCCATCATAAACTACTTTCACCTGTGGACAAGATTGATGTCAGCTACGTGTTTGTCCTGTCTGAAAAAAGACAGATCTACTATAACTTGTCCGTTTGTACTGCACTTGAAAGAGAGGGTATTATCCCTATTTACCCAGGACAGGCCCAGTTTTGAGCCCAGTGTCCCCTGTCCAAGCAAATTTATCTAAAATCAGTGATTTGTCCCAGTTTTATACAAGAAATCTCCCAGGTGTCTCTATGTTTGACCAATCTGTTCCCTGTCGACAGTAAAGAAAGGAGTAAAATGTCACTTGTTTAGGTAAAATCCAGAAAAGCTGCTTAAAAATAATCAAAAACAAAGAAAAAGTGACTATACTGACTCACATTAGTAAATTTTCTTTAATTACGCACTCACATCACACATTTATTAGCCACCACAAACCAGTTCTATGGGGCATTCATTTCTAACACGTAATATATTTAGATCACCATGTTGCCTTTTATTGGTTTGAAACTGCTGTATTCTGCGTAGTAACATGATTGATAAGTTTAATTTTTAAATTAATTTTAAATTGTACATAAATAAATGCCCACTGTTGTTATGTCTAGGCAAAACTACGGAAGCCAGGGGGGCTCACCACAAATACAGACGCTGCAACACAACAGAAAGCCGTAACGGAAGAGACCGCAGGACCCGAGTTTCTGACGGACCAGGAGGATCAGGAAATGATTTATGACGGTCAAACAGTGACATCGATCCTGGCCACAAAACAATCAATTATTTTACTTATGTTTCCAACTTCGTTCCAGGGTTCATACAGGGTTCTTCAAGTTAAATTTAAGTGTTTTTAAGGCCATTTATAAAAATAAAAAAAAGGTAATGCTTATTTCACAACCTATTTCACAGACCTACCAGCATAGAAAAATGTAATTCTTGAATTTGTGTTCATTTTATTTCTCAAACAATGAATCAGGGGAGTAGAGACTCTTGCCCATAACTCGCCGGTAACGGAAAACCGACATTAAAAAACAACATTAACGGCTTCAGTCAGACTTGCCGTTTTGCTGAGATTGTCTTTGATTTTACTCTTCTGTTCAGCTCGTTGCTTTTGGTGCTTTAGTGCGTCATCTTCAGTGACGTGTTTGGAAGATTTTAACCCAGTTCCGTTCTCAATTATTGGTTCCGCCGCACTTTATTTAGGCGACGACATTTAACCGAATAATGGTGTTTGACAAATTAAACTTTTGAGGAGAAAAGTGACATGGAAAAGTTACGAACTGCACAAATTTTAAGACTCAGATATAAAAATTCAAGACTTTTTCATTTCCACATTCATAAACTCAATGCTTTTAAGACTGTTTAAGACACTGTGCGAACCCTGTCATTCACTTCTCCGTTTCTTTACTTTTCATATTCTTCATTCACTTCCCACTTGATCCACCTGGTCGCTTCCGTTGTGGGTTTTTACAGTCACTTCTGTTGCAGCGTTTGTATTTTTGTCGCTGCGTTTGCATTTGTTATGAGCCCCCCCCCTCCCCATATAATGACGTACTGTGGAACATTTCAGGTAAAGCAATAACATCGCCGTGGAGACAAGCAGACACCATAACCTCCGCCAGAAAAGACATACAGTGCCCCTTAAAATTTGTCCACCAGCCCAAAGTGTTTTAAATGTTTTCATCCATTTTTAAATAAATGCATTTGCACTGTTGTTGTGTCTCTGGGCAAGACACTTCACCCACCTTGCTTCTATAGGAATGTGGTGCATAAGTAACCAAAACATGCACATTCATCAGTAATATTATGGTCCAAATGATGTCTTAGTCCAACGCAAATGAACCACATACAAAAGTTGACATTTTCACAATGAACGTTACTATAGAAACAGAAAAATGTTAAATAACTGTTTTGGGCCCAGATAATAATATTACAGTGAACCCTGGTTTATCGCGGGGGCCACGTTCCAAAAAGAAATCCGTGAAGTTATCAGCTTTATATTTTACAATTATTAAACAATACAACACTGTACTATAGAATGAAACCAAAGATCAAAACCTGTTTTCAGGCCCAAACATTTGTTTAAGAAATAAAAATATAAACGTTTTCTTACAAATAACCCTGATAGTTTTTAAAAATACTATAAAATAATCATTTTAATACTGAATGTGAGGTTGGACATTGTGCCTCAGGCGTATTTCTCAGTCCCTCTTCGTCCTGACTCCTGTAGCGTCTTTTTGTACTGAAGCCTGTGGTGCAGGCGTCTTTTTCCCAGAACGTTGGTCCAGCGTAATGTTCTTTTTCCTGCAGTCATTAATCCACAAAGCTGAAGCGACTCCATCCTTACACTGGTCTTGTTGCGGACAGTCAAAACCCTTTTTGCATCCTTGTCTAAACTTATTGCTGCTGTCGTCCTTATGTTATTTTCCTCCTTCTTTATGGAACAAACCGAAGATTCATTTAATCCGAAATGGCGCCTACAGCCACAGAGCTTCTACCTTCAGCATGTCCAGAATTTTCACTTTTTCTGCGATAGTTTCATCTTCCTCGGCCTTTTGCCTTTGTTGTGCAGAACGTTTCCTCCACATTGTGGGTTTTGTCGTGGAGAAAATTTGCAAAGGTAAATTTGTCGGGCTGAACAGAGACGAGGCACAGAAACTGTTGACACTGGTCTAAGTGAAAGACCAATGTCGACTTTTCTCACTTCTAGACGACCTCAGCCTCAGGATTCAGAACACAATACACTGTAAAAAAAGCATTAAAAAATCTGTGAAAGAGCGAAGCCGCGAAAGGTGAACCGCGTTATAGCGACGGTTCACTGTACATGTGTAAGTCCATTGTTACGCCATTGCCAAAATCGTGCTATTTATGCACTTTTTAAAAATTCTGAATAGCTACTACTAATCCAGCTCTTAAAAATATCTTTAATTGGGCTTAAAAACAAAATGTGAGCAGCTTATGTCATTTGCAAACACTTAATTCTCGGACTCTCTAATTGCACCAACCTAAATAACCATATTTCAGATTCTCAACCAGTCCGTAAATACAAATAAATTACACCTCTTTTTATTATTATTATTTTTTTATTTTATTTTTTTTACATATCCCAATTAAAACCCCATTACGGCTCCCACTGTACAGTACAGTACACACTCTAATTATGAAAGAGCCACCGCTAAATGAGTCCATTATGCAGAATGAATGTGTTTTGGTGGGATCTGTTTTGGGGGAATATTTGCGCACACATGAAGCAGGATTGGCTCAGTGTGAAGGCTTTGATGAGAAATTTAATTGGCGTTTTCAGTTTTTTGAAAGAGGACAGCAGTGGTTTTCGCCGGATAAGACAAATTGTTACTGACGGGTCCTGGCGCTTGCTAAAGACGTATTGATTATGAAGGTGCTCGTCATTGCAGAGAGCGCTGACTTTATAAGACTTAAATGGGGCAAATCTGAACCATATAAATATGTGTAATGTATGTCTAGATATTCTGTGATATATGATCATTCTGAAACTACTTTATGTCACTGATACAATAACAATAATGCAAAATAATCCCATTTTAAAACCATTTTTAATTAAACCGCATCATTAAAAGTCATGAACAGACCGGACTGTCCATGTGAACGTCTGTGTCCAGAGAATCACTTTAGAAGTGAAACCAACTTTGCATTTGAAGGATTTACGTCTGAGCAGCAGCAGTGAGTTGTAGTGATGGGAATTCCGGCTCTTTTTAGAGAACCGGCTCTTTTGGCTCGGCTCACTAAAAAGAGCCGGCTCTTTTGGCTCCCAAGCGGCTCTTCAGGTTGTTTTGTTGCTTTAATTAATTTATGATCAACAACAATATACGATTATGCAAAAAATGAATTACTATTGTGTAACGCGGGTGTCAAATCCGTGTGTAGACTGTGCTCTCTTGTCTCGCTGTTGCCCTGTGTGCGTTCGATCATGTGACCGCGAGCGACCAATTAGCTGCATATATCAGCGCGAACCCCGGAAGCGCAGTAGACACGTGAGAGACGAACAAACAAATGTTGCTACTTGAATGTTTTAACTTCTCTCTATCTTATTTTGTCATGACAAGCTGCCAAACTTACCGTACTGAATGTTAACCCGTAGGAGCCGACTACCATCGCCCAAGCGCTTCATGCGAGCCCTTGTGTTTGATGAAATATGCGGAATTGGAAAGCCATGCTTAGCCTTAGCATCCTCCATTTGGTTGTATGTGGTAGCTTAGCTTAGCCGCTCCCATTGTTTCCTATGGGTCGGTTAGCATCGCTTTTGTGCCAACTTTCTGCATTTCCCTTTACAATGTTTTGGTCCAATTTAAACATAATCACAATTAAATCATTACTTCTGTTGTCCAATGTTGTGTACTTATTTATTATGCACTTTGGGGCGTTTTTTGCTAAACATTGTGTCTTACGTATCTTACTGAAAAACATGTTTTTTATATATGTTTATATATGTTTATTATAAAAATCTGCTTTTATTTATTCACTCCACATAAAATGTAAAAAATAAATGGTCCTCTCCACGACTGCTCTACATTTCCTTTTACTCCGCTCAACATATACATGAGTAATAATGTGTTTAATGCAACTTTGGCACATTTGTTTCCATTTTACAAAAAAGAAACTTAAAACCACATGACTCATTTGCATAAACTATAAATGCTGAAAAAAGCAGCCGGTGCGCTGATACAGTCAGATTCTGTCTCAGCTTCTGTTGGACAAACTACTGCCCCTCCCCCCTCTGCTCAGCACAAACACATCAATCACATACAGCCATTTCGTCCACGGCCGACCATCACTAGCAAGTTGTTCTTCCTGATAGAAGCTCTGCAGCGGCGGACTGATATATGAGAAAATAGTCCCTCAACAAACGACGATTCATGTGACACAAGATTAGTTTTACTTCAGACATGATTCTGTGACACAGACGTTCACAGGGACAGTCTGGAGTTCTAATAGTTTCCTCGGGTCTGTGGAGTGGGTCAGACTGTTTTTAGTGGCAGGACAACTGTGGCCATTGACCTGCACTAGCCCAGCACCAGCACCTCTGCAAATACAAGGACTGGAGGAAGATTTAAAAACTGGGACATTTCTTGTATAAAACTGGGACAAATCACTAGTTTTGTATAAATCTGCTGGGACAGGGGACAAGGAGCTCAGAACTGGGACTGTCCCGGGTAAATCAGGACGTCTGGTTTCTCTAAATTTGTTGAATCTGAATCTGTTGGACATGTGTCTGACTTTACTGGTGCAGTTCTGTCAGTGTGTGCGGTTCTGGTTGGATATAACGTCTCCATGGAGACAAGCCGGTGGACGATGCTTCAGCAGAAAAGAAACACCTTTAGTTCATCTTTACGATGTTCCTGCTTAAATTGTAGGAATATGATGTTTTGTGGGTTTCTAATAAATCCGGGATGGTAACATAGAATCCTTGAATGAGAAGAGCCTTTCGTGCATAATTTGAATTTCCTGTGTTCTCTGGTTTTTCTCTGAACATATTCATTTATTTTGCATAATGTTTTCTCAATCTATTCAGGGCTCAAGTTGGACACAATATGTTGCATCTCTTGTTAATAACTTTAAAGGCTCGTAAGTGTCCCAGTGCAGCCAGTGTTAATATCTTTTTCACATGATATGCAGCCTCACTATATTTTTACTGCTTTAGAAGTTACAAAATATAAATTATTATGCTAATATGTCCTGTGTATTTAACAGTATAAGGCCAAAAAGATCATACTGCACTAGGGTTTGGCGTAATGATTTCCTGAAGTGTCAAAAAGTAGCAACGGTTTCAGTTTAATTACTGTCATTAAAAAAATCTGCAGTGCATAAGGACCTAATATAATATTATAATTTATTGATAATTTATTGATATTGATTATATGATTGTTTGCTCAGCACAAATGAATATGTGGATGTATTTTCAGTTTATGCTTTGTCCTGGTTCAGTCCTGGTTCAGTTCTGGTTCAGTCCTGGTTCAGTCCTGGTTCAGTTCTGGTTCAGTCCTGGTTCACTCCTGGTTCAGTTCTGGTTCAGTCCTGGTTCTCGGTTCTTGTGGTGTGTTTATATTTATTCGCCACTAATGACACATTGTAGATTTTCTTGTTCTGGTGTTTGTGGCTCTAAACCAACGAGAATTCCAGCCACGCTCCGAATGTCCAAACGGTTTCTCCTCAGCACGTTAAAGTCCTCCCTGCATCTGTGACGCTCGGACTAACGGGATCTACTCACTGCTCCATTTTGGGACTATTGGGCTGTCGGACCAACGGGCTGAGCCCAAACAGAGCAGGTGTGAAAGCCCAAAAGTCTCGATTGTCGACTCCAGCGGTGGCGAGAGGCTCGAGCCTCCAGAAGAAACAAGTGCGAATCGACTACTGACAGTGAAGAAGAAGAGAAACTGAAAGATGTTGAAAGAAAATGGTTCAGGAATGTATTTTTTAGTGTTTTCAAAAAATATAATTCAATGGTAAATAAATGGGATTAGAAACGACATCGGTGATCGAGTCTTTTGGGCTTTGGCCTGTGCAGTGGGAAATCAGCAGAGGGAAGTGTTATAAAGTGCTTATAAAGTTGTTTTCTAATGTTTTCAGACACTAATGAGTGAACCAGGCAGAGCGTTTGGTTTGTTAGACTCGTGGCTGTTGTCAGATGGGTTAAAGTGGAGTTAAGCTTCTTCAGTGTGAAGCAAATTGGTGTTTTACGTGGAAGTTCAGAACTTGCCCCCATCACTGCACTAGTTTGTTGCCTTGACAGACTCACTGCCACAGTGAGATCTCCACCGAGGAAACACTGATCTGTGCCGTTTTTTGGCTGCTGACAGAATTCCACCACCTCTAGAAATGGACTTTAGCTTCAGACGTGTCGGAGTTCAACTTTAAAACCCACTGGCTTTTAACACCGTGTGAGTCTTGTGGTCCTCTTTGTCTTTTATTTATTTATTACTATTCTCTGTTTTTGCTCTTATTTAAGACTAGTATGATTAAATCTGAGGGTTTATTTGATCATTTTACTATTGTTGTTCATATGTATTTGTGCAGCACTTTGGAAACTGTTTATGAAATGTCCTCTAGAACTAAAGTGGATTGCACTGGATTGTAGAAAAGTTACATAGTGCATCTTTAAATGGTGCATGTTGAGAATAGAATTACGTTGAGTTCCCACAGCACTTCTCAGGTCCCCTCTGCGTAACCTGAGAGCAGCCGATGCACTTCGCTCAGTGAGTATATGAGAGTGAATAGTCGCCTGCTCGTGCCCCTGGTGCCGCTGGCGACTCTCGGGGGAGTAATTGGAAGACAATGAGTGAATGAAATATTAATGCATGTAATAATAATATCCACGCTGCTTATCCACTGGCACTGAGTGATTAGCATACTGATTAGACTTACACGTATCTAAGACAGATGCTGCTTCTAATGCGACGCACCCAATAATAATAATAATAATAATAATAATAATAATAATAATAATAATAATAATACATCGGTTTTATACATCGCTTTTCGCAGTAACACAATGGAGTAACACTAAAGCAAGGACAAGACAGACAAAACAGTAATGAAGCATGAGTATATTCAGAAGTAATAAGAACACTGGACACAAAGAAATGAATAATCCCAAAATGTGAACCCTTTAAAAGAAAACCTACTGTGCACGTGTCAGCAGTATAGATACGATACTGTCACGGTATGAACCTCACGGGACGATATTTATTGCGATATTGGTGGGGGGGCTCACGATATTACGATATTCTACAGAATAACAAGACTGTCTCTAAAATGCTTTGCCCAGTCATTTGGTGCAACATTTATTGTCATTAGGGATGGAACGAAATCCAAATCTCTCTGTACGATATTTTCATAACTGCCTTCAAATGACAAACGATGCTCTAATATGTACATCTGAGGTTGTTTGGAGATGTTTCCATCAAGTTTTTTCAAAATCTGGTCAAGTTTGAGCCAAAACGACAGGACTATACATCTCACCGTACCAGATTTATTGCAATATTTTGTATGAATCTGCGACTTTTTCCTCTAAAAATGCTTCACAGACTTAATCCAAAGAATGAAGATGTAAAAGTGCTTAGAACAGTTATTTCTTCATGTCGTCTGCACTGAAATGGAGCAAAGGATCATGGTCTATGTAGTTCCCTCTGGTTTTTTTTAGCTATTTCTGCATCAGAACTGTTCATTTAAGCAGAGAGATGCAAAGAGGATTCGTTATATTGTGATGCTCCACGATATTATTGTGAGACCTTTGACGATATGATATCACTGTATTTCGGTTATTGTTACGTCCCTAGTTGTCATTTGCAATAGTCTAAATAGTCTAAAACGACCTAATAAAAAAAAACACGTCTGCTGATTTGTGCATTAGAAACATTGGTGCCCAGTGGGAGCCCAATGTACAGCTGCAGATCACATTAGCAAGTTACAGATTTTTTTCATTTGTACCAAACTGACTACGGGAGGCTGCAGAATCCTACATTTGACAGCAATTTAAAAAAAATAAATTAGAGAACACAGTACGCAGATCAGTGAGTGTATGCCAGTGAAGGTGAGAACAGGGGTTGACCACAATATGGGGTGTTGAGAAAAACCGATGATGAAGATTGTTCAAACCTGCACGAATCCCTCCAAGTACAACTTCGACGGGGTAAATGAGAACGGGAAACAACTATAACATCCTAAATGCTCGGAAAAGTCCATTTTGCGTAATAAGTCTGATGTAACGATATTTGCAGCACAGATGTGATGTAATTCTTGATTCAGCGTCAGTTATGTAAGGTAGGAATTTCATGAGAATAATCTAATGCTTGTCCCCATTTTTCATAGTTTTATCTAATTATTTTTGCCAGTCTAGATTTATCTGGATAAAAGTGACACCCTGACTGTTTGGTGTAAATACCATTTAATGTTAAAGCTACACTATGTAAGGTGTTAATATTGGTCTAAAATACCTCAACACGCACATTCTTAAAAGTGCACCGTGTAACTTTTATGATAGAGGGTTCCTCACCAGTTTCTCTCCATGAAGATGTTGCCTGGAATGTTCCGCAGTATGGCATTACATGTATTTATCTTTACAGAGACAGTAGGTGGTCATGAGCTCTGGGGAATGGCCGAAAGGACGAGATCGCAGATACAAGCGGCCCGAATGAGATTCCTTTGGAGGAGGAGGCCCCGGGCAAGACCCAGGACACGCTGGAGGGACTATGTCTCTGGGCTGGCCTGGGAACGCCTGGAGGAAGTCCGGGAGTCCCTGCTCAGACTGAAGCCCCCGTGACCTGACCCCAGATAAGGGGAAGAGAATAATTGGATAGATGGAGACAGGAGGTGACGCCACAGGGCCAGGTTATTAGTCAGCGAGCCCACTCACAGTAAGAGCTTTTTTTTTTTTTTTGAATAAGTGAATAAAAAGATGTTATTGTGTAAATGCAAGATGGATACGTTTAATGCCATACCGGGATATTCCAGATAAAGCAACAACATCTTCATGGAGACAAGCAGATGGCACCAGAAAAGTTACACGGTGCACCTTTAAGGCTCATTTGTGCTGTACATTTGAGATGCACGGAGATACACATGGAGGCTTCAGTCAGGCCTCTTCGTTTGTCATTAGGTCCATCTGGCCTGAGTTTGTGGCTGTGTAGAAGCTGAGCTGAACACGTGCAAACCACCAGGGACAACAGTGAACTCAGCAGCAGCGAAGGCTAAACTTAAAAAAAAAAAAAAAGTGTCAAACTAGAAAACAAATACACGCTTCTTTCACCTCATATTTCTTGCTCTTTTCTAATAAATGTGATCGAAAAACTGCTGTAGGCGCCCCCATGTTTGGTTTGTTGCTGCACTTTTTCTTCCTTTATGACTAATTTTCTAAGTAACTCTGTGCACCTTCTGATGGTTGTTGAAGAGAAATGTTACAATTAGAAAAGTTTGGAAGTATTAATGCAGTAAATGAGCCTTTGCGGTGATCTGCACCTCATACGTTTAACACTGCACTGTGCAACATTCAAGGCAGGACAGGTTTCTGCAGGGAGACAAGCCGGTATCAGACCCTCCACCTAAAAGTTTCATAATGTAGCTTAAGGAAAATAAATATTTCAACTCTGCTCTGGGTTAGTACCAAGAATCAGCTTCTACATTAAGGGGATAGTTGAGGTTTTTTGACATGAATCTGTACGTCTCCATCAGCAGAGTCGCATCAACAATGACTTAACTCCCGACAGCGTCCAGAGTTCTTCCCCGGTCTCGGTGCTGATGAAAGTGTCTGGCAAGTTGGCTGGAGTCATGAAAATAAAGTGTTTTTCTTCTCAAAACAAAATGTGTTCAAAAGAGTGATACATTTGCATCACAAAACATGAACATACGAAAGAAGTCCATATAATTGATGGGAAATAAACTTCTCCTGCTTAAGAGGTCCAGTTGGTCTTCAGCCTTTTATTTCCATCCTTTCTAAGACAAGCTGAAAACCTCTACAACATTTATGCCATCACAAGGTGAAACAGAGCACTTTGAGCTTTGGAGATGTAGACTAAATGTCTGCATTGGGATCGGGACCCAAAGCAAATCTCACAGGAACGGCCAATTTCATTTTACCTGCGGGCGGCTAAAAGAAACACTGCGGGAGAGTCGAGCCGAGCGACAGGACGACTAAGTCAACCAACGAAGTAGAGAAGAGCGTCAAACAAGGGTTATATAGCACAAAAACAAACAAAGCAGGAGAGTGTTTGCTAGTGCGCCAAAAGATGTGTAGAGAGGGAAAGGAAAATGACAACCCCATGAACCTCTTTATTAATAGAATAAATGGTTTGTTTTCCCCTGCTCTAGAAGACACTAAATCAATGCATCTCTGGGCTGTACTGTACATGTGCGGACTGAATCCTCTGAGTTTCGTGGGTTGTGGGACCTCCGTGAAATTGTCCCCATCAAACGCAAACCTACACCAAAACTATGTCAGTCGTTTGTGCTTCGTTTGTGCTGCGAAAAGTTTCGTTTGTGCGATTCTGGTTTTAGTTTTAGGCTGAGGCTGCGGAAAAGTCTGTCTTAGTCTTGATTCATATTTTCCACAGCCTCAGGTCGTTTCTCTTCACTAGTTTTGTGGAGTTTGTCGCCGTCAGCTGAGCGGAAATGACGTCCTATAATTACAGCAGAAATAATAATGAAGAATTTTAGAAATAAACTCTGCAATAAAACTGTCACAGCACAAACGAAATACAAATGTTTTCTAAAATTTTCTTCCTGTTTTGAGGCTGCTCCACATTCTGAGGTTCTTGATGATGTCATCAGCCGAAAATAAAACTGTGAATATCTTAACCAGAATCGCACAAACAAAACTTTTTGCAGCACAAATGAAGCACAAACGATTGACTCCATTTGGGGCATTTTCAAGCATTTTGAAGCTTCCTGTGGGGCTGACCCCAATTTGTGAAAGAATCATTAATTTCTGCAAAACTAAAGAAGCACAAATGAAACTTTTTGCAGCACAAAACGGCACAAACGAAGCACAAACGATTGATAAAGTTTTTGTGTAGGTTTGGGTTTGATGGGGGGCCAACTTCCCGGAGGTCTTATAATGCAGGTATGTTTTTGATGAGGTAACAGAATTATAACATGGCTTAAAGTTCACTTAAGTCAATTTTGTGTAATTTAAAACCTGTAATATACTTTTCAAAGACCAAAGGAAGGTGAACCACGACTTTGCTTTACGTGAACAGAATCATCCGACTCTCCATCTCTGTTACAGTGGTCGACCAGGTCCGAGCTCTGTGGGTTGGTGGGTCCGGATAGGCGTCATTAGCACCCGCGCTAATCACCTTAATCCATAATGCTACAGCAGCTCATAGTGTCAGACGGGGCCATTTACTCCGTTCATTAAAACCATTACCTTAAGCCCGACTTAAGCGAGATCAACTCTGCGCCACAATTACGTGTAAATGAACGGTTCCGTCGCCTCAGTAATGATGATATCCGCGGGTGTAAACTCGCTCCTCTGCCGTCTGTTCCGCGCTCGCTTTCTTTTGCCTATTTTTAAATTCAGCTTTTACCTTTCATTTAGTTTCCATGGAGACCACATGTGCCGTACATAGAGGCGATATATATACGATGGGGCGCATACCTGATTCGAGCGGGGAGTCTGTCAGCCGAGGACCTCAAAGAAACACATGCGGAGAGGGAGTAGGGGAAAAGTGGATGCAGGCAGAACAAAAAGTCCTCAACTCCTTTTGGAGCAGTGATTTATGTGCACGTATGCTTCATAAATATAGTAGTATGCAATATATTTTCCCTTTTATTACTTCCAATCACACTCAAGATGCTATGACTATTATTCCAGTGTTTTATTTTGTGTGAATGTGTCTCCTCACCTGCGGAAATGTAAGTGTGGTGTCACTATTTCGTTTAATCTCATTTTAATTTATAGGCTCTGCCTGGTTCACTCATTAGTGTCTGGAAACATTAGAAAACAACTTTATAAGCACCTCACACTTCCCTCTGCTGATTTCCCACTGCACAGGCCAAAGCCCAAAAGACTCGATCGCCGATGTCGTTTCTAATCCCATTTATTTACCAGTGAATTATAGTTTTTGAAAAACAATAAAAAATACATTCCTGAACCATTTTCTTTCAACAAATTTCAGTTTCTCTTCTTCTTCTCCGTCAGTAGTCGATTCTCACTTGTTGCTTCTAGAGTCTTTTTGGCTTTGGCATTTACACGTACACACATATGCATATATATGTATGTATGTATATATATGTATATATATACATATACACACCAGTCTTTCCGTAATGGTTCTGTTTTATAGGTAGATAGTTGGAGCAGCACTAACCATTAACTAAACCTCACTGCAATATTTAAACCATTTAACCCATTTTGCATAATAGACTGAACCTCAGCGTATATTGCAGACACTCCATTTTATGCGTTTTTTCAATCATTTGTAACCAGTCCTCTAGTGAAGGAGGATTTCCCTTTTTGGCACAGAGAATTTTGAATTTGAATTTGAATAACATCCATCCATCCATCCATCCATCCATCTTCTCCCGCTTAATCCGGCTGGGTCGCGGGGGCAGCGTGCTGCCCAATCCTCATAGCACCTGACCCCCCCTATGAACCCCTCTGCAGGTGGTGAACCCACAGGAGGGTGGACAACATGGTCCTTGATGTTAGTTCATAGGGGTGCGGGCATGTTTTGGGTTGATGGGGGAAACCGGAGCACCCGGAGGAAACCCATCCAGACACGGGGAGGAACATGCAAACTCCACACAGAAAGGCCCAGGCGACCCGGGGATCGAACCCGCAACCTTCTTGCTGTGAGGCCTGAGTGTTGCCACTCAGCCACCGTGCCGCCTTTTTTTTTAATTTGAATAACATTGCTAGGTAAATCGTTTATACTGTATGTCTTTTCCAGAAGTTAAGAGAAAGCTGTGCATCGTCCTTTTAGTCAAATAAATAACCCTTTTGACAATTTGATTTGAGTTTTGAAATGGACTTTTTAGAACTTTTAGCTATTTTATAGCCTCCCCTGCTCATTTAGTCACCCGAAGTTGTGTTTGGAGCGATTTGTGCATGTTGGAGCAATCTGTAATTTCTTATTCTTTTTCTTATACGAAAAAGAATCCGCTGCTTGCTTGTATGATCTGAGTTGAGTTGCCGAGTTTTATGAAGTCGTTTTACATGAATATTGCGATTTAAAATACGCCAATTATAAGAAGCAAAGAAAACGTCCTAACCAGCTCATGTGCGTTATATTTCCTCTCCACTCCCCGTCCCTCTCCACTCCCCGTCCCTCTCCACTCTTGGGGCAAACTTTGTCGGACAAAGGCTTAATCCAGCGGCTGTCCAAACGCGGAATAGCCTTCCGGGGGAATGTGTCGTACAGATAAGAGAAAGTGCTCCCAAAATCTGTGGGAGGACCTGAATGAAAACATCTCCCTGACCACACGTTTACGGAGCTCCACTGTTGAACGCCACTCAACCATTTGATTGGTCAGTGCGGGCGCAATTCACTCGGCCATTGGTCCCTATTTCAATCGAGAGGCCCAAAAGTTGTGCAGCCTCGGCAACATTTTAGGGAGTCCCAAATCCACAGCAAAGTGAAGATGTCGGGGAAAAACTTGGTCTGACACATGAGAGAATAGTCAGGAATACTGCTTGGTTGGTATATATTTGTTAAATGTAAAATTTCAATCCAAATATATGTGGGAAAAAAAGAAACAGAGCTTGGTGTGCGCTATGCATTTTTAAAGGTAAAAAATAAAGATTCAAGATTCAAGATTCAAGATTACTTTATTTGTCCCAAAGGAAATTTGTTTTGGACACAAAGGCTGCCACATAAACAGTACACATTAAACAAACATGAAACAAGACATACTTCAACATTCACTTTAACAACCCCATACAAAATCACATCACAGACCTGCACTATGGCCTAAGTTCAGGAGAGTTACTGAGATGGGCAGGAATGAGTTTTTATACCTGTTCAGGTGTCTTTTTCTGTTTTTAATGGGTACTCTATAGCGTCGCCCAGATGGTAGCAGCTCATATTGGGAGTGTAGGACATGAGAGGGGTCTGAAGTGATCTTTCTTGCTTGTTTGACAACAGTCTCCTCAAACAACTGTTGCAAGGATGGATACTGTCTCACCCCCATCACTTTGAGCGCTGTGTGCACCAGCCTATAAAGTTCAGATTTTGTTTTAACTGTGAGATGACCAAACCACACACACATTCCATATCTTATTATGCTCTCAATAATAGCATGATAGAAAACAATCATTATTTTTTGTTCAACACCAAATACCCTCAGTCTTCGCAAGAAATACAGTCTTTGTTGTATCTTGCTACAGACAGAGTTCACATGGACGTCCCATGTCAAGATATACAGTTTGACAATGCCTTGATGTTTCTATCAAGTCTACGCTCGTCTGTGATCCAGATTCCAGCTCCTCTTCGAAATCCAAACAAATACACCTGCTTACGAGGAAAATTAAAGGATAAAAATATGACAAGGGACTGAAAAACATCGCAGATTTCTACAGAATCAATAAATGAAGCACTGAAATGTTAAAAATGATGGGTGACCAATGAGCTCCTTCATTTCACAGGCTTCATTGAACTAAACTAATCCGATTACATGATCACATTTGGTCAGGCAGGAGGCGTGAAGACCAGACTGATATTCATCTGTATAAAAAATAGAGTGAGATGTTCTGGATTTGCAGCAGGCGTCAGTTCCCTATCAGCAAAAACACACACAGGCATTCATGTTCTTATAGTGAGTAAGTCAAACTGAGTTCAATATGGTTCTTCATGGTTCCACAGATGTACAGTTTCTCAGAATAACTTATTTTTGGGTTTATCCTAAAGACTGTACGTAAGGAGCCATTTACACGACAACTGTAACGGGTGGAAAACACAAAACATTTTGCCAGATGTCCATATCGTTTAGACCAATGGTTCTTAATCTGTTCTTAAATCCCAGGGGTTCAGGGGTCAGACTCACATCCAACTCATGTGATTCATGATGACTCGCCCCGTTTGGCCGTTATTGGCTGCAGGAAATTTTGTGTGTGCAATAGTCTGACTGTAGTGATGGCGTCGTGTCATTTCTTTCTTAATATTTTCCCTTCATACGAACTATGTCGAGCAAAAAAAGAAAGTGGTTGGACGAATATGTGCAATATGGATTCACATGTGCACCAATAAAACATATATACCTATGTTTGAATTTGAAAAAAACATATTTTATTTTTCCAATTAAGAAGGGTTCGGTGAATGCGCAGATGAAACTAATGGGGTTCAGTACCTCCAACAAGGTTAAGAACCACTGGTTTAGACGCAATGGCGTTTTGGGGGGTTGAAAAAGCAAACATTTGAAAACGCCCCACCCTGTCATCACTGTGTAAATGGTTGAAAACAGAAAACTGCATCTTCATCGCCGTGGCGTAGAGATTACATCACGAGCACGAGTCAGTTCAGGAAATAAACAAACATGGCAGAGCTTTTTCAAGTGTCTTGTTGGTTGTCCTTGTCTGTTTATGTGAACAGGCGTTTGTTGCGGCATTTGTGTTTGCTGTGAGAGCCCCCGGCTTCCATAAATCTGACACCATACTTGGAAACAGGAATGTAGAACCAAAGAGCAAATCAGGAGCGAGGTTGCTGAAGGTCATCGTCCCTTTGTAACACATTGTGCAGAAGTTGAATGTTGTGAGTGCGTTGGCTCATCCAGTCCCAGTGATCAGAGTTTCAAAGCTCCAGTTCAGAGTCGTACCACCAGGGCCCTGCAGGAGCACTGCGGGCGACCGCCTCCTCCAGGGGCGCGAACAGTTAATGGAACATGAAATGTGCTGTAATCTAATCAGCTATACTTTATCACAGCGTTCTGTAGATTTTGATTCCCCGCTAATGAACGCCATCGAGCCAGAGGCGCTCTCCAACAAGTAATTAAATGAAGACAGCCGAATCTGACAAAGAATTCTGGTGATGTAGGAGATATTTGTGGGGTAATATTTGTTTAAGAGTGAAGAGTTTAGTACATATTTGTTTTCCAATATGTTGTTTTGATGCATCTCATAATACTCAATTAAAAGCTTTTATCATTCATCATCATTAATCTTTTTTTGTTTTAATTTGTAAAAAACAATTAAATGCCTACATTTTTTTCTCATTTAATTTGTTTTAATTTCGCCCACTGCTACTAAAATCAACAAGTAGACCAGGTGCATTGCAAAGGCCTTTAGCTTCTCTGCTTCTTCAGCTTGGAACTCTCTCCAAACTGAACTGAAAATATCTGAACTTGTCTCATTTAAAGATTTTCGTTCTTTGTTATGTCAAAAAAGTCAATCGAGTCTTTTGGGCTTTGGCCTGTGCAGTGGGAAATCAGCAGAGGGAAGTGTGAGGTGCTTATAAAGTTGTTTTCTAATGTTTCCAGACACTAATGAGTGAACCAGGCAGAGCGTTTTGTTTGTTAGACTCGTGGCTGTTGTCAGATGGGTTAAAGTGGTGTTAAGCTTCTTCAGTGTGAAGCAAATTGGTGTTTTACGTGGAAGTTCAGAACTTGCCCCCATCACTGCACTAGTTTGTTGCCTTGACAGACTCACTGCCACAGTGAGATCTCCACTGAGGAAACACTGATCTGTGCTGTTTTTTGGCTTCTGACAGAATTCCACCTCCTCTAGCAACGGACTTTAGCTTCAGACGTGCCTGAGATCCCCTTTAACTCTTCGAATAATATAGCTTTTTTCGGTTCCTTTCCAATTTTTCCCAGCCTACAGATGTTGGCACAGCAGATGTCCACGCTGTCACTCGATCAGCTGCAGCCAAGCCTGAGAAGCTTGTTCGCTTGTTGCGTTCCACGGCAAAGCTTTTTCAGTTTGCTGTTATTTGTGAATCAACCATCCAGCCCGGACTCGAGCTGAGACTCCAACGCTTTGATACCGTGTCCAAGATCCAAAATTGGTGGTCGAGAATTAACAATACAGTGACGAATATCCACAAAAGGAGCGGCGGTGGCAGACAGGGACGGGCATTCACGGCGATTCACAATATCAAGTCATTTTAGCTCATTTAGATATTTATTTTTGCCTGGACCAGCCCTGTTGTAGACCTCAGCACATCCTTATTCTTGTATATAAATCCTCCTTTCATCGTACGTGTTCTGTACTTTGAGATGCATGAGAACACTGAGAACACTCCTCTTGTGTTAGACCAGAGGATGAGTCAGACCACTGCTCCCTTTGAGACAGAACTCGCTTCAGACGTACGCTGCTCTGACCTCAAACAACATATTACCTTTTTCTGTACTGTCTCACACTGCTGGACCTCGCTGACGGCCCTACTGTGGATTAAAATCAAAGTACACAGCAGTACAAGTATCAAATGCGAGACAATAGAGGACTGCAAAAACATAAATCACTTAAAGAGCGGGTATTTTACTTCTATTAAAGGGACAGTTTGGAATTTTGGACATAGGGCGCCATTTCCTGGTGAGCCAGAGTGTTGGAGACGTGTGGAGACAATTTTTTACCATCCAGTCCTTGTATTTGGAGAGGCTGCAGACGGGGACATACAGATTCATGTCAAAGAACACACACACAATCACTTTAAAAAACCCTACGCCTCTTCAGAGGGGGAGATGAACAAAGGCATAAAAAATATATGAAAAGAAAAGTAATTTTATGCAAGAAATGTCCCAGGTGTATCTTTTTTACCAATCTGATCCCTGCCAACAGTAAAGAGAGGCACAAATTGTAATTTGTTTTGGTAAAATACAGAAAAACTGCTTAAAAATGACGAAAACACAAAGAAAATGTGACTCACGTGTTAGACATGAATGTGGACAGTTCCCGGTTTTCCCTAATTATGCACTCGTTTTCACAATCCCAGTTTTTTCTTTTTGTTTAGTAGCACAAATCACCTCATGTGTAAATCCAACTAAGTAATTTCTTTTTGTTCAGATTGTGTTATAATAAGTTTGTGTTATACCAGTTTGCGTCACACCCCAGTGACTGTTGACGGCCTCAGCTGCAGAGCGTCAGGAGCTGTTCTGTTTTCTCTTCCTCCCTCATCTTCTCATTTGCACATTGTAATTTAGCGTCTTGTTGATCCTGGCGTTGGTGTGGACTTGTCTTTGGCCTTTTCATCACCGCTGCAGCTGGATCCGCGTTAGCTAACCCAGGTGTTAGCTTCTCCGCCTGATCCGTGCCCGCTAAATGATGGGCCATGGATCCACGCTCTTCTGGTCAATTATCACTCAGCCGTAGCAGATCAGGTGGGGCCTTTGGAGGAGTTTATACGGGGCCCTAATGGAGAGATAATCAGGGAGAACGGCAGAGGCCACAGAGGGATTTCAAAAACAAGTTTATTTTGGACGCTCGCTGACCTGCGCCGGTGCTCAAAGTCATGAATTTCTTAAAGGTGCCCTGTTGGAGTTGTCTTTGCTTTGCCCGGAACAGTCCACAAAATCAAAAATGATGTTAACATGCCGAGTTACAGGTCAGTCACACTTTCTTTCAGGCTCTTCCTCCTGCACCACTGTCACTTCTCGCTCTACTGCACATGTCTCCTGCAGAAAGAGCCGCTGTCCTGCTGCAAGTGCTGAAATCTGCAGCTGAAAACGGGAATCGAGCAGCAGAAAGAAAGTTTGGAGTGAGAGAAACTTGTGTTTGATGGAGAAAAGTGGAGGAAACTCAAACTGAAATGAAGAAAACAGAAAAGCTCATTGCGGCTAAAAGCTGGATTTATCTGGAGTTGGTGGAGTTGCTCAGAAGTGACACCGAGGATGAAGAATTTAGTGGATTTAGTGATTTGGAGCGAGTTGTTCTGTTGTTTCTGCTCTAGTTTTGTGAATAACTGTTCATATGTGACATGAACAGACACATGTTCAGTCTGTTCTTCTCTGTTCTGTTATTTCTATAAGTCGCCTTTAAGAGGAAATGTCTGTTCCTGGAGTCTGATTTGATCAAATAAATTTCCCCCCAAAAATGCGACTTATCGTCCAGTGCGACTTGTATATGTTTTTTCTTGTTTATTGTGCATTTTTTGGCTGGTGTACATATGGGAGGAAACATACTGTGGAGAATGTTCCACAATAACGTCCTCCATCTCCACGGAGTCATGTAGGTGATGTCACTGGAACATTTTTTGTGTAAGGGCCACACACTGAAGCAAAAGGCCGTAGAGCAGTGGTCAGTACAGACGGGGGACATTTTAGGGAGCTGTAGTCGCTCTCTACCCCCTTTCAAGTAGCTCTGCAAGAGTTCTGAATCACACGTATTGTGCTGAATACGTTAAATCTGATTCATTAAATGCCTTTTACTATTGTACATGTATAATTTTGATTCCTAACTGTTATGGTGCACTCCTGGTGTCGTCTCTCCCTGCTTCACCCTCCCCCTCACCTGATCTCCTGGGCATGTCCTCCTCCTGCTCCTCCTCCTGGTCCTCCTCCTGGTCCGGCCGGGGCACCTGTTTCCCATCTCCAGTCGCCTCTGTACATCAGCCTGGTTTCTCCTCACCATCTCCGTCAGATCGTCAGTTAACCTCCCGTCGTGAACGCCTGCTCCGGCTTTTTTTGTGTGGATTCATCGCCCAGTTCGTTGTGTTTTTTCTTACCTGTCTGTTTTTCTGCTCCAGTTTCCTGCCCGGTCCAGCTCCTGCTCCATCCTCAGCTCCAGCCGGTCCAACCCCGCCCGCCTCCACTCCCCGCTCCCCCTGACCTGCTGCCCCCGCAATATTCATCATTCTGTGCAAATAAACCAGTGTAAACTCTCCTGTATTCCTGTCTGCTTTTGGGTCCTGACACTTTGTGCACTAATAAATGGAGAAAGTTTCTGTTTCATAGGCGTCTCACTGTACCTCATCTAAGGCTCGCCAAGGCTCTTATATTTACTCATTTTCTTCTCTCTTTCTCTCTGGTGTTTTTGTTCTGTACAGGGAGCTCACCGGAGAAAAAAGGTTGGAGACCTCAGCTTTAAGGTTTGTATCACAGCGCAATGTGATGTCATGTACTTTTTTTCCTATTTTATTCAGTGCTTTTTTCTGTATAAGTCAGAGTATATATGCACAATTATGTTTTTCGCATTTAAAATGGATATCAATGTAAAAGGTACATGAAAAGATAGAAAATAAAATATAAGAATGAATATATACACACACACACACACATATATATACACACACATATATATATATACACACACACACACACAGTTACATACACAAATACATACATATACTTGCAGGTACATACATATGAAAATAGATAAAATAAATTACTAACTAAGGGGAGGCAGTCTGGTTACACATTCATACATTTTGTCCAAGAATGCAATTTTTCAGAATTTCAGAGTTTGTTTTTGGGGGGTTTTTTCATAGACAACCACTGAAACCCTTTAGATTTTAGAGTACAATGGTACATTTATTTACACTTTGCATTTACATACTAGAAACTTACGTTTTAAAATATATATAAATAAATTTAAACATTCCAAGTTTAAGTATCATTATAATTACAGTATAATTTGAAATAAAATGTTTCACACACATTTGACCAAAATGACTAGCTTAATTCAGTTCAGTTATAAATATAAAATGTAATTTAGTAAAACACGTATAACATTGTTTGTAATATGTGTGAGTAAAGTTGGAGTATTTCTGTTTCATTACTTCCACAAAATGTTCTGAATTCACAGTGTTTTTCCCCAAATGCTGCAACATTTGAGACTTTATGTCAAACCTAATCGTGTTTCACAGCGCGTTCCCTTCTAACCAGGCCGTTTATGAGCTTTTATCATTTACGTCTCTGCACTTTTACATAGAAAATTTTCCCCCTGTTGAATTCTCTGAAAATAAAAACGTTAAATCAAAAATAGCGCTATAATCTCCACTCCGCATTACCTCTCCTCCACATTTCGTCTGACTGATTATGCCGGTCACATCGCGTTTGCTGGATGGGGCGTATTATGGGGGTTGACGACCGCGGGACCCCCTGCTGAGATGAGAAGGAACGATCCGGCCAATCAGACGCGAGCTGGCAGGGAGCACGGCCAATCACAGCAGCCCGAACCATCCAGGCAGGTTTTTTTCCTCGTCTTTTGGTTAGAATTTGCCTTTTTTTTTTTCTCGCCGTCTTTGCCTAACCACAACTCCAGCCTCCTTTGTTTAACAGCTTCGGGGAAAATGTCAAGCCATGCATAGAAAAACGGAAGATAGTCAGCTCAGGAAACGGTTAAACAGCGTCGATTCAAACTAGAGGCACTGGGCAGACTTGACGTTCATGGCGAGTTCATTTGGAGCTGGTAGCAAAAGGTAATTTACTGTGGAATGTCGTAAGAAAAGGTATTTTTTCATTCTTAGACGATCGTTCATTGATGTTAATCTGGGTCAGAGTCATCCCTGTGTTATTCGTTCATTGGATTTTCAAAATAAAACCAAAAAAACAAAACTCTTTTCTTCATTATTTGTCTCCAAAAACGATTCCTGGAGTTGTGTTTTGTTTCATTCACAGGTTTAACACAAATTTAGGCTGGTTTACACCTTCAGTAGAATAATTTGGATAATTTCAACCCTGAAATTGCCCATTTCCACTGAAGAAAATGTAAAACTACGACTATACAAGGTGGAACAGAGCGTTGTGAGCTTTGGAGATGTAGATTTATCTGTAAATGAAACGAAACAGCTCCAGGAAGCTCATAAGAGTCAATTTTGTGTAATATAAACCTTTAAACCCCTCAAATTTTGGCGTTCATGGCGAGTTCATTTGGAGCTGGTAGCAAAGGGTAATTTACGGTTGAATATCGTAAGAAACGGCATTTTTCATTCTTAGACGATCGTTCACCGAGGTTAATCTGGGTCAGTAACACGTGTACTATTCGTTTGTTCGATTTTCAAGATAAAACCAAAGTAAGAAAATGAAAAAAACGACTCTTTTCTTTCTTATTTGTCTCCAATAACGATTCCTGGAGTTGTGTTTTGTTTCATTTACATGTTTAACGCACAAATTTAGGCTGGTTTACACCTTCAGTAGAAAAATTCGGACAATTTCAACCCTGAAACCGCCCATTTCCACTGAAGAAAATGTAAAACTACCCCTACACGAGGTGGAACAGAGGATTTTGAGCTTTGGAGATGTAGATTTAGCTGTAAATGAAACGAAACAGCTCCAGGAAGCTCATAAAAGTCCATTTTGTGTAATATAAGAGGCTTTAAACCCCCTCTTATTTTGCCCTTTTCTATATATTTTTGTATCTAATTATCGCCTACATCACTTTATGCAGATGAATCCCTATTTTAGCATAATTTAATCAATGCCTGTACATAATCCGAGCTTTGTTATTAATAAATTATACATACAACGCAAGCTGCTGTGGTTTGAGGCTGACAATATAGATGAGTTCTGTTATTTAGGTCATCTCACAACCTACTTACTGCATAAAGAGCATCACCTCAAGTAACCCCAGTGTTTATGACAGGTTTCCTTGGGTTTCTACCTAATACTTGGTTTGGTGGACATAAAGATTAATTCCAGCTCCTACAGATGCTGCCGTTGTGTCCTTGAGCAACGCACTTAACCCCCCCCTCACCCCAGTGTCCGTGTTCACTGCTGTGGTGTTTCTTTTTCTCGGGGAAAAGGGAACGTACGAAAAGAAAACCAGGATGTTTAAGGTTTACGAAGAAAAGTGCAATTTATGTACAGTGAGGAAAGAAACAATCGACCAACAAAAAACGAGGAAGGGTAATGAAAAAACAAACAAACAAAGGGATTTAAATAAAAGGAATCACTAAACCGAGAAGTGCACCCAACACAAGAAAACTAACTGACCTAATGTTGTACTAAAATAACAAAAGGGTGAAAGGGTGAGGTTGATGTAAAGAGTTTTGGAGGAGGAAAAGCGCCCGAATCCAACCAGGAATAAAATGATCACAATTATAAAACTTGAAAAATGTGTGTGTTTTTTTTTTTTTTTTTAATCTACATTTATACGGAAACTCTGAAGCAAAAGTGTGTTTTCGTTCTCACTCTTATTTCGCATTTAGTGGTGGGATTTAATGCGTTTTTTACTTCCTTCCACTCCTTTTCGGGCATGTAAACAAATGTTAAGATTTTCTATCCTTTTGTTTCTTGTATTTGGAGTTTGCACGTCTGTACATATGATTTTGTGCACTATGCTCGAAATAAACCAACCGTACATTTACACGAGCGTTTTGGGTGAGGGATTCACCACAAAACCTGCAGTTTGTCGATGTAGTTTGCACATCCAGAGCGTAGGGGGCAGCACCACCAACACCAAACACAGAGTATAACCTTCTGCTTCTACTTCCTCTTCTCCAGCGCCTCAACTCAAAACAACATGAAGCGTAATAACACCAACAATTTCATGTGGACGGACGAGGTTAAATAATAAACCGATGTGATGTGACCAATGTGAGGACAGAGTATTTCAATCGGGGAAAAAAGACTCTTTTGACATGTGGAAGAAGCGTAAGAACACCACCGATTTCAACCTAACGTTACCGGTGTTCGTGACGTGATCTCTACAAAAACGCTGTTTTCTGTTTTCAACCGTTTACATGATGCAGCGTTTAAGATTTCCACTCTGGAGGCGTTTTCAGATTTGTGCATTTTCAACCCCCCAAAGCGCCGCTGCCTCTAAACAATATGGAGATCTGGAGAAAGGTTTTGCGTTTTCCGCCCGTTATCGTTGTCGTGTAAATGGCCCCTCACTGACAGAATTTCAAAAACCTAAAGTGAATTTTCCAGGACTTTACAGCACCTACATGTGCAGAATAAATATGGATTTTAACCCTTTCCACTCACCTTATGGTTTGGTGTTATAGTTTTTCACATTATAAATCCTGTCAGTGCATTTATTGTGTCTGTTTTAAAGTCATTATTGTGTTTGTCCTGCTGGAGTGGCTGCACAGACGTTCAGAAAAAATCATGATAGCCTCATGAGAACTTAACAGAACGCTGGAACTGAGTGAAATAGACTAAAATTCCATGACTTTTCCAGGCCTGGAAAAAAAGATCATCTGGATCACAGCTTATCCTGGAACCTGGACGTGAAATAAACGCCACCAAAATGATAAAACATAGAGAAACTAGATTTTGTGGGTGTAAAAAACTTAAATATAACAATGTTAACTATGTTTTTGTCTAACCTACACACTTTAACCATTATTTCACCCAAGTTTGCGATAATCACAGCCACTTGCGTCTCTCATTAGCCCCGTCTCCTGCCCAGCTAAAGGACTTTCTCTAACAAAAGATATCTTTAATTATTGACTGGCGCCCGGGAGGAGAGCAGTTAAAGACCCCACGCCGAATGTATTCTTCCTCCTATAGGCTTCCTGGAGGAGAATGGATCTATGGCCGTGGCATCCTGGTGAGATGAAAGTCTAATTATCGCTGAGGAAAACGAGCGGAGGGGCTTTTTAATTAGGCGCCGGGCGAATCTGCGCGTCGAGAATTTGTGCATTGTGATAGATGGAGAGCGCGTCTCCTTAGTGACTGCAGACCAGAGGGTGATAATCTGATGGAGAGGAGCGAGGGGGAGGTTCAAGGGGAAGTGGGACAGTTGGGTTTTCGTGAAGATCGATGCTTCTTGTTTGAGACATTTGTGTGTTCAAGAGTCGGGCTGATAGAGGCACAAATGACCCGACCACACCTGGGTTTCATCAGGGCTTAGCTGGTTGAAACACCTGCGTGAAGTCGCCTCATCAAACTCAAACCTACACAAAAACTGTCAATCGTTTGTGCTGCAAAAAGTTTTGTTTGTGCTTCTTTAATTTTGGAGAAATTAACGATTCTTTTACAGGTCAAACTGGGGTCAGACCCACAGGAAGCTTCAAAATGCTCGAAAACGCCCAAAATGGAGTCAATCGTTTGTGCTTCATTTGTGCTGCAAAAAGTTTTGTTTGTGCGATTCTGGTTCTTCAGATATTTGCAGTTTTATTTTCGGCCGATGACGTCGTCCAGAACCTCAGAATGTTAAACAGAGCTCAAAACAGGAAGAAAATTATAGAAAACGTTTGTATTTCGTTTGTGGCAATTATAGGATGACATTTCTGCTCATCTGACTGCAAATAACTCAAGAACCAGAATCTCACAAATGAAACTTTTTGCAGCACAAACGACTGACATAGTTTTTGTGCAGGTTTGAGTTTGATGGGGCGACTTCACCGAGGTGGTCGAAACATGTCGGCTTTTTGTTTTTTCTGTATTGTTTTCATCGAACAAGAACCTACAACGTGCACTGGGACGATTTGAGCCGAGTGTGAAGCGGCCGGGATGAGGATCATCTGTTCCGAATCCGAGGCCGTGGTTCTCGAAGGGAAAAAGGTGGCGCCCTCTGCAGGTGGAGTCTCTGCCTCAGGTGGAGCAGTTCAGTATCTCGGGGTCTTGTTCTCAGTGAGGGGAGGATGGAGCGTGAGGCTGACAGGTGGATCGGTGCAGCGTCGGCAGTGATGCGGTCGCTGTATCGGCCGCTGTGGTGAAGAGGAGCTGAGCCCAAAGGCAAAGCTCTGGATTTACCTCAGTCACGTTCCTCCTTCTCCTGTGGTCCTGAGTCTGGGAACGACCAAAAGGACCAGATCCAGATACAAGTGAAGAAATGAGTTTCCTCTGCAGAGGCCGGGCCTCCCTTAGAGAGAGGGGCTCGGAGTAGAGCCACTGCTCCTCCACGTGGAGAGGAGCAGCTGAGGGGAGTCCCTTCATTGACTGCTGCCCCCGGCCCCGGATAAGAGGAAGAAAATGGATTATTATTATTATTATTATTGTTGTTGTTGTTGTTGTTGTTGTTGTTGTTGTCTGCAGTTTATATTATCAGAGAAAACGGTTCTTTTCAGGCCATAGAAAACTATAATATCACTTTATTTTTATCACTTAATACTTAATTTAATTATTCACAGTATTACAGTGTTTCTCCCTGTGGTACATATACTTTCAGGTGCTCTTCTGTTTGTGGGGTAGAGTTAATATTATCCACTTTGTTTAGATTCCTCCATTAGATCATTGTCTGTTATTACATTATCAGTTGCTTTAAACGTTCCTCAATTTGTTTGCAGAAATAAATAAAAACCACCTTCAAGTGTCCGAGCTCCTTTCCAGGTCCTTCCGGTCCCCGTCCCTGTGGCCCGGCTGCAGTGAGCGGAGCCAGGGCCTGTTCCCCTCCAGAACTCACAGCTGGAGAGGCTGAATTATTGAAGAGGCTTTGCCCACAGCTGCTGCTCTCGCCCGGGCTGCACTTCAGACACGCTCCCCTAACACGCTCCATCTGCCACCGCGCCCACAACCGAACCCACCGGCCCACCGAGCGAGGAACCGGCCCCAACCCGACCCACCGAGCGAGGAACCGGCCCCAACCCAACCCACCGAGCGAGGAACCAGCCCTAACCCAACCCAACCCACCGAGCGAGGAACCAGCCCTAACCCAACCCAACCCACCGAGCGAGGAACCGACCCAACCCAACCCACCGAGCGAGGAACCGGCCCCAACCCAACCCACCGAGCGAGGAACCGGCCCCAACCCACCGAGCGAGGAACCGGCCCCAACCCAACCCACCGAGTGAGGAACCGGCCCCAACCAACCCAACCCACCGAGCGAGGAACCGGCCCCAACCCAACCCACTGAGCGAGGAACCGGCCCCAACCCAACCCACTGAGCGAGGAACCGGCCCTAACTCAACCCACCGAGCGAGGAACCGGCCCCAACCCGACCCACCGAGCGAGGAACCGGCCCCAACCCACCGAGCGAAAAACCGGCCCCAACCCACCGAGCGAGGAACCGGCCCCAACCAACCCGACCCACCGAGCGAGGAACCGGCCCCAACCAACCCGACCCACCGAGCGAGGAACCGGCCCCAACCCAACCCACTGCCGCTCCGTCAGCGCAAGAGGAGTGATTGTTCCAAACAGCGCCGCTAATTACGGCATTTCTGATTATAATGGTGATTAGGATGTGAGCGGAGAGGTAACGGCAGTGACAGGAAAAACCAAAGGAAATCAGCACAGGAGTTTGGTGCATTTGTGAGGGATGTAACAAGACTAAAACAGGACTAAAACAGAACTAAAACAGGACTAAAACAGGACTAAAACAGGTCTTAAACAAGACTAAAACAGGACTAAAACAGAACTAAAACAAGACTAAAACAGGACTAAAACAAGGCTAAAAACAAGGCTAAAACAGGACTAAACCAGGACTAAACAAGGATTAAAACAGGACTAAATCAGGACTAAAACAAGATTTAAAAAGGACTAAAACAGGGCTAAAACAGGACTAAACTAGGACTAAACCAGGACTAAAACTAGGACTAAAACAGGAATAAACCCAAACTAAAACAAGAATAAAACAGGGTTAAACCAGGTTTGTTAATAACATGTTTCTGTATCATTTTGAGTAAAAAAACATCAAATATTACAGTTTTTTATTGTGTCGGCGCCTTTATATTTGTAGTGAAAGTTTTTTTTTTTAAATAAACATATATATAATGTGTATGACTTTTGTGAGTATTTCAGCACATCAAGTTTTCCGTTTGAGAGAAGAAAGAGCCTAAATCTGCAGGTTTATGTGTTAAACATGTGAATGAAAGAAAACACGACTCCAGGTCTGTTTGTGACGAGGAAACAACATTATGACCTCGATCAGAAGCAGAGTAATTATATTTTAGAAAAAAACATGATCAAATGTTGTTCCCTCATCACAAACAGACCTGGAGTTGTGTTTTGTTTCGTTCATGTCTCGGTAAAACTTTATTATTCGTCCGTCGACACCTCCAAAGCTCAAAACGCTCTGTTCCTCGGCAGCTTCGTTAACATAATAAAGATATAACAGTAATGACCGAGCAGGAGAAATGACAGGAAATCAGCAGCGACGTTTATTCTGCTTGTAGATGCGCAGGACGCGGTGATTCGAACGTGGACGGCCGACGCGCCAAGAGGAATCGCACCACACGGGGAAACGAGCGCGGCCGTAATTGATGATGCGTTGGGTAAACAGGTGCCAGATGGAAACGCGAGCGCCGTGATGGAGCGGGCGACGCAGGTGGGAGAAATGTACAAATCAATAACACGGGAGGCGTTCAAGGCTGAAAATTACACGTGCGTTCATTTATTTTCAGAGATAGAGTTATGCCACAGATGGAGAGACGGTGATTTTCTACTGTCGGATTCTTAACCTAAAAGCACCACTGCAAATTTGATCAAACTAACCACGATTTATTCGCTTAAAAATAGATGAAATGATGCCTAAATTTTCTGTCCGGTTGTAGTTTCCTCAGTGAAAAAGGTTCAAATCTCATCATAATTCAGCACATTTCTGTAGCACCTCTGACCTCCAGGGAACCAAATCATTTTTTTTTTCAGAAATCCTGAGTTCTTCTGCATGTTTTTGTGCTTAAAGTGTTAAAATGTCATGTGGTGCGACCGTGCATCATGTGGTGCGACTAATAACAGCAGAATTCTGTGGCTGGAGTTTAATAACAGACAAAGTCGACTTGGGTGAACGGTTCTTTAGGCATTTTTCTTCATTTGATGCATTTTCCAGGGCAGTAGTTTGTTCATTAAACACAAGCAGGCGACTGTCATATTGGAGCAAAAGAAAATATCAATATGCATTAAAAATCTAAAGAAACGCAACAGTTTGTTTCTGTACACTTCATATTACTCACAACTTAGATTAATATCCCAAACATGTTTTAGAAAATAAAACAGTTTTAAGGTTATTCTCGGTCGCACCACATGACATTTTACACTAAAAAAGCTTCATATAAATGTGAAACACAGATTTATGCTCCTGAGTGTTTGCACATTTTTGTTGTTTGCACATTTGTTTTATACTTGAATTTTTTTTATTGGAATTTTTTTAATGTTTGCACTGAGGTGGGAGAGGACAGCAATTTCATCTGTGCTATATATTTTTTGTATGTATATGCACATGTGACAATAAAGGAAATTGAATTGAAAATTGAATTGAATTGACACTGGAAATATGTGAAAAAGTTCAACAGAAACTCATATTTTTTTATATTTTAGAATTTGCCTGTTGAAAATCCTTATACGTCATTGACCCTTGTACTAAATGACTGCTAAATATGTAAGATTATTATAAGACATTTTTCTGGATGTAAATGAGTGGATCTTGGACTGAAATTGTCCAGTTTCTCTGAACCTTCTGTTTGTGACATGGAAAAATTAAAAGATTTAAAAGTTTTAGGAGATGCTGCAATTTGTCGATATGTGACCAAGTGGAAATTAGTCTTAAAATAAAGAAATAAAGAATTTCATTAAGATTCATGAACTAAAATCAAGAATAAAACAGTCAATAACAGCTTTATATTCTAGTTTTACGATTTTTCATCTTAATTTAGTCTTAGAATTAGTGTTTTATGCTTTATTTTAGATCACTTCAAACTTAGATTATTGCTTAGAATAAGTGATTTGATCTTATTTTGAGATTTATGAAGGTCTGGATATGTTTTCTTATTTCTCTTCCTGCTCTGTCAGATCATTTCACTTGTTTCTGGAGCATTTTAACTTAAAACAAGTGGATTTTTCTAGTTTTAAGGAGGGGGATTTTTGCAGTGTGTTAAAATCTCTGCTTCTCAAATTAGACTTAATCTGAGTTTTATTTGATCACAATCTGACCATAAAGAGCTGACGTAGCTGGACTACAGCAGGTGCTGATTTGTGCTGTCACAGGCTCGTGTTGATCACAGGCTCCTGAAAATCCATCGTTTTGCTCCATTTTGTTTTGTTTCTTGAGTTTTCAGACAATCTTTAATCTTTTTTTGTCTGCGTTTGCTACTGTCTGCCTTGTGTCACCATGGTAACTGCTGAACATTCCTCCCATAGAGATGTTTGCATGTAGAACACCCCCAGAGTGGTGTCATTAGCCTCACGCTTCTGTGATGATATTGATTTAGAAATGAAATGAACTGAATGAACAGTTGATCTATTTTCCATTTAGTTTTGCACAACCACATGTTTCTTTCTTTCTCCTGTGACATTTTATCAATATTTTAGTCAATAAAATTGGCCGAATGATCAAAAAATAGTCCATAATGAAGTAGCCAAGAACCAGATAAAACAACAAATATAAAAAATCTCAAGCGAAGCAAAACCTTTCACACCAAATAAGTTACATCTTCACGTCTTCAAAATCAATAAACAAATACAAGAAAACTAAACAAACAAACCAATAAATAAAATGCTGATTATTTTGTGTTTTTGGAAGAGAAAAAAGATAAAGATGTTTTGTTTTCGAGGTTCAAAAGAGCCAAACGGTGAAGCGTGCACGGGTCTACCTGATGACAAGCTCATGTAAACAGGCCCATTGAAAACTCATCAGTGTAATGTAGAGCAGAGCCGTGATGAAAGCCTCACGAGTCACCTCCAAAATCAATAAGCAGCCGGGCCCATTCCATAAGTGGATCTGCATTCAGCACACAGGTATTTATCCCACTTATGCCCTTGGCCTGCGGATAACTCACTTAGTAATGATCACCTGAGTCAGGTAAAAGCCCCACACGCTCCGGGACGCTCACAACAAGGGCAAAGTGATGGTCGTGTTTCAGCACCAGACTGTGGACAGCTCCTTTCAGCACCACTTCTGCTCTGGGGCCTCTGGTTCCTGTTTAAACACGGGAACTTTTTTCATTTTTAATCACTGTGAACCCAGTAGACAGTGTGGGTAAAAGTGTCCTCTTATTCGGCCTTTAACCTGGTTTATGGTTTGTTTCTCTGTCATTACAGAGCCTGCATTTAATCTATTTTTACTTGCACTTTGTAAAGCACTTTGTGATTTTATCTGTGAAAGGTGCTATATAAATAAAGTTTACTTACTTACTTACTTACTGTTCACATGGAATGTATTATTTAGTTAATAAGACTTCCAGAAGAGAAATATGTCCAGAGTATTCTGAATAAGGAATGATCTGTTCATAAAACTCTGTGAAGCATCTTTGGGGACATATGTCTGTGAAAAAGAGCTCTAGAAATAAAGTTACCTCACCGAGTCTGAGGCTAAATGTCAGTGGCAAAGTACAAATAGTAAAGTACTGTACTGTATAAATGTGAGGTATCTGTACTTTACTTAAATATATTTTAATACTTCACTATATCTGAGGGAAGGTGTCTGACGTTCTACTCCACTACATTTTTTAACAAGACTTAAAAATGTTTTATTAGTCTGGGGGATGTTTGTAGCTTGAATAACACAAAAATATACTAAAAACAGCTAGAAAAAAAGATCAATTCGGTTTAATTCAGTCTCAAAATCTTCTAAATCGAGTAAATATTTTTACTCTTTTTACTCTTCGTATGTGCTGTCCATTACCGTTCCTTGTATTTGTTGTCTCATGTATTATTATTGCAATATGATGATAATTATGTTACTAAAACCAAAATAAAAAACACTTTTTTTCATTTTTGATTCATATTTAGGATTCATATATTCAGTCTATGGGCTCAATGTGAAAAATTTCATATATAAGTCGCAAACCCAAACCCTGAAAAAAGTGTGACTTATAGTCCGAAAAACACAGCCGTCACATTTTTCTGTATTTTACCTAAACAAGTGACAATTTCTGCCTCTCTTTACTCTTGGCAGGGGTCAAATTGGTCAAAAATATGGACCCCTGGGACATTTCTTATATAAAAGTGGGACAAATTATTGGTTTTGAATAAATCTGCTGGGACAGTCCTGATCTGAGGGACTGTTGTTGCATTTCGCGTTTGTTTTATGGTCATTTTCAAGCAAAAAATTTGAATAAATTCCCCTCTTGACTGTTGGCAGGGATCAAATGGGTCCGAAATGGGGACAAAACTGGGACAAATCAGTGGTTTTGGATAAATCTGGTTCTCGTTACGTCTTTCGGTGTCGTTGGATTCCCACGTTGTTACGTACGTAGAAGGTAAGAAAGGTTAAACTATTTTATTCCAGCCAAAACACAAGTCACTTTTGAAGAGTGTTTCGTCATATTTTTAACAACCGAGAGAAAGCGTGAGCTGCACATCAAAGAGCAGCGCTGGTGTTAATTAAATCCCCACGCAACAGTTCTTTACCTTCATCAGCCAGACAAAAATACTGAACTAAATAAACTCCGCTTCAGGTCTGTTTTATTGTATTGTATTGTATTAAACAATTCTATAACAAGTGAAAAGTGACTGAAGTGACAGATCGGACTGACAAATAACTGCACTGAAAACAAAACAAAAAAGTCAAATTAATGCAAAGACCATAAAGACACTTTTCCTTTCCCCACACTGAGCCCAGACTGAGAGTGTGCAGAAGCTGAAATGTCTCGTGCGACCGACTTTCCGCCGTATCGTCATCAAAAACACGCCGACAGTGAAGTTCCTGCCTCTTCTTTCAGACAAACTTCCTGAGAGTGGAAAGTTAACTGTACGGAAACAGAAAGTTAAAACTATATTCAGAACATTCTGCATGGAAAAAGACTGTGAATATTATCGCCAAAGGATCGACATTTCCATGGAAGAGTCGGGTTTGTGGAGATGCGAGCGCTTTCACGGGAAGGACTCGTGTTTTTCAATGTTTTTTCAATGCGATAAAAGCACCAAAATGAAAAAAAAACGTTTTATTTGAGTCTATTTTTGGCAGGAAAGTTACACACTGGTGAGTTTTTGGGCCGAGTTAGTAACTGAAATGACCCAGTTAAACATTTGCACGTTTACCTTTTAGATATTTTGTGTAAAAAAAGTACAGTCTTATCAATTAAAAAAGACTCCTGCCTCCATCTGGTCGTCTGACACATACGAGAATCTGAAAAACACGAAGTCAAACTATTAAAAGCTGTTTTCCAGTTACAATTAAACACTAAATCCACCTGTTCTGCTACTTAACTGTGTATATAGTGTTTGTGTATTTTACATTTATAACATTATCAGCCGTATGTTTTTTGGCAGATTTGTGTGTCCTGCCTCCAGTGGCCCCTGCAGCTACGTGCAGCTGGTGACATCACACAGAACTGCCCTGATTATAGGGGCGGAGTCTGAAGTGTGGATAATTTGACTAAATCACCTCCAGACCAGAGGCATTAACCGAATATTCTTCATCTCTGACAGAATCTTTGTAACATTGACGGGAAAATCTGAAGGCGTCGGTCATTTTGACACTGAGGGGAGTAAAGCATAAATTTAAGTAGTTCACATTAAGGACGGGCATTCGATCTTTCAGAGAATTAACGATCAATAATCAATCAGTCACTAACTTTTTTTATATTAAAATTATCATCACTATTATTCCTGTTCCTAATCTGCATAAATAAACTCAACTTTACACCATCTAAACCTCCTGACTCCAGAGCCGCATCAGTGTGAGATCAGAATGTGTTTAATGCAGATTTAAACATTTGTTTATGTTTTACACAAACTAAACTTAAAACCTCACGGCTCATTTGCATAAACTGTAAGAGCTGAAAAAAGCAGCTCTTTCCTTGTGCTGCTGCTTCAGCTTCTGTGGGACTAAAGGACTCGACTCAGTGAATATGAGTGTTCTCCCTGTGACAGAGGATGTTCTGCTGATGCTGAGTGTGTTCGATGACGTTGCTGATCCAGGGGGCGCTGATGTTCCGGTGCAGGTGGAGGTTCAGCGGGAGCAGGAGTGTGAATTAATGATTAAAAATGACAATGAATCAATAAAAAACACAAGTTATTAAAGATGTCTTATCATTCTCATACAGGCATTAACATTTTAAAATAAAAAAGTGATGGATTTGATGACGGAATTTTTACAACCCTGTCCGTCAAAATGATAAAGTAATGTAACCTCCGCCCCTCCTCCTCCTTCACTCTTTTCTTTACTCCTCCAGGTTCAGCAGCTGTTTGAAATGTGGCTGTGGGTGGAGTTTAGGTGCTTAGTCCCACTGTAACAGATGTTTTTTTTTTTTATTGTTGAGTGTTCTTCTTCTTCACACTGGCCCAAACCTCTTCCTCCTCAGTCCGACGCCCTGGTCTGAGGGGTCACATGTGGAGGTGGAGGTGGTGTTTGCTGTCGCCGAGTTGCCGGTTTGAATCCCGTCAGTGCCTGTGGTCGTGTGCAAAAACTCCACTCCCCACAGAGAAGAACATGAGCAGATCAAAATGTGCTCCAATCACTCCTGCCCGAGCCCTGTGGAGGAAACAGCTTCAGGTCCTCCACAAAAGCACCGCCCACTTAGAGAAGGAGATTTGCTTGATTTGAGACCCTCAGACTTGAGCATTTCGGCCCAAAGCCAAATGCCGTACACCCGCGTTTCTGCAAACTTACTAAACTTCCTGCTTGGGCTTTCAAGATGGAGCCTGGAGGAGCGTTTCCATAGGTGTTAAACGCTGAAATTATATAGACCAGAGGTGTCAAACTCATTTTGGTCCGGGGGCCGTATACAACCTACTTTGATTCCAAAGGGGCCGGATTGGAAAACTCCATTCTCTGTTCAAGTTATTGTATTTTTCGCCATGTTGTGTCTCATAGTGGCGTTTATATTCCTCCTTTATATTTATATTCCTTGAGCACCGCCACTTGTTGCAAACACACCAAGTGTACAGGTTTCCCATTCACCTCCGTGAAAAAGAAGAATTAGTACATTTTTCTTGGAAAATCCTGCACTCAGCTCCACTTTTCTTATTTTTGACACTTTGCTGATGAGGGCGTCATGGTCACAGTCAAAACGATCGTCCTTTAAGAGCGTTTGGAGAGAGGCGAGTCTTCATTTGTGCTGCTCTGGTGGGAGGCGCCACACACAGAAGCACTGGAGATGCTGCTATGCATATTTTAAGAGAAAATCAGCCGAGGGCCAGATTAAAGGTCTTGGAGGGCCAGATCTGGCCCCCGGGCCGCATGTTTGACACCTGTGATATAGACGATTCTCAGCCTTCGTCACTGATCATCGGGGACGTTCGCAGGAGACATAAACAAACACACTCCGACCCAGCACTCACTTCCTGTCATGAAAAGGTTCCGGTATGTTCCTGTTGTACCTTTGGGTGCAACGATCGACATCCCGAGGAGAGGATTTCATTTTACAGACGGGCTGCTGACCCTAAATCCACTGCAACAAACTAAATCTAGTCAAGTTAAGGCATGAATTAACAAAGTTTTGCCGTGATTTTGAGTAAGTAAAGGAAAGTAAGTAAAATGATCTGACTTTTTGCACTTAAAATATGAAAATACATCTGGATACACTTAAAGTAAGAAAAACACCAACTTTTTGCAAGAAAAACACTTCTTCCACTGTCAGATCATTTCACTTGTCAAGTTGAATCGGCTCAAATAAAGTAAAATGTTCTTAATTTAAGTCATTTTAACTTAGATACAGTTTTTTCCCCCAGTGTGGGCATCTGCCATTAAACGCCATCGTCTTTTCATGTTTTCCAAAATATGACTTGCTTTAGTAGGGATAGTTTTGCGACAATTAAGTGGCAGTTTGTGGGGGAAAAAATGAGAATAAAAGTCCAAAAATACTGAGCCTGATTCATCAGCAGGTTTCACTTGGTGGAAACCGTTGTAGTCGCAAAATTAATTTTAACATGTTCTTGAATATATTTACTGTTATAATGATGTGGCCCAGCTTCAGTCAGTGCTTTTCCCAGGTCCATCCCCTCACTGTCCAGTCCTCCCCTCATTATTTAAGTCACGATGGCCTTGTACATCCCTTTGTACCTGTCTGTAGAAACCTCTCGCTCTCTTTCTCTTTCTCCTCCTTCTGATCTACTCTCTTCTGTCTCTGCTCTTTCTCTTGCAAGAAAATAAACCCCAAAAAGACAATTATTTGACTCAAGATTTTTATTTCTTTCTTACCTAAATATTTCCACACGGTCTGACGTCGCAGCTTTAGGATTCGTTCGCTCGATGGTCGACGGGGACTTTTTTTATTTAACCAGTACAATAAACAGATACAATAAAAATAACCAGGTACAAGTTCTTATTTGACAAAGGAAGTCCAAAGGAGGATAAAGTCTGGAGTCTGATTCTCGGGTCGGGTCGGTTCTGTCCAACAAAACGCTTCACTGATTGGCCGCTGCTCCGACTACAACTTCCGGGATTCTTCCAAACTGCAGAATAATAATAATAATAGTAATAATATTAATAGTAATGCATTTTATTTAACGGCGCCTTTCTGGGCACTCAAGGACACCGTACATACAACAATTAAGACACATAATTCAAAGCAAAACATCAGGACGTCAGTGTTTTCTGAGTCCTGACGAAAATACAGGAAGTAACTGTGAATTATTTTCTTGTGTTAATATTAAGGAATGATTGAAGGAAACACATAGGTGCTTTGATTCTATTTTAACTTGAACATATGGACCCTATGACAAATGGAGTTTAACCTGTTGACCTTGTGACCCTTGAAGTGGGCTATTTAAAGAAGTGAGATGGCTCTGTAAAGACTTGTGTGTGATCTTATATGGTGAGCTAGAAGCTTAACATATAGGATCTATACATAAACAACAAGGATAGAATAGCAGCTGCATGCATCAACAGGTGGGATAATGTTTGAGTTTAACTATAAAAGAGGTCTCGCAGAAGGAGGCCCTTTAGAGACGAGGAGGGAAGATCCACCATAAAGGCCTGTATCCTGTTGTAGCCCGAATAAAGATCTTTTTGAAACTGCTCCATGCCTTCTACGTTTTTGTTCTGAGATGTCTTAAAGAACCAGAAGCTTACATAACCCTGACTTTTATGGACATGGAAATGGAAGAATATCTCTGTGTCCTGTAAACGAAGGGACAATTTCTGTGAAAAAGGGAAAGGGCATTTTTCCATCAGTTTAAACCTTTTTTCCACAGCAGCCAGACTCAGCGTTTGTATTTTGGTGCCATGAACAGAAGTGGGGTTTGGGCGAATGTTCCTCCAACCGTTGTTTTACTTTATTAATTTACTATTAATAATTCCATGAAGACCTCCAGGTTTGGTGCAAAGGTGGAGTCTGAAATAGAGCGACGACAGATGGAGAATCTGAATCAGGTCAACGAGGCGAATAAGATCTGAAGAAGTTATTACTGGAACAAACTGAAGCGCAAAACAGCTCTGCCAAAATCCGAATGTCACACCACCACCTGGGACAAAGTATTTTCTTTATATAATCTATATACGTTTTTCATATACGCCCTCAGGAACGTGTGGGGAATGTAAAAGGTGGTGTCAGGACGGCCGCATCTGCATTTACAGCAGCACCGTCTGTGTGATATTCTTCTTTAGGGCTCTGAGTTTGTTTTAAGGTGAGACTTTGTAGGTAAAAAGGAATAAAAACTCTCATTTACAGACATCAGTTTGAAACCTCTTCTGGAGTTTACTCAAATAAATGAAAGAACAAACGTATTTAAGGTTAAGTTTTTTCATCATCTCATGTTTTCATGTAAAAATAAGACGTTCTATGTTTTACGTTAAATGTCTTCTTTCGTTTTGTTGACATATTAAAGACTACAAAATATACACAGGGGATTTTGGATAACATCCATCCATCCATCTTCTTCCGCTTATCCGGGGCCGGGTCGTGGGGGCAGCAGTCTAAGCAGGGGCTCCCAAGCTTCCTTCTCCCCAGCCACTTCCTCCAGCTCCTCCGGACGGACCCCGAGGCGTTCCCAGGCCCAGAGACATAGTCCCTCCAGCGTGTCCTGGGTCTTCCCCGGGGCCTCCTACCGGTGGGACATGCCTGGAACACCTCCCGAGGGAGGCGTCCAGGAGGCATCCGGACCAGATGCCCGAGCCTCAGCTGGCTCATCTCGACGTGGAGGAGCAGCGGCTCTACTCCGAGCTCCTCCCGTGTGACCGAGCTCCTCACCCTATCTCTAAGGGAGCGCCCGGCCACTCTGCGGAGGAAACTCATTTCGGCCGCTTGTATCCGCGATCTCGTTCTTTCGGTCATTACCCAGAGCTCATGACCATAGGTGAGGGTAGGAACGTAGATTGAGGTAAATCGAGAGCTTCGCCTTTCGGCTCAGCTCCCTCTTCACCACAACGGTCCGATACAGCGACTGCATCACTGCCGACGCCGCACCGATCCCCCTGTCAATCTCGCGCTCCATCCTCCCCTCACTGTGAACAAGACCCCGAGATACTTGAACTCCTCCACTTGAGGCAGAGACTCCCCACCCACCTGGAGGATTTTGGATAACAGTATAAATCTAACTGAAAATGTACCTAAAAATTTAAATTTCACCAAATTTTTTGGAGTTAAGATTTATATAAATCAGGATTGGAATTAAATTTCAAAATCATCATCATCAAACTTTATGACAGACTCCTGGTCTAGAGTTAAAAAGACACAGAGAACAAACACACTCCAAAAACACAATATTCACAGGAAACTGCAGCAGTGTCTCCACAGATCTGACTGGAAACCGACAGTTTCCCTGCACAACTTCTCATTACTGTATCTCTGGATCTACAGGCGCTATCGAAAAAATCCCGACAGTTCCTGAAAGCAGAAGTCTCACTTTATTCTCATACAGGGTTATTAGGGTAAATTTCTGCAGCTCCCGACACAGAGCCTGTAGTATCGAGTGCAGAGCGGCGGAGATTTGGAGAGAGCGGCGGGAGTTTACAAATGTTTTTTCGGCGCTTTTTCTTTTTTTTTTGTGTGTGTTTTTCTTCTCTTTCTACTGTTATTCCACATTAAAACACACACAGTAATGTTGAACAACTGCCAGATACTGAAAGCTGAACTCATCCTGGTAAAATGGGGCAAAAGCACTGACTCCTGGGACATTTTCTGACATTTGTTAAGTAAAAGGAACACAAAAAAAATCCAGGCGGGATTTTGATGCGTGGAAATAATCGGGCTAAAAGGGTTAAACAGCACAGATGGATTTTACTGGAAAGTTCTGATCCTCGCTGACACAAACGTGATTTTATTTGCACTTTCACATCTCGGTCATTATACACCACAGTGAGTTTGTGTTCGCTCCCCTTCTGTAGTCTGAGCACAGTCGTATATACTGAAGCACAGAACACTTTAAGAAGCGTCTTTTTCACTTCCACAGTTCTGAGACATGTCTGCAGACGCCCTCATCATCTGACACATCCTCTGTGATAAAATGTCCCAAATATTTATATCTGTTACCTACAGTAAAGCTAAAATAAAATTATAAAATAAAATATGTATATGTTAGTAAAGTTTGATGTGTGTAGGGGCCATTTTAAGACGTGATCCCATGTTCCTTATGGAAGAAAAATACAGTTGCTCCATATAATTCTGTAGATGCAAGTTGATTAAATTCAGTATTTAAATAACTTTTGGTGCAGAGGGGATGATTTAGTTGTTGTTGTTGTCCATATGAAAGACTAAGAAAAAAAAGAAGAGTTTTGCCTGTAGTTTCTCGCCTTAAAACATAAAACTTCTAAAGGTTATAGTAAAAAATAAAAAATGAAGAGCTAAGATTAGATTGAGACTAAGTAAAATAATAATCATGATAATGTAACTTAAAACAAATATACTAATAATAAGAATTGAATGTAAAATGTTTCAATTAAAAGCTAAATTAAAAAGATCCACTGCAACAAACAAAATCTAATCAAGCTAAAAATGACTGAATTAAGATTAAGACATTTTTTACCATGATTTGAGTAAATTTCGCTTGACAAGTAAAATGATCTGCCAGTGCGGTAAGATTTTTGTACTTAAAATATGGAAATAAAATCAAATGTTGCTTAAATTAATAAAAAAAATAAATTCCACTGTCAGATCATTTCACTTGTCAAGATGAATCTGCTCAAATAAAGTCAAATGTTCTTAATTTAACCCTGGAGAACCCAAGAACCCTTTTCTTCTTCAGAAAATTATGAACTATGCCTTAAATGATTGCTATAAGTTCACTGAACACCAAAATATCTACTTTTTAAATTTTAACCCTTTATTCCCTGATTTAGGATTTGGGTCAAATCTGACCCATTGGGCTTTAGGTGTATAATTTTTTTTTAACTGTTTTAAATTTAGGAAAACAATCAATAATTTACACCAGAACATTTAACAATAGTTATTTTTGCATGTTAGAACTGTATTTCTAATGTTTAAACACACTTTGGCTGAACTGAAACAAGAACACAAGGCCATAAACGACTGATAAAAAACTAACACCATTGGTCTTTGCTTATCCAAAATCTTTTCTACTAGAGAGAGGAAATCACACTAGACATTGTGGTCGTCTTTGGGCTTTTAAGGTTAAATTTGACATTTTTTTCAATTTGGTTCATTTTTAGTAGCAGCAATTAACAGTGGGTTCTCCAGGGTTAAGTCATTTTAACTTATCTAAATATTGTTTTTTTCCAGTGTGTGTTTTGAGTTTACCTTTAAAAACATGAAATTTGGAGATCTTGCGTTTTATTTTAACCTAAATCAAAATAATTAGCATTAGCCCTGTCAATATCCGACTAATAAATGCCACGTGCGCTAATGTACTGAGTATTTGCACATCTCACCTTTGCTGGGAAACGCCCCTGATATAAAACGTATAAAAAAAGAAACATATTCATATCTTATAGACCAAAACCGCTGAAATCCTAATGGAACGGACTATAAAATATGGGCTGCTTCTGTAAAGATTATTCTCTGCTCAAATGGGCCAAAGGGAGACGTATTTTAATCCAGTTTCTGCTCTTCCGTATGTTAACTAAGCCTCCGGGTTTAGAGCGAGGTACGGGGATATCCAGGAGGAACTTTGCACCAAATTTGTCTTTTAATCGCGGCAAAAATGGCTCACGTTAACTCCCAGCGCTCATCTGCATAAAGGAGTTAGCAGCTGCGGCGGACATTTTGGATTTCACACATCACGAGGCCTGCGCTCGCTCACAAAGGCTCAGATTGGCTCCTCTTCATCACAGAACAATGGGGTGATTAGCCGAGTGCGTCTGTCCATCAGCTCTCGCTTGTTTTTAACGTTCTGCTGTGCAGGACCGGCCCGAGGACAAGGTCAAACTGTCTGTGAGCGTCGCGTTTAATGGATTCTGCAAAATCGTCAAGTTTAGAGCGACCGGAATTTCAAACTCAAAAACTGGGACACTCTATTTGCGGCGTTTGGTAATAATAAAATTGTAAAACGAGTGCGTGATTAAGGGAAACTGTTCTGCGCTCGGCCCATTCACGACTAACATGTGTCAGTATAGTCACATTTTCTTTATGTTTTGGTCATTTTAAAGCAGATTTTCTGTATTTTACCTAAACAAAAGTCAATTTATGCCTTGATTTACTGTTAGCAGGGATCAGACTGGTCCAAAACAGGGACAACTGGGACATTTCTTGGATAAAACTGGGACAAATCAGTGGTTTTGGATAAATCTGCTGCGACAGGGGACGCAGGGCTCAGAACTGGGACTGTCCCGGGGAAACAGGGACGTCTGGACTCATTCGTTTTGCAGTGCCACTTTAACCACACATTATCTGTCTGCTCGTGCTGTGGGGTGAGTTAGACGTCTGTAGGGTTGGGCTGTAATACGGTACCTCGAGGTATTAAAAAGTAGCAGCGGTATCAGTTTCATGTTCATTTCCATGTTTTTTGTTTTGACAGTCTATCTGAAAAAGTGAACTGTGTTTTGAAATAGAATTATGTATGTGTACCAATTTGAAATAACCGACTTTTGTCATTGTGCTGGAGGAGGACCTGCCATCTACTTGTGCTTTGTGTTGCATTTTTGTATGAAAAGCACTCAATAAATAAACTTTGATTGATTGATTGATTGAGTTTGATTGATTGATACTTGTCTGTTGCATTTATTTAATTTGATTTTTCTTTTTTTAATCCCATGGTTAATGCCATGGGATTTAAACCTGACTTGTAACTAAAGGCGGCCACATACTACAGGAGAATTTGCCTGATTTTGGCTGCAATTTCTTCTCCAGACTGTCCATGTGAACGTCTGTGTCCAGAGAATAATGTTTGAAGTAAAACTAACCCTGCCTCAGATGAATCGTCGCATGTTCAGGTTCTATTTTCTCATATATCAGTCGCCGCTGCCGAGCTTCTATCAGGAAAAACAACTCACTGCTGCTCAGACACAAATCCTTCAAATGCAGCAGTCGGTTTGACTCTAAAATGATTCTGTAACACAGACGTTCACAGGGACAGTCTGGAGCTCTAATAGTTTCCTCGGGTCTGTGGAGTGGGTCAGACTGTTTTTAGCGGCAGCACGACTGTGGCCATTGACCTGCACTAGCCCAGCACCAGCACCTCTGCAAATACAAGGACTGGAGGAAGATTTAAACAAGTGTCTCCACACGTCTCCAACACTCTGGATCACCAGGAAATGAGGAACTATGTCCAAAATTCTGAACTGTCCCTTTAAGAGAGTCGTGCACTTATACAGTATTTGTATATTTCTATGTAACCAAATGAAGTGCAGCGATGAGAAAACCAGTCGCATGTTCACACCTCTGCAGGTACAGGCTGTTTCCCGGGGATGAGCAGATGAAACAGGAGGGGGTCCCTGGAGGAGAATCCTTAGATCTTTAATTAGGCCCAGAACACACAGAAAAATGTAATCAATGCTCACACCTCTGGGACTGTGCGCCGACGATATGCAATAATGTACAGCCGCCCCCGGAGACGTTTCATCAATATTCTGTTTAACAATGACTTTTATTTCAACTGTGCAAAACAACAGATATACCTATGGAAAAAGTACTGCAAACAAACAAATAAAACAGTGAAATCCCCTGGGATCGCTCTTGTTGGGGGCTGCTAACGTGTTAGTCAGTGATTTGGCTGATATTTCCTTCCTGTCGCATACAGCTGTATTATTGTGGCTGGAGTGTGCAGTGTAAAGCCCCTTTCACACTGGAAGGCGACGCAAAACCAGTCTTTGGGGGTGAAATTGCCAAGGTTCGCCATGGTTCGCACGGTATCGCTATATGAACACAAACGTTCGCCACGGCCTCGTCAAGTTCGCTATCCTCTGACGATTCTTTTGAAATGTTAAAAGTGGTCAGTGGTCGTCAAGAAAAATACACTTGGTAAAGGTTCACCAAGGCATCGTTAACGTTCTTGTGAATTATTCTCTTTCTGTTAATATTAAGGAATGATTAAACGAGTACATATATGCTTCTTTCCTATTCTGACTATATAACATATGCTCAACTTCAAATACCATAGGAGCATGTTAACCTTGTGACCCTTGTGCTATTTTAAAATAAGTGTGCTACTTTAAAACGATGGCCTAGACATTGGGCTAGACGCTCAATTTCGGCAATTTTACGTAAGCAACAAGGATAGAATTACACCTGCATCAGCAAGTGTTGTGTCCGGCTATAAGAAGGGTCTCGCAGAAAGGGCTTTTCAGAGACGGGGGTTTAGGACCAGCTGATTCGAGGCCTGTGCTACTCAAACCAAGAATAAAGATCTTCCTGTGGACCGCATTATGCCTTCTGAATTTTTGTTCAAGTGCCTTCAAAAACCCAATATCAACATTCTCCAGCCTTTGCTATTGAATCACTGTTGATCTCGTAGTGATTCAGTAGCGGAGACTAACGAACCCTCTGCAAACACTTGCGATTCACATCCGAAACTAAAGCAGCATATTAATGAATAGATGGTTCCTGGGCTACGTCTATTCCCCCGGAGCCGGAATCAGTCCATCCTCTGAGCCGGGACCTTTGCCACTGAACCCAGCTTCATCTCCCACAACAGCCGCCTCCAGATCCTCCGGGGAATCGCGGTAACAACGTCTTTGCATCACAACCATCTCGTCAAGACACCGTTAACACATCGCAGAGTGTCGCAAAGTATCGTCAACAGTGTGTAAACATATCGCAAACGAGGAGGTAGCGAAGTCTTGACGAGGTGTTTGCGATACTGTGGTCGCCGACGCATCGCAAAAGACGTCGGCGGCCACTGTGAAAGGGGCTTAAGTGTTTTACCTCGGGACAGAGGTACGTGCACGACAGGAATCAAACTGACAACCCTCTAGTTCATAAGCGGGAAAAGCCACAAAAGAAGTGGTCGTGGGGACGGCCCGAGCGAGGAGGATCAAGCGGGAAGTGAATGGAAAAAGTAGAAGAAGAATGTGAAAAGTAAAGGAACGGAGAAGTGAACGAAGTTGGAAGTAAAAGTAATTTACTGTTTTGTGGCAGGATCGATCTCACTGAATAATTTCCTGCTCGATCCTCCTGTCAGAAAATAGAGTCCCGCGGCCACTTCCGTTGTGGCTTTTTTTGGGGGTGTTGTGGCTTTTTTTGGTGTGTTGTGGCTTTTTTTGGGGTGTTGTGGCTTTTTTTGGTGTGTTGTGGCTTTTTTTGGGGTGTTGTGGCTTTTTTTGGGTGTGTTGTGGCTTTTTTGGGGTGTTGTGGCTTTTTTTGGTGTGTTGTGGCTTTTTTTGGGGTGTTGTGGCTTTTTTTGGGGTGTTGTGGCTTTTTTTGGGGGTGTTGTGTCTTTTTTTTTGGTGTGTTGTGGCTTTTTTTGGGGTGTTGTGGCTTTTTTTGGGGGTGTTGTGGCTTTTTTTGGGGTGTTGTGGCTTTTTTTGGGGTGTTGTGGCTTTTTTTGGGGTGTTGTGGCTTTTTTTGGGGGTGTTGTGTCTTTTTTTTTGGTGTGTTGTGGCTTTTTTTGGTGCGTTGTGGCTTTTTTTGGGGGGGTGTTGTGGCTTTTTGGTGCGTTGTGGCTTTTTTTGGGGTGTTGTGGCTTTTTTTGGGGTGTTGTGGCATTTGCATTTCTTGTGATCTCCCCGGCTTCTGTACTAACATGGTCTGAAGCAATAATTCTTTGTCTGACCACACGAAATTCTTCTTGGTACCAGTAGCCGTGATTGTTTTGCTTTTCGCGGCTCAGATGAGAAGGAAGATTATACGTAAGTTATGTGTCACAGCACATGTGGCTGTCTTTGCTGTCTGTCTGCAAACCCAGTTCCCCACACTGTTGCATCACCATGTGCGCACAGATTTCCTCCCGAAAACTCTCGTCTAAACGTGGAATAAAAAGTGAAGACGCGACACCACTCTTTTCTGTTCAGACGTTCATCATGTAAACGTCGCCTAAAGCCCAGTCCGTGCGAGGGCACAGGTCTGAAAAATATGACACAAGGGACAGTCCACCCTTCAGATGACGGCGCAGTGAACATGAACAGGAAACATCCGAGCAGCGTAAAACGGCTGTCAGACGTGTTGTTTTTAAACGGCAGTTCGATTTATCAGAACGCCACAGCTCAGCTCCGTCATAATCATCTGCTGACGTGGCCATAAAAAGTGAAGGTTAACGTTTTCAGTGTGTCATTACCTGGACAGTCCACGTGTTTGTTTAAAATATGATCTGTGTATCTGCTTTTCCTTTACACTGCATCCACTTAGAGCTCACTTAGAGTAACTTAAGTTTCTAATAAGTTACTACAGTACAAAACACTAAATCTAGTCAAGTTCAGATGACTTGAATTAAGAACGTTTTAGCGTGATTTGTGTAAATGTCACTTGACAAGTCAAATTATCTGTGACTTTTTGTACTTAAAATATGAAAATCCATCTGGTTACACTTAAAATAAGAAAAACAACAACGTTTTGCACTTAAAATAAGAAACTAAATCAAATGTTGCTTGAATTAAGAAAAAAAACACTTGTTCCACTGGTAGATCTTTTCACTTGTCAAGATGAATCGACTCAAATAAAGTAAAATGTTCTTTAATTTAAGTCATTTTAACTCACCTAGATAGTGTTTTTTTTCCGGCGTATGCTACGATGTGTAGTCTGGAGTCATTCCAGTGAAATGCATTGTGGGTAATGCACTTGAGTGAACTCTACACTCGCTGGAAGAGCAGAGAACGACGTGGTGAAGTGCAGATCAAAACATTCTGTGCACTTTAACGTGAATGTGCATCTGAAGTGAACAAGAGCGAGGACAGAGACGGGGTCACACTTCACATACGGCTTAAAATAAGCTGAGGACCACAGTATAAAAACTCTTCATCAAAAATAAACTGAAATACTATTCCTGCAGTATTCACAAATATGGCCACTAATACCCCTTTTCCACCAGGGCAGTTCCAGTACTGGTTCAGAGCCGGTGCCAAATCTTGAACCAGTTCTTTGTTTTTCCACCAAATAAACTCGGCTCTGGCCCCGGAAAACAGGTTCAACTAAAGGCTGGTCCAGAAACAAGAACCGGTGGTATAATGTGCTCGGGGCGGGGTTATAGTGCTCGGGGCGGGTTTATAGTACAGGGGGCGGGGTTATAGTGCTCGGGGCGGGGTTATAGTGCTCAGCGCGGGGTTATAGTGCTCGGGGTGGGGTTATAGTGCAGGGGGCGGGGTTATAGTGCTCGGGGCGGGGTTATAGTCCTCGGGGCGGGGTTATAGTGCAGGGGGCGGGGTTATAGTGCAGGGGGCGGGGTTATAGTGATGTGCTTTCATAAGAAGTCGTGCATAAGGGTCATTTTGACTTAGTAGCTTCAGAAATACTGCTAATCAAAAATGTGAAACTGCGCTCTCTGTGTAAGTTGCACTTCCTGTTTAGTTTTTTTACTCTCTTGTATTCAGTGAACACCACGATTTCCAGCACTGTAACTCTGTTGGACAAACACACTGGAGTCTTGGACATGTTTAGATATTTTGTCTTTGCACATGACACAAGGTGAAACTGAATTTGGTGAGTTTAATTTGGTTTCTCTGCCTCCACATGTAATGTTCATTTCTTATGTTTAGCTGCTATTCATGCTCAGTCTCAGTATGTTAACAAAACAAAAATGAAAGACAGTTTACTCTATAATTCAATAATTTTAACTAAGTTGGTTTTGTTCTGGCTCAGCTGTTCGCTCATTATTGACATCAGTTAGAAGAGAAAAACAAACATGCAAGACAACGACTTTTCTTTGGGAACTCAACCTTTGCCGATGGCGGCGACGGAGAGCTGTGTGTCTGCGCCTTCGGATTGACAAGAACATTTGTAACCTGAATAGCAGCAGAATAGGTCTGTAGCGATAGTCCTCCAGGGTTATTATCGGAGCTGACAGCTGTTGCTAGGACGGCGGTAGCTCGAGCAGGGACGTAGAGACGTAGACTTTCTCCGGTTCTGGTGGAAAACGAGACGGTTCTTGGATAATCTGCAGGAAGCACCAACTCAGACCCAGCACCCGGTTCGTTTCTGTGGAAAAGAGGTGTAAGACGACCTCTTCCTGCTTGTTTCCATGGAAATGTTCTTTTGGCTGTAATCACAAGGAGGAAACAAAGCTTTCAGATTTCTGAGATGTAGACAGAGCAATAATAAAGGACTCAAACGTGTGTGAATCAAACAAGACTGAAATCTGAGTGTGTTTTTGAGGAGGGAACGACATTAGAACACATGAGGCAATTTTGCGCAATATAGGAGCTTTATGATAAACACTTCAGTTCTTCATAACTAAACAAAAACACACCCAGCAGCACATTTAAAAGAGCAATTTATGAACATAGCACAACGACTTTTCACTGACCAAACTGCCTTCTGAATTCAAAACCATCATGTGCCTTAACTACTACCTCCGGACTTTGATCAGGCCTCGTGCTGAGCCTAAAATAAAGGTACATTTTGGGACTGACGGGGGGCAGGCAGGTAGTAGCAGTGCAGCTCTGCACTTACGTGAGGGACCCGGCTCCTAATGAAGCCGAGCCAAAGGGACTGCAGCCAGCGCACATTTGGGGATAACTTTCATTTCTGGAGCGGGGAGGCAAACGCGGCTCTGACACGGACAGTAGGGGGTCTTTGAACGCTCTCCCCTTTGAACATCGCTCCCTAAAGCGGGACAGGAATCAAAAGCACCGGCTAATGCGCCGTATGCACCCCGGCCCGCGCTCTCCACACAAAAAACACTACATTATTCATCACGGCAAACGTTAGAGAGGCCAGAGACGCAACGGAAACAGCCACCGCCTACATTTGTGCACCACGAAGAGAGCGCTGGAACAGTACGCGAAGAGCAAATCAAATATAAGTTAAACATTGATATTCTGCTCCTGTAATCTGTGTTTTGTGTTACCAAATTTATGTTTTTTTCTGCTGTATTTGAGTAGAACGTGTCTTGCCGCAGTAAAGATACAGATATGTTATTTTAGCAGCTCTTGAGGTCCAAATAAGTCTGTTTTGTACTCAATAAAACTCTTGGGAATAAATGTAGATGATAAATTAAACTGGAAATTACACATAAATATACTGACGACAAAGATTTCAAAGATCATTGCTATTTTATGTAAAATTAAAAGCTCAGTGAACCAAAATGCACTCAGACTTATTATATAACGCTCTTATTCTTCCATACCTTAACTACGGCGTGGAAATATGAGGGAATAATTATAAAACAAATATCAATTCCATTTTCTTACTGCAAAACAAAGCTGTTAGAATAGTCAGTTATGCAGATTATTATGCCAAAACAAGTGCTCTTTTTATAAAATTAAATGCATTGAAATGACATGATCTGCAGCCGTGATGTTTAAGACACATAATAATAATAATGTGTTCGAGTCTGAAGAGTTCATCTGTGGAAGAGTCTGAACGAAACGATAAAAGGCTCTAAAACAATTTGCACATTTAAATAAATTATAGGAAAGTACAGAGGAATACAATAAATCATGTAGTTTATTTTACGGAACGCACAGATTAACTATAACCATCAATTATACAAAGCGTCTGTGTATTTATGGACCAATAGATATGAATACTAACGTGTACATGGATCTGTGTGTGAACCATAGTCCGTATATATGAATGAACAGAGCTAAACCTTTAGCCGTCACTGAGATCTTCGGGCTCGTCTCTCTGGACCTGCTGCTGTGGCCTCGACATTTTTCCTCTTAAACTGTTCGTCTGAAGTCGCGACACAGGATCCTGGAGTTTTCATTTCTCTGTTTTGTTCCTAAATCAAGATCTGAACATAAATAACGGACCAATCAGACGCCTTCATTCCCCGAGGTCCCTCCCCCTAGCGTTAGCAACAGGTTTGATTGACAGCTGGTTGTTGCTGGTACATAACAGAACATAGAACATAAACCAATGACTTAAACTATTTAAAGTTTGATGATAAAAGCTCAAAGTTTCCTTCTTATTCTGAAAAATCCAGAGGTCTGTGCAGGTGCAGAGTGTCTCCGCTCTGAGGGGGGCGGCACATTTAACAAACTCACTCATGATTGGCTCTTGTGGTTGCTATGATACTCCAGATTCACTCATTTTCGTTCGCATGTTTTTTTGTTTTTTGTTTTAATCATTGTAAAGCGCTTTGTATTGCATTTTTTGTATGAAAATCGCTCTACCAAAGAACCAAGTATGTTTTCTTTCCTGCACTCATAAAAGATTAGTTGTTGGGTTTTTTTTTCTGTAAATAGTTCTGTTGTCTTGTATTTTATTCTATACGTTAACAGGTTTTTGGCAAAATAAGGGTCAAACTTCAGCCTAAACCCTTCGGTCTGTAGAATAACTTTTGTGTTTTGCAGAATTTCGTCTTAAATCACTGTAATATGATTAACGATTCTGTTAACTGACCGAAGAAAATTAACTAACTACTGCCTGCATCTAATTTTAAAGTGTTTTACTGTGTGATAATCAGAAAGAGTGTGTTAGCATACTACAGTCCCTGACAAAAGTCTTGTCACCTAAGATCCACCCTGAGACCAAAGCGTTAATTATCAAGAGGCTGAAGACCAGATCCACTGCTGAGGTGGCTGACACCTTCAATGTGTCTCAGCGTCAAGTACAAAGAATAAGAAAAAGATCTGAAAAGACTGGAGATGTTTTTGACAAGCCCAGGTCCAGCAGACCCCGCAAGACAACTGCTCGGGAGGACCGTTTGTTGATTTGAAAATCCAAGGCCCCTTTTCCACTGTAGCAGAGCTCCACCAGGCCTGGTCACCTCAAGTCCCTGTGTCAACAGAACAGTTTGTAGAATTCTGTCTCGAAATGGCCTCTTTGGTCGAATCAGTGCACAGAAACCAGCACTAAACAAAAGGCAATTAAAAAACCGTGTGGCATTTGCCAAGGCCCACAGCCTGCTAAAAGGATGGACACTGGAAAAGTGGCAGAAGGTGGATTTCTCAGATGAATCCTCGGTTGAATTACATCACAGCCGCCGCAAATATTGCAGGAGACCTACTGGAGCCCACATGGATCCAAGATTCCTGATGCCTTTATCAACAAATCGTATGAATCATTGTCGAACCTCATGGATGAAGTCCTTCAAGCTCATGGAAGTCATACAAGATATTAAATATGGGTTTCACAGCACCACTACTTAATTCACTGACGCTATGCAACATATTTTTGTATTTGAAGTAAATTATTTGTTCAATTTTCTGTAGACGACAAAACTTTTGTCTTGCCTAAATCTGACCTTTCTGTGTTCATTAAATGATCAATGTTTCTTCAGTGAAGCAAATTTATTTTAGTATATTGAGCATAATTTGGGAGGGTTTTAGCTTTAATATGAGACATTTCTAAAACCAATTGATTAATTTAAAGTCAGGTTATAAACTTTTGTTTCTACAAAATGGATAAGTGACAAGACTTTTGTCAGGGACTGTAGTTGTTGTAATCCTCCAAAATGCTTGAAAAGCTGTGAAAAGCACTTAAATAAACCTGTGAATAATCAGGACGCTCAGAATGTGTAAGAGAAGTGAGGAGGAACTTTGGACCACTGCAAATGTTTAAAGTGAACTAGTTTTTTGGGTTTTTTTTTTTTACATTTTAAGAAAGTAAAATCAGACACGTCGACTTTAAATTCATCCCCGTGTCCATGAGCTCCATCCCGTTGCCATAACGACGGTAACATTTTAGCAAAGGTCAGGTGGTCCAGATTAGGGCTGGAAATCACAGGGTGCTTCACAGTACAATAAGATTTGCTCACAACACTGACACTGGCACATGATAGCCTGGTTTATTGAAAAAAAAAAAAGGACCTTTTCTCGAATCTTAAATACAGAATTTGTTCATTTTCAATTTGCCGTGACCCAAAGTCGTTCCTCACTTCCCTTTCGGACATCCTGCAGGGTCTCCGCAGGGTCTTAAAAGTCTTATAAATGTCATGCTCCTAAATTAAAGGCTCAAAAGTCTTAAATTATGTTGTCCAAGTCTTATTTTTTTCACAAAGCTCTTACATTTCATGAGCCTATTTTCTTGTATAGAGCAACGTGAGACGAGACAATGTGAAAGTTTAGTTTGTCTCGTTAGAATGTTATAAATTATTTTTTGGCCATTTTACAGCAACACATACGACTATAAATGAGTTCTGAATGAGATTTTATAATGAAAGTATTTTTTGTTATTTAAAGCAGTGAGTAATGGTCATTATTAGAATTGGATCTGGTGGTTTTTGCTCACATAATGGGGGCGATGTTTCATTTAAGTGTCTTAAAAAGGTCTTTAAAAAGTCTTAAATTTGGGGGAGTCAAACCTGGGGACCCCCTGTCCTAATTATTCACCACAATGAGTTTAAAAGTGCCTTTTGCAGCTTTCAGTGCAATAACTACCATGCCAACCGTGCACGTCCTGATTATCGGACTAAACTTTTAACGGAATAAAATGCATTATTAAAGGTGCGATGCCGGAGGCGCGTGTGACCTCAGGGAACATGCTTTTCATCCGTTAGAATAAAGTGTAATTGCACCTCCACTACAGTAGTTGGCAGTGACGCTCTCATTGTCAGAGTGTGCGTAGGGAGTATTAACGCTGCAGTGTCGGGTTTTTCAGGGATCTATAAGGAGATCTGAAGTGCAGAGAACAAACTGTATGTAAAGCGTCTGTAGTGCTCGGCTTCACTGTGACGGGGGAGGAAACGAGGAAAGACGCTGTGTTTATATGTCTAAACATGTTGGCAGCGACAGCGTGAAGACAAATAAATGATGGCGTCTCTTAAAGACATTACACCCCAATCACGCTGATGAGTTTTTTCAGCAAAAACGTGCCGAATATCGCCGACAATCCTCCCGCTTTGTGAGTGCTCCTTCAGTAAAGCAGCAGCACTGTGAGCGTCATGAGGAGGAGCAAACACAGAGGAGCTGATCCTGCTGCAGCTTTAGACACGGATTCTGTCCCACTGGAGGACGCGAGTGCCCTGAACTATAAAACAAACATCATCTTTAAAAACAAGGAGGACACAGGAGCCTCGTGACGCAGGAATACGCTCGGACACAGGCTGCAGGAGTCGCTTTGGAGACGCCACTAAAGCGTTTGCTCTCGTATGTCGGCGACTGAAGGCGATGGCGCGATTTGTCCACGTTTGGTAGTGGTTTAGGAGATCATTGAGAAGCACTGCGTTATACATAGATACTGCATTATATAACAGATAGTGCGCAATAGGGTGGAGCTCGAATAAGTCCATCACGATTTTCAGACCCGCACACCTTCTCTGGAGCTTCTGTCACAGGTTTTCCATGTCTCTCCACAGTCTGGGAGTCTCATTGATAACGGGGAAATTCCAGTATTAGTGGAATCTGTTCCTGGATGATGGTCAGTGTGTCTTCATCAGTATGTGCGGGTCTGAAAATCGTGATGATTTATTCGAGCTCGGGTGGAATCAAGATAAAAAATGGCAAAACTAGATACAAAACCTCAACATAGTCTGTAGATTTGACTTTTTCAATGTTTTTATTACTTGTACTGTTGATAATTAGTTTTATGAATGGTAAGATAAGTACAGACATTTGATATAATTCAGCATTTGTAATTTTTCCTTCAAAAATGGTGAAATTTGACACCAAAGCCTAACTTGATTTTTACATACAGAGTTTACAAGTGTTTTTCTTTAATGATATGGTTCCTAATAGTTACCATGTTAGTACGGACTAGATAATTTAGTCAAAATAAAATAATTATACCTGTGTAACCTCTGTTTTTTTGTGATTTTGGTTTTATTCAGGTCTATTGCGGAGACTAGAGATTTACTATAAAATGTCTAATATTTTGGTTTGTTACTCACCGAATGTGTCAGCAACTTTTTAGCACTATCCAAAAATGTGGAAAAAGAGTTTTTTTTAACTCCACCCTAGTACACGATGGACTTGTTTTGACCTCAAGAGCTTTTATATAATATATCTGTACTGGGGCCTGACATATTTTGCTCCAGTACATGAAAAAGAAAGTTGTGATTCTTTAAATACTAAAACTTACCTCGTGCCGTAAGAGACGATCCATCTGAAACCTTTTGTGGTGCAGCGTTCAGGCCTGAAACCACCGGCGGATTGGAGCCATCGGACGATGACAGCGCTGCATTGTGGTTCTGGGGGAGCTAAAGGCGAAGAGTCCCAAAAGAGCCATAACAAACACAGCAGCGCAGACGGACATTTTTAGGCTACGGCTGACTTTTTTTATCAGAAATGCAGACGACAGGGGAACGCGCTCTGTGCATTTGTGGATGAGAGAGATGTCTGTTGTTCCTGTTGAGACGCTGTTCTTCTACAATGTGCTTTTTGTGATTCCTGTGGAGCCTCGGGACACGGAGGTAATTTTCGGAGCCTCTGTTTAACGTTTGGACAATGATGGAAAAGGATCAACGTGCTGCTGTTTATCGGTCCGGCTCAAACAAACTTTTACAGGACAGAAAACAACAAACAGTAAATATGAGAGGTGTGACAATCTCCAAGTCTCTCGACATGACGGTATTTATTGCGATTATTTATTGCGATATCGTGGGAAAGCTCACGATATTATGATATTGTGCAGAAGAACAAGACTGACATAAATATATAAAACAAAACTTTGACCAGTCATTTGGTACAACATTTATTGTCATTAGGGATGGAGCGAAATCCAAATCTCTCTGTACGATATTTTCACGATATCGTCCTGAGACTCGGCCCATTCATTTGTGTCCTTTAAAGTTGACATTGAATTAACCAGTCGATCTTTTAAGTGTTTTGAGACAGACTCTTAATTCCTGTTGTACTTTGTAGAGCACGTCCAGCTCTTTCTGCTGATGTGTGATTTGTTTGGCTGGGACTTTTGGAACCACTATAAATATCCTTTATTTATACCATTTTAAACTATATTTTCACATGTATTTGTATTTCTTAACCCTTTAAGATTGAATTTAGCAGTTAGTTTAATGCTTTTAATGTTTGTGTCTAAGAAAATTAACCAAATCTAAATGCTAAGGTGTTAATTTACCTCCAAATAGAAATAAAAAAAATTGCAACGTGTGCTTTGTGTTGCATTTTTTGCATGAAAAGCGCTCTATAAATAAAGTTTGATTGATTGATTGTCCCTTTAAACTCCACTATGCAAAGTGTCTGACGGTGAAGGAGCTCCACCAGGCTCTCAGAACACTTTGGATTGGGATTTGCTTCAGTTCCGGCTCAAAACCTCAAGTTAACGCACCGAGTTTCTGCACACGATGGATAAAGAACGCAAAGGCTCCTTCACTCCCTCCTCAGAAGACGGCGGTAACTTGTTCGGGGCGTCCGACTGCAAACATTTCAACTCATTACATCTCGTAGATTCTGGCGCATCCGGTGTTTTCTCCTAACCTTTCACTGACGCTGGCGGCTGTTGAATTTCAAATGGCGCGTGTCAAAGTTTACATTGTTTACACGAATGTTAAGAAGGCTCCTTTTCATCCAGCTCTACCTCGTGGTTCTCCCGGGCTCGCGTCACGCTCTAATTAGCTGCTTAAGATCTGACGGGAACAACAGCACGTTTGCACCGCGGCGGGGGGCACGGGGGGGTCAAACTGCACAGCACGAGTCCCGGGAACAGAGCCACGCCGCCCACTCTGCACCACCAGCTTCTTTGAGATTTAACTCACCTACATTCAGCAGTGAGATTCTGCTTGGATTATGAAGGCACTGATTCATAAAATTGCTCCAAATTGTCCATTTATTTATTAGTTTTGTTCCTACCTGGTGTTTGAATATGAGGTAGTAGTTTAGGATAACCTACTTTTGCTCCTACTTCGAAAATATTTTTTTGAGCTGCTTATGTAATATTTGGGAACTGGGGCGAAATGGCTATTTAATGATTGACTGATGTGAAGAAAACGACGGCTGTGCTACTTCTGTCCATTGTCTTGTATGGACAGGATGTAACAATAACTGAGATATCGAGATATCGTATCGTCAAAGGTCTCAGAATAATATCGTGGACCATCACAATATATCGAATCACAACTGTGCTTAACCCTAGAACACTAACGTTAAAATTAGAAGCACCATCATTAATATCGGGGATATTTTACACAATATAATTTTGTGGATGAAATACAATTTTCATCAATTTATATAAAAGTACAACACTGAAATTGCCAAATTGTAGTACTCTTCTTTATTTCCCAATAGATAATATCACATAAAATAAAAAGGTACCATGGGGGACGCTTTCAAATTATTGAAAAATCAGGTAATCCAAGAATGAGGAAAGAATGTGCGCACATCAGCCGAGTGCAGGTGCAGGACTAAACACATTAAATAAGAATAACAGGGGTCTGCTCCAACGGCGTAGATTTGCACAGGGACGGTGGGGGACATGTCACAACCAATATGTGTCTCAATCTCAATCAATCAGTCTTAATATTTCCCATTGTATTTTAATAAACAAAAATCTAAATGTATTCTGATATATTCCCGAAGTCTGTAGTAATAATCGAACACGTTTTCTGGTGCGTTCACAGCGCAGTGTCCAAAAACGCCCTGGACGCCCCTATTTGGAGCCTTTGCATTTGACTTCAGACGCCCCCGACTCGCCTCCCGTGGAAAACAGGACGGGGGTAAAGTCCCGACCGAAGCTGAGCCCAAACCTACGCCCTCGGTCCACACGCTGTTTCAATCCTCCCAGTGTGAAATTTAACAGCACAGATGTTTCGGAACTACAACCATAACCTTCTTCAGAGTGCGGTGTGGAGCAGGTGTAGGGGGTGGGGTCTTTTTTTCAGGGTTTGGGCGACTTATTCTCAGGTGCGACTTATATATTACATTTTTCACACTGACAGCCCATAGACCAAATATATGAATTGTATTTATGAATCAAAAAATGAAAAAAACAAATCGTTATCCATTTTTTCAGTTTAGTTTTAGAGACAAATAATAAAGAAAAGAGTTGTTTTGTTTTGTTTTCTTATTTTTGGTTCTATATTGAAAAGCGAATGAACGAATGATACATGGATTCTTCTTCTTATTGGGTTGTTTTTATTACTATAACTTCTTTAACTCGTCTTTCAAGATGCAATGTCGGTTCTTGGTCTCTGATTTTATAGAAAAAATTTCCTCCAAAAAGTGCGACTTGTACATGTTTTTTTCTTTTTTATTGTGCATTTTTTGGTTGGTGTTAGTCGGTATATACCCGGAGAAGTTGTGCCACACATAAATAGGAGCTATACATACAAGTGGGCACAAGGGGGCGTGATGACTCAAATATTATTTACATTATTTACATTCTCTCTCTGTGGCGGAGCCGGATTGGACAGAGAAGAGGCTGAACTCACACAACACCGTATTACAACAAAATGAGTCGGGTAGAATCACACGCACCTCTGTCCGTGGTGCTGCAGCCCAGACAATTCAACCTGCCCGTGTTCGGCTGACAGGGCGTCCACAGCTTTCATAAAGGTCGGATTTTGTAGGGATTCTTTTGTATTTTTTACAATATGAACTTTAATTATTATTATTTTAATCGTCAAAGCTCCTAAAAATCAGCTTTGTAAGAGTCTCTGCTCTGAGTCGCACTCCGCTCCAGCAGCTCACGCTCTGACTGGTCAGAACTGTGTTTCTCATGTCACACGTTAGGCTGCGATTCAGCAAGTAAATGCGGAAGTTAAAATCTTTTTTGGGGGTCACGCGCCAATGAGCACAGACCACTGAAAACAACAGGGCGCCATCTTGGATTCATCTTCCAGATTTTATTGCAGTTCTATGGGTGTAATACTGTGGAGTTTTTGTTTGTACTGCCGCTATTCTACATTCTTAAGAGGAATTTATTAATATTATTTAAAAAACACACACACACACACACATAGGGCACTTTTAATACGAGGCAGAAAGGGCAGGAGCTCAGTCCCCCCTGGGCCCTCTGTGTGCACGTGCCTGATAATGCCTGCCCATTATGAGAATTAATTTGTGGAAATCTCTCTACAATGACCTGCAATAAACTGCCCCATAAACCGCTTTCGATTTCCTATTGACGGCGCGACAGGTGCCAGTCACAGCGTGGCCACTGTCGACAAACCCGGTGACAGCACTTTTACCAAACTGTTTTTGTGTTTGTGTCTCACCCGCAGCGGCGACTCCACCGACTCCGGCCAAATAGACCTCCTGCCTTCACTTCATTGTACCCCAATCAATATTCCCCTGTCCGAACCAAGAACAATGATCAGAGCAGGAACAATGCTCTGAGGACACTTACTCTCCACCAGATTGGTCTTAAATTGAATTTGGACATGGCAACAAAAATCTTTACTAAGCAAATGAGCTCGCATTGTCTTTGGGCCTGTGCAGCCAGGAGGGAGCACAGACAAGTGTCCGGGCTTGATTGGACACACACTTGCCAACAAAACAATTCAATCGCGCGGCGCAGATTGGTTATTTGTCTCAATCGCCCGAATAATTCCTTCTACATTCATTCTAATTAACTTCAATTGAGCAACTGTTGTTTGGAGAAGCGGCGGGATCGGTGGTCACAAGACGCGGGATGATCTGATTATTCTGAGGTAAAGTCTATTCAATTAACCGTCCCCGAGGAGCTCAAACTCGCGGAGAAGTGAAAGAGCGGCTTCGGCTAAAATGCACTTTGAAAAACGGTCTGAAAATAACGGCAATCAAAGGCTTTATGATCCGCACACAAGACGCGCTTTCATCTGCTTCTGCGTTTTATCTCCAAAGTGCGCCGACGTCAAGGCGCGTTTGATTGACAAGTCCAAACAACTTCGGCGAAAGTTTCTCGAGCCTGACCTTATTCTTGGCAATAATTGAGGCCTGAATCATCCGGCACATTTACCTGAGCAGAAGTGGAGCTCGTGCTACTCAAGGCGGTGTAAAGTGGGTTAGCTTTTCCCAGTACAAATGCGTGAGAGAGAAATGACTTTTCTCTTTCTTTGCGGCTGTAAGAAGGCGGTGGATATGCACATGGTGGATAATCGGGTTCAGCTGACGTCTCAACATTTTACAGGTCAATATGTGGAGCTGCTTAAATTAATATGGTTAAAAATGCTGATTTATAACGTGAACACTGTGCACGGCAAATTTCATTAAACTAACCCAGATTTATTCTCTTAAATCTAGATAAAAAAGCTTATTTATCTTGTTTTAAGGGATATTTACTAAATGACTGATAAATATGTAAGATTATTAAGATTATTTCACGAAAGTATTTAGTTTTTATATCTCTAAACTAGTCTGAACGCACAAAACAAGTAAAACAAGTGTTAAAATGGAGTTTAAGACATTTTTCTGGATGTAAATGAGTCGATCTTGGACTGAAATTGTCCAGTTTCTCTGAACCTTCTATTTGTGACATGGAAAAATTAAAAGATTTAAAAGTTTTAGGAGATGCTGCAATATGTCGATATGTGACCAAGTTGGAAATTAGTCTTAAAATAAAGAATTTCATTAAGATTCATGAACTAAAATCAAGAATAAAACAGTCAATAACAGCTTTACATTCTAGTTTTAAGATTTTTCATCTTAATTTATTCTTAGAATTAGTGTTTTATGCTTTATTTTAGACACTTCAAACTCAGATTATTGCTTAGAATAAGTGATTGCAGCGCTCGACTAAAACTTTTAAATCTTTTAAACTTTCCATGTCACAAACAGAAGGTTCAGAGAAACTGGACAATTTCAGTCCAAGATCGACTCATTTACATCCAGAAAAATGTCTTAAACTCAGCATATTAAATATATAGATATATTTAATATGCTGAGTTTAATATATATATAAATTAAAACTATATTATATATATTAAAACTAGATAAGAAAAAAAGGTCATATTTGCTGAAATAATCTTAATAATCTTACATATTTAGCTGTCATTTAGTCATTTAGTTAATATCCCTTGAAACAGGATAAATAAGACTTTTTGTCTAGATTTAAGAGAATAAATCTTGGTTAGTTTTATGAAAGTTGCAGTGTTGTTACAAACTGCCATTGGTCGTAGCTGAAATTATTGATTTATTGACATGTTTTTTGCAGTGTCTCGTCAGCACGGACGTCACTGAACAAATGAGTGCATAAAAAGAAATCCGAACATAGTCCACTTACATACGCACACTGAAGAGTCGATCTTATGGCTTATTTATCACAAAAACATTTGTGGAAACTGCAAACACACCACAGACATAAGCTGTACAAACATCTGTGAACTACACTGAGCAAAATGTGTAACCAGAATGTTCACGTTTGTCCTTTTGGTTCCTGGAGCTCCACTGCAGATTGTCCAATCAGAAAGAGCGTGACTATGTTTGAAACAGGATGTTGTGCCATTTTAAACCAAGTCGAGGGTTTCAATCACATGATTCCTTCCTGATTTGAAAGAAAAAAAGTGGAGGACCCTTCTCCATTCAAAAGATATAAGGTTTTGATTTGGATTGCAGAGAACCGCTGCCGTTCCAAATCCTTCAAACCAGGAAGGAATCGTAATGCCTGAAACCCGTAAATAAGGGCACAGGCTGCAAACGTCTACGTCCCAGTGTTTCTCACAGTGAAGCACTCTGCTGCCCTCTAGTCAGTACCTATTATTTCTATCCTGTTTTTAACACACACTGAATTGTTTGTCGTACAATAAACGATGTCACGCTTAAAAATAAAGCTACCATCTGTAATAAGATTGGCCGACCCGCCCCTCTTGTATTCTCAGGGCTAATTTATCAAAACATCAGCGTTGACGTGCACCTCTGAAATGTTCTCACTATGCGACAAATCAACACAGACGGCAAAGGGGAAGTGACAGTAAGGCAATAAGGGCTGTGATTGGTCCTCTCACCCGCCGCTCTACATACATACAGACACTTCTGGTTCTCCGCTCAACAAATACTTTGAGGAATAATGTGTTTAATGCAGCTTTGTGCACATTTGTTTACATTTCACCTCTGCTGATTTCCCACTGCACAGGCCAAAGCCCAAAAGACTCGATCACTGATGTCGTTTCTAATCCCGTTTATTTACAAGTGAATTATATTTTTTGAAAACGGTAAAAAAAAAACAGGTTTCAGTTTCTCTTCTTCTTCACCATCAGTAGTCGATCTTCACTTGTTGCTTCTCGCCGCCGCTGGAGGGAAGTGTGAGGTGCTTATAAAGTTGTTTTCTAACGTTTCCAGACACTAATGAGTGAACCAGGCAGAGCGTTTTGTTTGTTAGACTCGTGGCTGTTGTCAGATGGGTTAAAGTGGAGTTAAACTTCTTCAGTCTGAAGCAAATTGGTGTTTTACGTGGAAGTTCAGAACTTGCCCCCATCACTACACTAGTTTGTTGCCTTGACAGACTCACTGCCACAGTGAGATCTCCACCAAGGAAACACTGATCTGTGCCGTTTTTTGGCTTCTGACAGAATTCCACCACCTCTAGTGATGGACTTTAGCTTCAGATGTGCCTGAGTTCAGCTTTAACCTCCAAATTACCTATAGCTTCAAGCCTCAGTGAGCTTCATTTGACTGCAGACGAACCCTATAGTGACGTCACACTCCCTTAGTCCACTTCTTCATAGTCTGTCACCTATAGTCCCTTAAAACAACAGATTTGCAATGGAAATCACATCTCAACAAGCTGCTCATCTGACATGTGCCGGGCTCGTCGTTTCCAGTGAAGCTTGTCGGGACTCTTGACAAATTGCTTCGTATCGGTGCAGTCAAAAGCCGCTGTTGTCATGGGACCAGACAACACCTTTCGTCCCTTCAGCGCTGAACTTGCCCACGGCGCTCCTGAGGAATCGCCGTCACATCTTCTGTCACTCACCACTGCGGACATCACAGCTCGGAAAAGACCTTTGTCAACAGATTTATGTTCAGGAATTTTGGGGAGTTTGAGGTTGTTTTACGAGAGTAGAATGAAGAAATGACAGCGATAAATAAAGGGATAAATGTGTCTCTCAGTCGTATTTTTGGTTGAGTCGTCAGAAGAAGTTAAAGCTTTGATGCAAAAGCACCATTTAACCCTGCTATAGTCCTTCTCATTTACCCCCTCGAAGTTGTATTTGGTATTTTTTGTCTTGGTTTGTGTAATTGCACATCCTTTGCTATTCTTATTTGAAAGGTTTATTTTACTCAGAATGTCCAAATCCAAATGTAATTTCCGCCCTGGAAATGCAGAAGTGCTGTGGCTCTGGCCCTGGACCTGACAGGAGCTGTTTCCAGGACTGGACCAGGAAAGTCATGGGGCCACTGAACTTTTTTTGTTTTTAGGGCAATAAGGAGATTTTTAATTTACTTACAGACTTGAGATTTTGTACTTTTGTAGCTCAGGCCCTAAATTAAGCATTTTTATGCCCAAAAAGTTGTTTCTACATGTTTGCTGTGGGTTTTGTATAAAAGAGTGTGAATTGTATTTTCCTTTTTTCATCTCTATTTCTGGTCCTGTAGCTTTTATCACAGCCTCATGACACAACTACAGCAGCAGATTGTGAAATAACAGGTTGGACTGAACAAAAGGAGGTAGAACACTTCATTATAGGGTAAAAAGGGGCAGTTTTAAAAGCAAAATTAAGAAAAAAATCCAGATGAGGACAAATGTACTGAAATTGCCCTTAGGTCTTCAAGAGCCAGTATGATCTGCAGTCAGTGGACTTGTTTCTTTGAAGGCATTTTAGATTAGTTGTAAATTATAATTATATAGCAGGCTCAAGTACAGTATGTGTTCTTTTAGCATGTTCATGAAGGAACACATTTAAGACTAACATTTTCTATAGTGTAGCAACCTGCCCTATAGAATTATACGCCCACATATTTAACAGAAAGAGGTAGACGCTAAATTGCATGAGGTCAGGCACAGTCTCTTTTAGCAGGCATATTCTAAAATGATTCATACAAGGCTTTTTTACATTACATTTTTGATAAAAAAGACAACTTGACATGGAAATGAGCCGTTTGGCCAAGAGTTCTGAGCTAGAGACTTTCAGGCATGAGGCAAAAGTAGATCTGTGCTCAGGGAGACATGAAATAAGCAAATCTGAGAAAGTTTGCACTTTTAAAGATGGGGAATTATGCTAAATCTATTTATTTGGGCTTTCTACCATGTTCTGACACTGTTCCCTCATCAAAAACATGTCTGAAGCGGTTTTACTGCAGATGTCACCCATGCATGTTTCAGTAATGCAGCAAAATCTCCCAGGCCCTATTCAAACCCTTCCTATGTTTTATTGTATTTTTTCTAATGTCTAATTCTATTTTTCTTTTTATACTGTGTGAATGTACCACGTATATGTCTGTATTGGAGGGTGAGGTGCCTTTAATCTTGTTGTGCATGTGTACAGTGTGGATTGTACAATAAAAGGCTTTTTATTCTATTAACTGTAAGAGTCTGTCCAATGCTCCGCCCACAAGCCCACCCATGCTCCCACAGGAGCTCTTCACAAATATACAAAAGCAGGATACAAAACTGTGCACTGGAACTGGACAGATCTGATGATGTGCAGTAGTTTCATTAGTGTTACGCATGGTGATTGTGTTGTGATAGAGAAATCAGTTAGTGCGGGCAGGAAGGGAGACTTAGGCTACGCTCAGTCTGCACCTGAAGTGACCCAAATCTGATTTTTTCACCCCTGTGTGACCTGTATCTGATCTTTTAACTCCTGAAGACCTGAGGGCAATTTTAGTACATTTCTCCTCGCCTGGACTTTTTTCTTAATTTTGCTTTTAAAACTGCCCCTTTTACCCCTAATGAAGTGTTCTACCTCCTTTTGTTAAAGATGAAAAAAAAAAAAAAACTGAAAATAAAATTCACACTCTTTTATACAAAACACACAGCAAACATGTAGAAACAACTTTTTGGACATAAAAAATGCTTAATTTAGGGTGAAAAATAACTCCACTTAGAGCGACTTTTTCCCTCGTTATAAACACACACAGTCAGAGGAGTCGACCATCTTGACTCACTTCACTCTTTGGCAAAGTTTGGCTCGATCAAAATGGACGGAGCGCATGAGTTTGGGGAAAACAAAGTTCCTATTGGACACTCGTTTTGCTCACGTCATCACACAGCGTGAGTGTGACGTAGGATAAAGCCACAGAAATGTACGGAAACCTCTATGTCTGCACTTTCAGAGGGGAAAAGGAAGTTTCTGTCTTTTACCGTTACAAAGTTCTGCGCGGTTATAGAAACATGTTCCTCTGTATCGTATACGATACCATAGGTCTTTGAGGGTTAACGACCGTCTGAACGACACAGATCTGATTTTTTCAAATGTGACCCAGGCCACTTGGATCTTTGCTCCTAAAACCGACACATATCTGATCTTTAGACATGTGACTTCAGTCTGAACGGTCAGGACACATTCATCCGACCTACACGTCATCAACAAGTGAGAGTTTGGCTCTTGTGCTGTAACGAGCTCCTGTTCTGAGCCAAAACAGCCCAATGCCGACGTGTTTGATACTGAAACAGGCCGAAGACGTGTTTCTTCCTGTGAGACAAACGACAGAAACTTTAAACTCTCCAGGAGCTCAGAGCAGCTCCATGTTTAGGCGACTTCTGTAAACTCTGAGCTGCTGCTGTGATGTCGTCGTGTTCTCCTCATGTGGGAAACTTTTGGAGCGTTTAAAGTTCACACTGGAGATCACAGACAAGTCACATTTAACTGGAAATGTGAACAACCTCGCAAAAAAAAAAAACATTTCCCAAAAAATCTGAATTGAGCTGTCACGGGGGGACTAGTTGGACCCAAAAGCAGAAACACCAAGAACAATGAAATGATTTATTTACAGAGAATGGGCTGGTAATAATTGGACTGGGGGGCCAGGAGGAGCAGGTAGGTCACAGGCTGGGGGGCCAGGAGGAGCAGGTAGGTCACAGGCTGGGGGACAGGAGGAGCAGGGAGCTCACAGGCTGGGGGCCAGGAGGAGCAGGTAGGTCACCGGCTGGGGTGCCAGGAGGAGCAGGTTGGTATCAGGCTGGGAGGTCCGGAGGTGTGGAGTGGAGAAATGGTTCCAAGATGAGGAGCAGAAACAGGAGCAGAGTAAAGATCCGGGAGTAAACTGGAAACAGGAAAAATTCAATGAGGTTCAAAACCAACGGAGCAAGCAGAGAAGATATTCAAAAAAACTTGTGAGCCAGGAGGCGAGTTACCCTGAGTGTAAACTGACGAACTGGCAGGGAGTGTTGAGAGAACCGGTTCTTGTAGCAGCGTTGATTGTAGATGGACCACAGGTGAGTGAACACAGGAGGGAGGGGAGAATCCAGGAGGATCATGACAGTACCTCCCCCTCAACGGAGCCTCCAGGCGACCCAGGATGTGCCTGATGGAAGTCACGGACAAGGGCAGAATCCAAGATCAAAGCCCTGGGAACCCAACAACGCTCCTCGGGACCGTAACCTTCCCAGTCCACCAGATACTGGTAGCCCCGGCCCGTCTCCTTACATCCAAAAGCCTCACGTGCTGTAAAGGCCGCATGACCATCAATGACCCGGGCGGGTGGAGGGGGCTCTGGCAGGAGGGCACAAAGTGCTAGAATGAACTGGCTTAAGCTGCGAGACATGGAATGTTGGGTGAATCCTCATAGACCTGGGCAATTGCAATTTTACAACAGTGGGGTTGATAATACTGGTCAATAATGAACGGACCAATATAACGGGAGAGAGCTTCTTGGAATCAGTTAAGTAAAGGAATGTCCTTAGTGGAAAGCCAAACCCTCTGAGCTGGAATGTAGGCAGGAGATGGTACACGATGTCGATCGGCGATCTGTCGATTCCGGAGGGCAGTGCGTCCTCAAAGCAGCCTGCGTATCTTTCCAGATCTTGCGGCATCGGCGAAGGTGAGCCTGAACAGACGGCACTGCAATATCCATCTCTTGAGCTGGGAACAAGGGGTAAGTATCCAAGGGAGCATTCAAATGGGGACAGACCAGTAGCTGCACTTGTCAAAGAGTTGTGTGAATATTCCACCCAAGGTAAATGAGAGCTCCAAGAAGATGGATTCAGGGCTGCAACACACCGCAGGGCTGCCTCCAGGTCCTGGTTCGCTCGTTCAGTTTGACCATTAGTCTGGGGATGAAAACCAGAGGATAGGCTCACCTTAGCTCCAAGGGCAGTGCAGAAAGATTTCCATACTTGGGAAATAAACTGAGGACCCCGGTCTGAGACAATGTCCATTGGAATCCCATGAAGACGAACTACATGCTTGATAAGTAAGTTGGCAGTCTCTAGAGCAGATGGAAGCTTAGGAAGGCCAACAAAGTGAACAGATTTGGAAAACCGGTCAACTATGGTCAATATGACTGTATTACCTGACGAATTAGGAAGACCAGTGACGAAATCTAGGGGCTATGTGCGACCAAGGACGAGATGGAACGGGAAGCGGCCGTAGTAGTCCTGCAGGTGGCCGATGGGAGGCCTTGCCTCTAGCACAGACTGTGCAAGCTGCAACAAAGTCCTTAGCATCAGCATCCAGAGTGGGCCACCAGAAATGTCGTCTTAGGAGAGCTGTAGTCCGTCCCACACCAGGATGGCAGGCGAAACGCGAAGAGTGGCCCCACTGCAGGACCTGGGAACGAACAGAATCTGGCACAAATAAACGATTTGGTGGACCAGTACCTGGATCTGGTTGCTGGCGTTGAGCATTGTTGATGATGGATTCTATTTCCCAAGTGATAGTAGCCACAACACGTTCTGATGAAAGTATGGTATCGGCGGGCTCAGGAGCTTCTGTGGAGGAAAACTGTCTAGAAAGAGCATCAGGCTTGATGTTCTTGGAGCCGGGTCGATGGTAAGTGTAAAATTAAATCTATCAAAGAAAAGAGCCCAGCGAGCTTGACGAGAGTTAAGACGTTTAGCGGATTGAATATAGGCCAGGTTTTTATGGTCGGTCCAGACCAGGAATGGGTGAACTGCCCCCTCCAGCCAGTGCCTCCACTCCTCAAGTGCCAATTTAACAGCCAGAAGTTCGCGATCTCCTACAGAATAGTTGCGTTCAGATTGAGAGAGCCGTCGGGAAAAAGAACGGCGCATGGATGGAGCTTGAGATCAGAAGAGCGCTGGGGAGAGAACCGCTCCTACCCTCGATGTCTGAGGCGTCCACTTCAACCACAAACTGAGCGTGAAGGATCTGGATGGATGAGAATTGGCGCTGATGAAAACCGCTCTTTAAATCCAAGAAAGCACGATCAGCCTCTTCTGTCCATTTGAAAGGTACCTTAGGGGAGGTTAATGTAGTCAGAGGTGCAAACGACTTTTACTGAAATCTCGGATAAAGCGGGCGGTAAAAGTTGGCAAAACCCAGGAAACGCTGGAGCTGTTTCACGTTGGCTGGTGCTGGCCACTCTATAACAGCACGGATCTTTTCAGGATCTGACCGGACCTGCCCCCTCTCCACAATGAAACCGAGGAAGCTCACTGAAGGTTTGTTAAACTCACATTTCTCTGCTTTAACAAATAATTTGTTCTCCAATAATCTTTGGAGCACCTGACGAACATGGATGGTGTGCTCCTCCTGGGACTGGGAAAAAATTAAGATATCATCCAGGTAGACAAAAACAAATCTATTAAGGAAATCACGGAGAATGTCATTGACCAAAGCCTGAAAAACGGCGGGAGCATTAGACAGTCCAAAAGGCATAACGAGGTATTCAAAATGGCCGATAGGTGTGTTGAAAGCAGTCTTCCATTCATCTCCCTCACGAATCCTGACCAGGTGGTAAGCATTTCGGAGGTCGAGTTTGGTAAAAATAGTGGCGCCATGCAAGGGTTCAAAAGCAGAACTGATGAGCGGAAGAGGATATTTATTTTTAATAGTAATATTGTTCAAACCTCTGTAGTCTATGCAGGGGCGGAGTGAATGGTCCTTCTTAGAAACAAAGAAAAATCCAGCACCAACTGGAGAAGATGATGGTCTAATGATTCCTGCAGCCAAGGAATCACTAATATACTTCTCCATGGCCTCCCGCTCAGGACAAGAGAGATTGTAGAGACGACCGGATGGCAGAGTGGCCCCAGGCAATAAATCGATGGCACAATCATATGGTCGGTGAGGTGGAAGTGAAAGTGCCTTCTCTTTACTGAAGGCCTCTGCTAGATCATGGTATTCAGCGGGGACCAGGGACAAATCAGGTGGCAGAGGGTATTCACATTAGTCTCTGTAGGTGGAAGCGCAGAAAGGAGACAAGAAATATGGCAATTAGTACTCCAGCCCAAAATCTTACGAGACAACCAGTCCAAGTGAGGATTGTGCTGCTTTAGCCAAGGATACCCTAAGATCACAGGTGAATGAGGGAACTTATCAAGTTAAAACTAATGATTTCATGATGATTTCCAGACAGGACTAATTGGACAGGTTCGGTGAGATGAGTTACTTTTGCTAGTAGTCTCCCATCTAAGGCATTGGCCACTAATTGTTGTTTCAGAGGTTCAGACTGTAAACCAATTTGATGAGCGGGTTAGTGTCCATAAAATTGTCATCAGCACCAGAGTCTATGAGAACAGAAATGGGAACAGTTAGATTAATTTTGGAGTTGTTTAAACATAGAGTGGCAGGAAGTATCATACTCTGTGGGGTTTGTGGACTGAGTTGAGTTTGGCTCACCAGAACCCCCTCTTACATTCACTGGTGAGCCCCCCCTTTTGGGCGAACAGGGCAGTGTGCCAGAAGATGACCAGTTTGTCCACAATAAAAGCACAGACCAGATTGAAATCTGCGGAAACGCTCAGTTTGTGTAAGATGGGCCCGTCCTAGCTGCATGGGCTCAACGTCGGAAATAGGCGAAACTTTTGAGGTTAAGGGTTGAGGAATGTCTGAACTCACCCGAGAATGAGAGGTGGGAGACAGGCGGAGGGAGACGACTGTATATGGGCTCTGTCTCGATGGCGTTCTCTAAGGCGGTTATCAAGTTTTATAGCTGCTGATATCAGGGAATCAAGATCGTCATATTCATCCCTCACTGCAAGCTCATCCTAAGTTGTTCAGTGAGGCCATTCAAAAACACACTTTGGAGGGCTACATCATTCCACCCAGCCTCTGCAGCCAGGGTTCTGAAATCAACAGAAAATTCAGCTGCACTGTGGGAGCCTTGACGAAGTAATAGGAGACGTTTGGCAGCCTCTTTGCCTTGAACAGGATGATCAAACACTTTCCTTAACTCTCCCACAAAAAGATTATAGTTCTGACGGATGGCTGGTTGTGTCTCCCAAGTGGCTGATGCCCAAGCTAATGCCCTTCCTCGTAACAACCCCATTAAAAATGCAATCTTGGAACAATCAGTAGCATAGATGTAAGGCTTTTGGATAAACACTAGTGAACACTGGAGAAGGAAAGCCCCACATTTCCCCATATTCCCAGAATAATGTTCAGGGTCTGGCACATGTGACTCACGGAACTGATGATCTGGTGGTCCTCCAGTGGCGACCTCTGGTGGTTGAGCAGAGGCCTGTTGCTGCGGTGCAACGACCTGTTGCTGAGGTAAGAGCTGGGCAAATGCTATATTGAGGCCTTGCAGCATGGATCCAAGTTGTGACATCTGTGCACCAAAAGCTTGTTGATCCTCGGCTATTTGTTTGAGCTGAGAGCCGTGCTTACCGAGTAATTGGCCTTGGCTAGAAACAGCCTGAAGCAGGGAATTGTGGTCTGCTGGGTCCATATTTTGGCCAGTTCGTACTGTCACGGGGGGACTAGTTGGACCCAAAAGCAGAAACACCAAGAACAATGAAATGATTTATTTACAGAGAATGGGCTGGTAATAATTGGACTGGGGGGCCAGGAGGAGCAGGTAGGTCACAGGCTGGGGGGCCAGGAGGAGCAGGTAGGTCACAGGCTGGGGGGCCAGGAGGAGCAGGTAGGTCACAGGCTGGGGGGCCAGGAGGAGCAGGTAGGTCACGGGCTGGGGGGCCAGGAGGAGCAGGTTGGTATCAGGCTGGGAGGTCCGGAGGTGTGGAGTGGAGAAATGGTTCCAAGATGAGGAGCAGAAACAGGAGCAGGTAAAGATCCGGGGTAAACTGGAAACAGGAAAAAATTCAATGAGGTTCAAAAAACCAACGGAGCAAGCAGAGAAGATATTCAAAAAAACTTGTGAGCCAGGAGACGAGTTACCCTGAGTGTAAACTGACGAACTGGCAGGGAGTGTTGGAGAGAACCGGTTCTTGTAGCAGCGTTGATTGTAGATGGACCACAGGTGAGTGAACACAGGAGGGAGGGGGAGAATCCAGGAGGATCATGACATGAGCATTAAGCCCTGCGGTCTGAACGTCGCCTGAGAGCGTCAAAAACAAAAGTAAAACTTATAAAACCTGTTATTAATGCAATATTGTTTTCAGCGAATATGGGACCTCAAACATTTTCAGTTCAAACACCCTTTATAATCCCACTTATTACCTCTGGCAATGGTAAATTCGGCTCTTCCACTGGATCTGTTTCTTATGCAGTTTATTTATATGACAGAAGTGAGAACTCATTTGCTCTACAGACTAATCACAGAGAAATTACCAAGGCTCAGATTTGTTTAAAATGAGAGTGGGAGTGTGTTTACCCTTTGGAATTATGAAAATCGAAATAAAACGTCGCACTACAACAATCATAATTTCCAAACTAACTGTGAACGGCATTAATCAGTTTAAATTTGAAAGAAAATTGATGCTGTTCCAGCCGCTCACGTTAAGGAACCGTTCCAAAAAGCCGAAACATACACGAACATAACATCACTAATTAGTTTTGTCCCATCACGTTTAACAACATCTCCATATTTTTCAGCATTTTGAGGTGACCCTGCGTTAGTCCCGCTCGAGCCCGCAAAAGATGTGGACGTTCGCTTTCTTCCTCAGGTCTTGATTTCTTCAGTTTCGTCATCAGGTTTCTTGATTTTTACCTCTTTAAAGAAGTACTTCTGTGGGATTCACTAGAGCAGGGGCACCCGCACTTTTAGCGTACGAGCTACTTATAAAATCACCAAGTCAAAATGATTTACCTATGACAAAAAATGCAAATCATTTATTTATTTATCATTTATTTACTTTTTAGAATCAGTCATGGTGGTTTTACAGTGGTATTTAAAAGCCTCTGGACATTTACCAAACGCACGTCGTGGCAAATACAGATGCATTTGTGCACTTTTATAGACCCGTTTAGGGTGAAAGTGGTAAAAAAGTGCATGTGAAAGCCCAAAAGACTCGATTGTCGACTCCAGCTGAAGCAAGAATCGAGTGAGAATCGACTACTGACGATGAAGAGAAACTGAAAGTTGTTGAAAGAAAATGGTTCGGGAATGTATTTTTTTAGTGTTTTCAAAAAATAATTCACTCGTAAATAAATGGGATTAGAAACGACATCGGTGATCGAGTCTTTTGGGCTTTGGCCTGTGCAGTGGGAAATCAACAGAGGGAAGTGTGAGGTGCTTATAAAGTTGTTTTCTAACGTTTCCAGACACTAATGAGTGAACCAGGCAGAGCGTTTTGTTTGTTAGACTCGTGGCTGTTGTCAGATGGGTTAAAGTGGTGTTAAGCTTCTTCAGTGTGAAGCAAATTGGTGTTTTACGTGGAAGTTCAGAACTTGCCCCCATCACTACACTAGTTTGTTGCCTTGACAGACTCACTGCCACAGTGAGATCTCCACCGAGGAAACACTGATCTGTGCCATTTTTGGCTTCTGATAGAATTCCACCACCTCTAGCAACGGACTTTAGCTTCAAACGTGCCAGAGTTCAACTTTAACTAAGGACCTGTAGGGGGCAGCATGGAGAGATTGAACAAAAGGGGGCCCAGGGTCGACCCCTGGGGAACCCCACAGGTCAGGGCCACGTGATCTGAGACACAGTTTCCAATTTCACAGCAGTTTAGACAGTAGACCTGTGATTTTTGCGGTGTTGCTGTGCTGTATTTTCATTCGCAGGGTGCACGCTGATGGTGTCGTGTGAGTGCTCTGAAGGGGGAGTAGGAGGAAAGAAAAAGGAGAGTCACAGCAACCAAAACAAAGTGAAACATATGTCTCAGCTGATATAGTAGTTTAAATAAGAAAAATCTCAAACGTGCTGATCTAAATGTGTTTTGTGTTAGCAGTAAAAGCCCAATCGCAGTGGAATAACCCTCTTTAAGATGCAGGGAGGCTAAACCACTTTTAACGCCTTGTCATTTTATTTTCAGTCTCTTCTTTGGTTCCCGAGAGCTTCCTGTGGGGTGCACAAGTATGTGAGGAAGGCTAAGTGAGGTGAGCCGCTCTCATTGTCTGAGGTTCATTGTCTTGTTTTTTGTGTTTTCAGGACTCCCGGGAGTTGCTCAGAGAGATTTTGGTTTGAAGCACAGACATGTTTTGGTTTTCTCAAGGTAATCTCCAGATAAATTGGTTCAGCTATTAAAGTTTTACAAAGCTGAGAGAAAATGATTACAAGCAACTGGTAAAGGAAGGAATTATGAGCTGCTGCAGTAATAAAGACACTTATATTATTTTCAAATCAAACTTACTTTTATTCATCCCTAAGAGGAAATTATTTTTGTTACAGACATACAGCTGACTAGTACAAGAAATAAAAAAACCTAAATTGAATATTAGTATTACAAATGTTTATGTACAAGTAAAAAATAAGGTGAGTTGTTGTGCAGTTGTAGGGAGTATTATCTGTCCCTCTATAGTCTGGTCCGTTATGTAATCGTCCTACCTTATGTTTCTCCCCTCAATCTAAAACATGCACAATGCACAACCCTCCAGCTCGCTACTCCGGACCGAGAGTAGCTCAAGATCTGGAGATGTGAAGATCTGCATTAAGGAGCCACTTACACGACAACGGAAACGGGTGGAAAACGCAAAACATTTCTCCAGCTGTTCATTTCGTTTAAAAGGAAACAGCGTTTTGGGGGTTTGAAAATTCAAAAATCTGAAAATGCCTCCAGAGTGGAATGAAAACGCTCCACCCTGTCGTCGTGTAAAAGGTTGAAAACAGAAACGTTTTCTTGGCCGTAGTGTAGAGATTACATCACGAGCACGAGTCAGTTCAGGAAAAAAACAAACATGGCAGAACTTCAACTGAGCGACTCGAAAAAATGACGCCAGTGATCACATAGAGCAGGGGTGTCAAACTCATTTTGGTCCGGGGGCCGTATACAACCAACTTTGACTCCAAAGGGGCCGGATCAGAAAACTCATGGCATATATACCCCAAAAATAGCAATGAGTCCAAGTATTTGTGCAGAGAAATGCAAATCTATTACAGAAATCTTTTTATTTTATTTTATTTTACAAAATATTATAATATTATGCTAGGTTAGGTTGCTTTCACAGTAGCATCACGAGCCTCTTGGCTCCGAGTGAAAACAGACGGCTGTTTCTTCAGTCCCAGCAATAATTTGTTTATCTTCTGTCTTCTCAATTCTCTGTTCAAGTTATTGTATTTTTCGCAGTGTCTCGTAGTGGTGTTTAAGATCATATTCCTTGAGCGCCGCCACTTGTTGCAAACACACCGAGCACAGGTTTCCCATTCACCTCCGTGAACAAATAAGAATTAGTCAATTTTTCTTGGAAAATCCTGAACTCAGCTCCACTTTTCTTATTTTTGACATTTTGCTGATGAGGGTCACGTTCAACAGTCAAAACGATCGTCCTTTAAGAGTGTTTGGAAAGAGGCAGGTCTTCATTTGTCTGGTGGAGGCGCCAGGCACAGAAGCACTGGAGACGCTGCTATGCTAAGATGCGCAGAAAATTACCAGAAAAATCTGAAAATTTTAAATATTTTAATAGAAAATCAGCCGAGGGCCAGATTAAAGGTCTTGGAGGGCCGGATCTGGCCCCCAGGCCGCATGTTTGACACCTGTGACATAGAGTCACTCAGAGCAGAGAATTTCAACCCATCACAGACATTTTTGTTGCTCCGGAGAAGCAGCGGGGTAAACCCTCTATTCTGACATCCCGTCATTCCAACAACCCTCCATTCGGACACTTTTTGATGCTGCCGTTTATTTTGCCATTCTGACAACCTACTCATAGTCGCAGAGAGAAAGACAACTATGGACGAGACTTGGGAGGACTTCCCAGTGGTTGGACAGCCACTCATTCACAGGTTATGAGCAGCATTTGGTCTTGGTGCTGCCCCCTACGCTCTGGGCGTGCAAACTACATCGACAAACTGCAGGTTTTGCATCTCCGTGTGCAGCAGAATTCCCCAAAACTCTCGTGTAAACATGGAATAAGAGTGAGAACGAAAACACACTTTTGTGTTTTTGCTTTGTTCCTGTGTAAACGCAGCCTAAGCTCACCCACTTCTCCTGACAGTTGCCCTGGTGGCTTTAACCCCATAAGGTCACCTTCAAAAACACTCATTTATTCATCACATGCTGTTTAACTTTCAACTCGGGTTTACAGAGTTTAATAAGTGTTTATTTATATAGCGCTTTTCACAGACAGATGTCACAAAGACGCTCTACAGAGGATTATTTACAGAGCATTCTTCATTCGCTCCAGACCCGGTGGTGGTAAACTACTGTTATAGCCACAGCTGCCCTGCGGCTGCCAACCGGCACCAACGGACCCTCCGACCACCACCACCAACACTCACACAACTTAATATATATTTACATGTACATCAACAACTTGGAAAGCAAATCAGAATGTTCAAATAGTTTGTCTTATGTCAGCACTTTCCTCCCCTGCAGCACTTGAAGCAGCATGCATATCCAAAGCACAAGTGGGTAAAGAGTGGGTCAAACGCAGAGGACACGTTTGTCCTTAAGAACCAGAGGAGTCCAGAGAAAAACAAAGTCCGACGCTAAACACTCCGGTTATTTTTGCTCCGTTGACCCAGCTCCGTGTTTTCCTCTGCGCTGCGGCTGCGTTCGGGGTCAAGGGCCTGTAGAGGTTGACTTTGCACCGGTGTTTTTGTGTTAAAAGAGCCCTGGGTCCCACCGGGTTACAGCGCACCTCCTCGTATTAATTAGCCTGAGCAGCTTTAGGCCAACCTGCTAACCCATTTAATGAGTAAATAATTGCTTCGCAGGTCTTATGTCACCGTGTCTTTTATTAATACGCTAAGTTATCTCAAAATTACTCTTGAACCCTCCCAGTGCCAAGGAAAATTTGGAGCAGACGGAATTTGGCCCAGAGATCCGTCCAGGAGCGACAAATCTGTGCGGACGGCTTCCAAAATAAGATAAACTCCAGCTGGATTCCTTTAGGATCAGTTGAATTGTCAGAGGGCTTCATGACAAGGGATGGTTATCAAATAATTGGAAAAGTACGTCCAAATTAAAAATCTTCCTGGAACTTTGGCCGTCAGACAATCGCTCAGTTTCAGTCCCACTTTTGTTTCGTTATTCTTAGATGTGCTTTTTTAGAAATGATTCACTTGTAGTTCTGGTGTCCGCGGGAAACAATGAAATCGTTTTTGAAGTTGTACGTGAAACTCAAAACTCCAAACCGTGTGTGTGTTCATTTTAAAGGGCCCATTTTACGCTATTTTCTGCAAAAAACAAGATCTAGTCGAGCTAAAATGACTTGGATTAAGAAAGTTTTACCATGATTTGAGTAAATTTCACTAAAAATGATAAAGATAAAATAGGAAAATGCATTTTTCTACACTTAAAATAAGAAAAACAACAACTTTTGTAGTTAAAATAAGAAACAAAATCAAATGTCGCTTGAATTAAGAAAAACACTTATTCCACTGGCAGATTATTTCACTTGTCAAGATGAATCGACTCAAATAAAGTAAAATGTTCTTAATTTACCGTAAATTCCGGCTTACAAGCCGCTACTTTTTTTCTACACTTTTACCACGGCGGCTTGTAATGTGGGGCGGCTTTTTTATTTATTTTTTCAGGGGCGGGAAAAACATCGACCAATAAAATTAATGAGTAGTTCAGAGGTCCAATGAAATTGTATGATTACGGTGATCACTTCCATAATTTTAAAATCAGTCGTTACTAACCCTCATCAACATGAATACGAGAAGAAAAGCGTATGATGCAGCTTTTAAGTTAAAAGCGATCGCTGTGGCAGAAAAAGAAGGAAATCGAGCTGCCGCCCGTAATCTTGGCATAGACGAATCCATGGTGAGAAGATGGAGGCTCAAGCAAGAAGCACTGAGCCAGTGCAAAAAGACAACGAAAGCGTTCAGGGGTAACCATAGCAGGTGGCCTGAGCTTGAAAACTTCCTGGAGGACTGGGTGAACGTTCAAAGAGCAGACGGCCGCGGTGTTTCTACTGTCCAAATAAGACTGAAGGCTAAAGCGATCGCCTCCGAGATGAAAATAGAAAATTTTAAAGGTGGGCCGTCGTGGTGTTATAGATTCATGAAACGGAAAAGCCTGTCTGTTAGGGCACGAACAACTTTGTGCCAGCAGCTTCCTCCTGACTACGAGGAGAAACTTGCTTCGTTCCGCACATTCACGCAGACAAAGATAGCGGAGAATTCTATCGGCCCGGATGAAATAATAAACATGGACGAAGTCCCTCTGACGTTTGACCTGCCTCTCACTCGAACTGTAAATAAAAAAGGTGACTCCTCCGTCATACTGAAAACAAGCGGTCACGAGAGAACACATTTCACCTGCGTTCTGAGCTGCGCAGCATCGGGCCTAAAGCTTCCACCGATGATAATTTTTAAACGGCTGACAATGCCAAAGGACAAATTCCCAAAGGGAATTGTGATAAAAGTGAATCAGAAAGGTTGGATGTCCGAGAGCCTGATGAAGGACTGGCTCACAGAGTGCTATTCAAAGCGACCAGGGGGATTTTTTCGCAGAAAAAAAACATTGCTCGTTATGGACAGCATGAGGGCCCACATAACAGATTCTGTGAAAGCTGCCATAAAGAGTACAAACTCAATTCCAGCTGTGATTCCTGGGGGTACCACAAAGTATCTACAGCCACTGGATATCAGCGTGAACCGAGCATTTAAGGTGGCCCTGCGCGAAGAGTGGGAGACTTGGATGACAGCTGGCGAGAAATCCTTTACCAAAACAGGACGAATGCGAAGAGCATCTTTAACTCAAGTCTGCGAGTGGGTCTTAAGTGCGTGGAGCCGTGTCAAAACATCAACCATCACGCGATGAAGACGGCGCGCACTCAAGTGACAACGAAAACGAGGAGACTGTGGGCCTTGTGAGTGATGAGATCCTGAGGCTGTTTAATTCGGACTCTGAGTCAGAAGACTTTGATGGTTTTAGTGCGCAAGAGAGTGATGAAGGTGATGAGTGATGTTTTCTGGTAGGATTCAGTGGTATTGGTTAAGTTATAAGTTATTAAATTATACGTTATTAGAAGATACTTGAATACTGTTCATGCACTGAAGTAAAAAAGCTTCAGTCCTGGTTTAGTCCTAATTCAGTCCTGGTTTAGTCCTAATTCAGTCCTGGTTTAGTCCTAATTCAGTCCTGGTTTAGTCCCTGGTCTAGTCCTGGTTTCATCCTGATTCAGTCCTGGTTCAGTCCTAATTCAATCCTGGTTTAGTCCTAATTCAGTCCTGGTTTAGTCCTAATTCAATCCTGGTTTAGTCCTAATTCAGTCCTGGTTTAGTCCTGGTTTAGACCTGGTTCATTCCTGGTTTAGACCTGGTTCAATCCTGGTTTAGTCCTAATTCAGTCCTGGTTTAGTCCTAATTCAGTCCTGGTTTAGTCCTAATTCAGTCCTGGTTTAGTCCCTGGTCTAGTCCTGGTTTCATCCTAATTCAGTCCTGGTTCAGTCCTAATTCAATCCTGGTTTAGTCCTAATTCAGTCCTGGTTTAGTCCTAATTCAATCCTGGTTTAGTCCTAATTCAGTCCTGGTTTAGTCCTGGTTTAGTCCTAATTCAGTCCTGGTTTAGTCCTAATTCAGTCCTGGTTTAGTCCCTGGTCTAGTCCTGGTTTCATCCTAATTCAGTCCTGTTTAGCCCTTGGTTTAGTCCCTGGTTTAGTCCTGGTTTAGTCCTGGTTTAGACCTGGTTTAGACCTGGTTTTGGGGGAATAACTGAGAAGCGCTGGTGCAGAATGTGGATGAATGAAATGGTGAAATGTGGGATGAGCCAAAGTCAAATCTGCAAAACAAATTTACCTACGGGTACGAATAAAGCGGCCGAACCCCAACCTAAACCTAACCTGACCTGTGTAGAACATACCTGCACAATACAGTTACTGTCACACTGCTCTTAATACATTTCCCATTAGAAAAGCACTGTTTACACTCTCACGTGACCATGAGCCATTATACAATTCAGTCTTTGATCAAACCGGGCCTTAGAATTAGAGCAACAGTCAAAGTATCGACCTTCACGCCACAGAATTATTCATACAATTTAAGCTCTTTTGAAAAAATACTTCGCTCTCTCTGCCGTGACCTTGGACTGAAACTTAGACTCAAAGACGCAAACCGACTGCAGTGTGCGTGACCGATAAAGTTCATCAAAACTTTCTTTCCTCATCAAAAGCAAACCAGGAGTCGTGTTTTGTTTCATTCACGCAGGTTTCAGATGAAAAAGAGAAGGCACAACACAGTTCTTATAGAGGTGCAAATGCAAAGAACAGCAAAACATTTTTCAATTTTATTTTTAAATAAACGTTTCGGCAAAAAAAGTTTTCGGCAGATCATTTTTCTTGCTTTGGACCACAGTTTAACGCACAAATCCTGCATATTTAGGTTCTTCTCTCAAATAGAAAACACCCAGTTCCACCTTGTGATGTCATGTGGTAATACAGGAAGTGCAAAGTTCAAATTGTATTATTTTCATTTTATGTACTTTTTCACTTTGCACATCTTTGCAAAACTAAAAATCAGGCTTGTCAATATATAAACTGAACCTGAAAATGTCTTGGACGACTTTGTCTAAAACGTCAAAACAAAAAATGTAAAAATGTTCTCAAAAAAGGTCACTGGGGAGAGGAACAAATAGTTTTTAACAGAAAAGCTTTGACGGAGATGTGCGCTTCGTGAGAGGTTACATTTGCATTCTTCAGCCGAGCTTTGAAGACAAACATGTCGGGTCTGGGGCCGATTATTACCACAATTCAAAAGGTTTTTGTGTTGGAAATGCTTCACCCACTCATCCAGGAGCCTTTACCAATCCTCAGGTAACAGCGGCTGCATTTACCCGGCCAGAAAAATCAGATAACTGGAATAATCAGTAATCAATAATCCGATAATGTGATCGGATTCTTGGTGTGGTGTTTACAGGCACATCGGAAATCAAACCAGGTGTAGATGTGGAGTAGAGCCCCACGGGACCCGACAAAAACAGTGCGGCACGGGACCCATTTTGAAAGCTCATTACAGGTGCGGACGGGAAACTAAACATGAGCGTTAAGTAAAATATACGATTCATTAAAGGGGATCTCCAGCACGTTTCAAGCTAAAGTCCATGTCTAGAGGAGGTGGAATTCTGTCAGAAGCCAAAACACGGCACAGATCAGTGTTTCCTCAGTGGAGATCTCACTGTGGCAGTGAGTCTGTCAAGGCAACAAACTAGTGTAGTGATGGGGGCAAGTTCTGAACTTCCACGTAAAACACCAATTTGCTTCACACTGAAGAAGCTTAACTCCACTTTAACCCATCTGACAACAGCCACGAGTCTAACAAACCAAACGCTCTGCCTGGTTCACTCATTAGTGTCTGGAAACGTTAGAAAACATCTTTATAAGCACCTCACACTTCCCTCTGTTGATTTCCCACTGCACAGGCCAAAGCCCAAAAGACTCGATCGCCGATGTCGTTTCTAATCCCGTTTATTTACCAGCGAATTATAACCATTTTCTTTCAACAACTTTTAGTTTCTCTTCTTCTTCACCGTCAGTAGTCGATTCTCACTTGTTGCTTCTTGGACTCGACAGTCGAGTCTTTTGGGCTTTCACATTTCACACTCTGCACTGAAATGTTATAGAAAATAATACAGGCTTGTGGCTAGAGAGGCGTGGGACCATAATTCTAAATATAAGGAGGGTTCGAATAGTGTCCAGGAGAAACACACATGGACATATAAACCCTCATCAGACATGTTTTTCATAAGGGAACAACGTTATAACATAGAAAGCTCCAAAAACTTCATTCTGGCATAATTCCCCCTCTGTCTTCCTTTGCCTCTACCTTTTAAATTATTCTACATTTATTCAATTATTCACTTACTTAAAAAGCAAAGAAACAAACAAAAACATTGTCGAAGTAACTGTGGCCTTTGTGACTTGCAAATGAATTCAAATCTGGGACGTTCTCTGTGAAGATGTGAGACAGACCTCCGCTCTGACGCTATTCAAATCCACTTCATTTTATTATGATTAATTAAGTTTCTTTTTTGTATTTTGATTTTAAAGGCGCTGCACCTGATTTTTACTGGATTAAAAACGTGAAGAACAGAATTTTAAATGGTTTGCAGTGGTCCAAAGTTATTCCTCACTTACCTTATGCATTCCTAGCATCCTGTGATGAGTTTATAAGTGCTTCTCTCTCAAATTTTACAAACCAGATACAAGATCCAAGATGGCTGCGTCCAGTGTCTCTTATAGTATGAACTGTTTTCATCTTGTTTGGACGCTTTGGTGGTTTAAATGATTCTTATTACCGCAGTACCTTCAATACTGCGTCCGTATCACTGCCTATGGGTTTGGTAGTCGGTGTTGCCTATGTTTTTAGCCCATCTCCTGCTCGCTAAGGTGCCAAAATGATCGACAATCACATGACACCAACGCTTTCACTTCACTAATGTACTGAGATATACTATTTATGCTGAATTCTTCCTCGAGGTCGTGCAGTTAAAGCACAGATTTATTTTGGAGCGCCTGGTACTCGGCAACAACAGCTTTCCGGTCAGTGTCCATGTTTTTCTCCGAGTCGGACACGTGAAACACAATAAAACGGTTGAAGTGTGGACGTGACGTCATATCCGAGATCTGAATGGGAGACGGACGGACAATCGGACGCACCTTTAGCTCGTCAGGCGGCCTCTTGCGTGGTGAACTGAAAAAATAAACCGCTCATTTCACATAATCCAACAGTCCCTCGCTTGTGTCCTTTAAACTGCACATGCTGCACTTCTCAGTCAAAACCCCATGACATGCTGTTCAGAACTGAGCTCAGAAAGTTCCAGAAACAGCTCGGTGTGTGAGCCTGGTAACCGTAAAAGCAACGACCTCTCTGTTGCCATCGGTCGCGATGACTTTCTCGAGGCAGCGGGTGGTCGCCGAACAGCGCTCATGCACTAATTTACACGTCTGGAGCTTGGAGTAGCTGGAGGGTTTTTGCCTATTGTAGATTTAAAGGGTAAAGTGGAAGAAACCTACAGACGGATTATTTGTTTATCAGCGCAGAGGATGAGAGCAGAGCCTGAAACCTGCAGCTCCTACAAGACGAGACAAGATACAAGACACGACTAATCATCCCTCCATAGCAAACTCCATACACAAGTGTCCAGTACCCTGTCGTGTGTTTCTCTCACGTGTTAGAATGACAAATAAAGAACCTTGAACCTTTAGTACAGCCCCCGTGCCGCCTTCTTCTTCCACGGGGACAATTTTATCCCCTCAACCGACAACTGCTTTAAGGCCGTCACACACTACAGGAGAATTTGCCCGATTTTGGCTGCGATTTCTTCTCCCCGAGTTCAGGGAGACGTGACCCGACTTTTGTCTCGTGTTGGTGGAGTCGGTGTCAGATCAGAACCACCGAACATCAACAACGCGACGGAAACAGACAATAAAACAGAGTCAGGGGCAGAGGAGCGACGGACACAGTGACGCAACAAACAAACTCAGGACAGAGCGAAAATAAAGACTTTATTCCTCACCTAATGTAAAGTGGAACATTTAAAGTGCAGCGTCTCATCCACATTATCCAGAGAAATTGTCCTCTGCAAATAATGACTCCAGTCCACAAAACTGCGCTATTAATCCAGTTCTTTAAAAGTAAAAAGGTGAAAGTTGTTCCTCATGTGTTTGTTTACGTCCACAGAGTAAAGCTGCAGATCAGCCACAGTGACTCTACTTCCTGTGGACTTTATCTCCTCTTTTCTGCTTTAAAAATCCTGGATCTGAAGTATTGCTCCACATTTCACACATAATAATCCCACAGTTTGACTTGTGTCTAAAGTGGAAGTGCAGAGTCTGATCTTTGAACATTTCAGAGTCTCAGAGCGACTGGTTTTACTGTAGACAGGAAACAGCTGAGGCCATCACAGCCTCACAGCTTTAGATCCTGTGCTCCTCACACAGATCCTGCTGCATCAGGGAGATCAGAGATTTAGAGTCTCATCAGTTTCTCCTCGTGTCTGTGGTGTTTGCGTTTTTTGTTGCATGTTTAAAAATAAATTTATTAAATTTAAGACCGAAAAATCCTCTAGTGTGTAGCGGCCTTAACTTTCCCGGTGGTGGATTCATCAAATGCTTCTGTTAATTCATGTAGACGTTATTTCTTTGTCTGGAATGTTTCACAGTACGGCATTAAACCTTTCTGTCTTCATGGAGACCGAACCAGACTAAGTACTTACAGGTCAGATCTGTGGAGTGGCGACCCCGCTCACAGTCAGAGTGCCTGTTTTTCTATGTATTTTCGAGCTATTAAACCACCTGTAACTCAATAAATGTAAAGTAGAGCTGTTTAATGTCACACTGCGGAACATTCCAGGCGGAGCAATGACATATCCATCGAAGAAAAAAAAAAGAAAAGGTGGCGAACGCCTAACCGAAAAGTTACCCTTAATGAACCAAATACATTTTAGCAACGATATTTATTTGTTAAACCGCTTCTTGTGCAAAGTCAATATGAAATACACACATTTTAGTCATCAAAACTGTGGATTTGTTCATTCAAAGCAACAAAAATGTCCAAAAAATGAGTCCAAAAATGCTCTTTAGCTTTATATCCTGTGGTCCGCACACAGATCCGCAGAGATTTTTAAGTCTCATCAGATTCTCCTCGTGTCTGTGGTGTTTACGCATTTTGTCGCACGCTTAAAAATCGCTTAAAACCGAACAATCCTGTAGTGTGTAACTGCCTTTAGTGCTGCTTCGCCTGGAATATCCCACAGTCTGATACACACTTTCACATATTAAACTTAAAGCCTTTAGATTTTCCTGGCATCTTCTTGTCTCCGTCGATATTATGAAGTTTTATGCCATTTTGCAGAGAATTTCATGTCTCCTCCTTGGGCTCCTCCACCTTAAACTTCACACAGTGCCGTTTAAACAGGGAAACGCTAAAAACAAACAATTGCTTGTAATTACTCTCCTCCCTCTTTCTTTCCCAACTCAATTCCCGGCTTATGTGGAGTTTATTGATGCGCCGGGGGCCTATTTGTTCAAACTCATTCCAGGTGATTGGAGGAAGAACAACACTTTTAAGTAAAATAAAATACAGGCGACACATCCTTTGTCTGTTTAACAAGATTATCCTCAGGTCAACAGTTCAGGTGGACTCAGCGGTCTCTGGATTTAATGTTCTGCAGGTTCACTATAAGGAGGTTTATTTAAATGGGAATACTGAGGCAAATCAGACTTTAAAGAGTTTAATTATTATTTTTTCTTCTTCTGATTGACTCACAGTCGTCTGAAGAAATTGCTCAGAAAGGTTTGGGTTTGTCTTTGGTTTTTGTTCATTTTAGCTCAAGTTCAAATCAATTTTTGTCTATATTATTTAAACATTTTATATAATCCCCATTGAACTGTAAAACTTTTCTTTATTCCAGGGGGAAAAAATTGTGTAGAGCCTCTTTAAACATGCATCCGATGGGGGTGTAACGATACCCAAGTCTCACGATACGATATCGTCACGTTATGAACCTCACGGTACGATATTTATTGCGATATCGTGGAGAATATTCTGAATATTCTATTAACCGTAACTAACTGATTGAACTATTTTACATTTTGTGGATAATACACAGACTTAGAAACCTGCCATGTGTAGAGAGAAGATTTTACGGACATTAACCACCCAAAAAAAGAAATACAATGGTTTAATTATCAAAATAATCGTTTCAGCCCTGATTCAGAACACTTATATCCAGGGGTGGAACGATATCCAAATCTCACAGTACCAGATTTATTACAATATTTTGTGTGAATCTGCTCCTTTTTCCTCTAAAAATGCTTCACAGACTTAATCCAAAGAATGAAGATGTAAAAGTGCTTAGAACAGTTATTTCTTCATGTCGTCTGCACTGAAACGGAGCAAAGGATCATGGTCTATGTAGTTCCCTCTGTTTTTTTTAGCTATTTCTGCATCAGAACTGTTCATTTAAGCAAAGAGACTTGGGATTCGATATATTGTGATGGTCACGATATTATTGTGAGACCTTTGACGATACGATATCACCAGATTTCAGTCATTGTTACATTTCTAATAATAATAAAGCATTTTAGAGTCAGTCTTGTTATTCTGTAGAATATCGTAATATCATGAGGTTTCCCACGATATCGCAATAAATATAGTGCCGTGAGGTTCAGACCGTGATGATATCGTACCGTGAGACTCAGATATCGTTACAACCCTAATCAATTAGCAAAATAATCATTAGTTGCAGCTCCAACAGATTTATAGTTGGGCTCTTCTAAAACAAACAAACAAGAACATTTTAAATTCCTTTTTTGAACATATTTTAAAACTATTCCTATTCTAACATGACTCTATAACTATTCAGGATTTTGTACAGCCCTTTAAATCCAATTTCCAGGACATCTTTTTCTGTAATTACTTTGTTTTCGGACGTGAACGTGTCGGCAACTTTTTTATCACAATCCAAAAACACTCCACCACTCACCAGTTATTGATTTGCTTCTTTTAAATCCACCCACGTTGCAAACTCTGCATTATTTCCTCTGTATAACTTTCGATGCCGGCTTTTGTGCTTATTTCTGGTGTGAGTTTAAACCACACGGGGACTTGCTGCACCTCCCCTGTACCAAATCCTTCACCCTCCAACTCCTCGGGTAAATATTAGCTCTGCTCTCCTCCATAAATCTGCCAGGTCACTGTGGCTCGCACTGCCTTAGCCTCAGACTCCCAATGTGACCAGGAAAATCATACAGCTGTTACACACATTTGCATATTGTTACGGACGGAAGAGTCGCCGGAAAATGTGCTTAAAGCGGCTCTACCTGATTATTATGAGTCTTTAATGCAGGAAAACACATAATTATTAAGGGTGTAACGACATCCAAGGCTCACGGTACGATATTTATTGCGAGAAACTAACGGAAAACGCTGCCAGTTGTTCGGGAGCTTGTGGATCGGGGGCATGAAACACATCAGAAGAGTTTTTCCGCAGAATAATCTGGAATTCTATACGCCGCAGAGCCAAACAGAGACGCCTTCACCATAAATGATTTTCTGAAAACAGATTCAGGGATCTGTCCACGTCCGAAAGCAAAGTAATTACAGAGAAAGATGTCCTGGAAATTGGATTTAATGGGCCGTACAAAATCCTGAATATTTATAGTCGTGTTAGAATAGAAATACTTTTAAAATATGTCCAAAAAAGGATTTAAAATGTTCTTGTTTGTTTGTTTTAGAAGCAACTAATGATTATTTTGCTAATTGATTAGGGATGTAACGATATCCAAGTCTCACGATACGATATTCTACACAATAACAGGACTGACATAAAATGTGACTGAACGTTACCTCAGGAAATTCTCCATGGACATGGGTGAGTTTTATGCCAGACTGTGGAGTAGGAGAAGGCCAAACAAGAGTCAAGTGCTGTGGAGAGGCAAGTCCACGTTTTCAGTGCAATAAAAACAAAGAAAAAGAAACAAACACAGGCTTTATTTGAGTTTAGTGGCTCAGATGTGCTTTGCCTTGAGTCGATACGACACAGATCATGATACGCACGTCACAATTTGCACAATTCCCTATACACTACATACTAAAACAATGGATAGCAATTTATCCAAAATTACCTCCTATTGTCAACTACACCGTCACCAGAACCAAACTGTATGAAATATCAAAATCATTACAGCGTTAACAGGTAAATGTGTAAATAAATGAGCGATGCCGTGTGTTTGTGTTGTGACCGGAGCCTCATTTCTGCTGCATTTTCACAACGTTACAGGGGCTGGCTGTGAGCGGTGCGTTGCGTTGCGGTGCGTTGCGTTGCGGTGCGTTGCGGTGCGTTACGGTGTGTTACGGTGCGTTGTGGTGTGTTGCGGGGTGTTACGGTGTGTTGCGGTGTGTTACGGTGTGTTGCGTTGCGGTGCGTTGCGGTGCGTTGCGTGCGTTGCGGGGCGTTACGGTGTGTTGCGGTGCGTTGCGGTGCGTTACGGTGCGTTGCGGTGCGTTGCGTGCGTTGCGGGGCGTTACGGTGTGTTGCGGTGCGTTACGGTGCGTTGCGGTGCGTTGCGGTGCGTTGCGGTGCGTTACGGTGCGTTGCGGTGCGTTGCGTTGCGGTGTGTTGCGGTGCGTTGCGGTGCGTTGCGGGGTGTTACGGTGTGTTGCGGTGTGTTGCGGTGTGTTGCGGGGTGTTACGGTGTGTTGCGGTGTGTTGCGGTGTGTTACGGTGTGTTACGGTGTGTTGCGGTGTGTTGCGGTGTGTTGCGGGGTGTTACGGTGTGTTGCGGTGCGTTACGGTGTGTTGCGGTGTTTTGCGGTGCGTTACGGTGCTTTGCGGTGCGTTACGGTGTGTTGCGGTGCGTTACGGTGCGTTACGGTGCGTTGCGGTGCGTTGCGGTGCGTTGCGGTGCGTTACGGTGTGTTGCGGTGCGTTACGGTGCGTTGCGGTGCGTTGCGGTGCGTTGCGGTGCGTTGCGGTGCGTTGCGGTGCGTTACGGTGTGTTGCGGTGCGTTGCGGTGCGTTACGGTGCGTTGCGGTGCGTTGCGTGCGTTGCGGGGCGTTACGGTGTGTTGCGGTGCGTTACGGTGCGTTGCGGTGCGTTGCGGTGCGTTGCGGTGCGTTACGGTGCGTTGCGTGCGTTGCGGGGCGTTGCGGTGTGTTGCGGTGCGTTGCGGTGCGTTGCGGGGTGTTACGGTGTGTTGCGGTGTGTTGCGGTGTGTTGCGGGGTGTTACGGTGTGTTGCGGTGTGTTGCGGTGTGTTACGGTGTGTTGCGGTGTGTTGCGGGGTGTTACGGTGTGTTACGGTGCGTTGCGTGCGTTGCGGTGCGTTACGGTGCGTTGCGGTGCGTTGCGGTGCGTTGCGGTGCGTTGCGGTGCGTTGCGGTGCGTTGCGGTGCGTTACGGTGTGTTGCGGTGCGTTGCGGTGCGTTACGGTGCGTTGCGGTGCGTTGCGTGCGTTGCGGGGCGTTACGGTGTGTTGCGGTGCGTTACGGTGCGTTGCGGTGCGTTGCGGTGCGTTGCGGTGCGTTACGGTGCGTTGCGTGCGTTGCGGGGCGTTGCGGTGTGTTGCGGTGCGTTGCGGTGCGTTGCGGGGTGTTACGGTGTGTTGCGGTGTGTTGCGGTGTGTTGCGGGGTGTTACGGTGTGTTGCGGTGTGTTGCGGTGTGTTACGGTGTGTTACGGTGTGTTACGGTGCGTTGTGGTGTGTTGCGGGGTGTTACGGTGTGTTGCGGTGTGTTACGGTGTGTTGCGTTGCGGTGCGTTGCGGTGCGTTGCGTGCGTTGCGGGGCGTTACGGTGTGTTGCGGTGCGTTGCGGTGCGTTACGGTGCGTTGCGGTGCGTTACGGTGTGTTGCGGTGCGTTACGGTGCGTTGCGGTGCGTTACGGTGCGTTGCGGTGCGTTATGGTGCTTTGCAGTGCGTTACGGTGCGTTGTGGTGCGTTATGGTGCTTTGCAGTGCGTTACGGTGCGTTGCGGTGTTTTGCGGTGTGTTGCGGTGTGTTGCGGTGTGTTACGGTGTGTTGCGGTGTGTTGCGGTGTGTTACGGTGTGTTACGGTGTGTTGCGGTGTGTTGCGGTGTGTTGCGGTGTGTTGCGGTGTGTTACGGCGCGTTGCGGTGTGTTGCGGTGTGTTGCGGGGTGTTACGGTGTGTTTTGGGGGTTTGGTGTGAGCAGGTGCGTCAGGTTGTGTTGCTAAACTTTGCTCTTGGCTGTGCGTTTTGCTCTAGATAAAGTTCAGCCAATAGCGACTAAAATGACTGTTTCTGGCATTTGTTATAATTTTACAGCCTGTACATAATACATATACATACATATATATATTTATAATTTTGACTTATGTGCCCCCCAAAAAAAAATTTATACCACCAGCCGCCACTGCATTCAACTAACCAAAAAGTACCAAAAGTGTTTTAGATTAGGTGTGTACATGCTTATTTTAGGATTAAGTTGTACATCTGAGAGTCGGGTTCACACAGTCTTTTCTTATGAGTCGTAGAAATCTGTAAGTAGAACAAAACAGTATTGTCCAAAGCCCCTCTCAGTGTGACAGGACTTGGGGACAGCTGGTGCTTGTGCCGACTCTGCACTTCTTACCTTAAAGTTTCTTCAGTTTGGACCCAGACGAGGATCTGAGGCCGGTGCAGAGACTCACTCAGGCCCAGACAGAGCAGAGCATCTGTTTACAGAGCCCCGGAGAACTGACACCGCTGAAAGACGAGAGATATTCTGGGTAAAGAAATAAATATATAGATAAGGTAATGTGTGGAACTTCTTCAAATGATTTTCAAAGTTCTTTTTCAAAGCTAGAAACTCCACAGCGTCACATGGAGCTCTATTTTCTGGGTTTGTAACAGATAAAATAACACGGCTCATTGCGCTCAGGAAATTATAGTCCAATTTTATAATACAAGAACTGCAAGTTGTATAAATAAAATCTTCTGGGTTGTGCAACAATATTTATGCCAATAATTTGCTTCACACTGAAGAAGCTTAACACCACTTTAACCCATCGTACAACAGCCACGAGCCTAACAAACAAAACGGTTACAGTCCGCCATTCCGACACACGCCACTCGACATTTGTCCCCCGTGGACGGAGCGGCGGCACATTCGCTTTTTTTTCCAACATCCCGTCATTCCGACATGTGATGATTAAGTTTGGACTGAGCTCTTTTCAGGACCAGATTTTCACAGACTGGAGATGTAGGGGTGCATCGCGTGTGGAGGAGGCACAGCCTGGTTTAATCCTGGTTAAATCCTGTTGTGGTCCTGTTATAGACCTGGTTTTAGTCCTGTTATAGACCTGGTTTTAGTCCTGTTATAGACCTGGTTTTAGTCCTGTTATAGACCTGGTTTTAGTCCTGTTATAGACCTGGTTTTAGTCCTGTTATAGACCTGGTTTTAGTCCTGTTATAAACCTGGTTTAGTCCTGGTTTAAAAGCAGATCTATACCAGGTTGAAACCAGGACTTAATCGGGATTCAAACCAGGTCTAAAACCAGGTCTAAATCAGTCGGAATGGCAACATAAATGGCAACATAAGAGGTGTAGGAATGGCAGTGTCAAAAAGTGTCGGAGCGGAGGGATGTCGAAATGACAGTGTGTCAGAGTGGGGGGCTGTCGTAATAGCAGGAGTCTCTGTTCCCCGGTCGCCCCCACACCCTCAAACCCCCGGAGAAGTGAGCACCGCAGCAGAACCCACACCCGTCCCACCGCTCTATAGACACCCCAAGCCGCTGGACCCACCCTCTCCGCCAGAACCACAGCTCCACCGCACGACCTGCAAACAGCGCCGTGCGACACTCCCTGACCACAGCCCGACAGGTGTGAACACGATCCACACAGGAAACTGCACTCGACCACAACACGGCCCAAAAGTCCCAGTGTGAGTGGCCCCGAGTGCAGCAAACACAGTCTGACTGCAGATCACTGGACGTCCCTCAGTCATGAGAATCACCTCAGGTCACAGCTCATTATTTCACCTGTTATGTGACTGTTCTGAAGACAGAAGAGACACTTCACTCACACTGGGGCAGAGCACAAAGTCTCACTCTGTTTGTTCTGGTTTGCAATAAAAAAAATAAAAAAAAACACATTTGCACAAAGCCTGTCCACTTTTCTCTGTGGATAAGAGATTAAAATGATGATTCAAGGAACAAAAAATGTATTACCATATTTTTAGGACTATAAATCACACTTTTTTCAGGGTTTGTTTGGTTCTGCGACTTATTCCCAGGTGCGACTTATATATTACATTTTTCACACTGACAGTCCATAGACCAAATATATGAATCGTATAAATGAACCAAAAATGAAAAGAAAAACAAAAACAAATCCTTATCCATTTTTTTTCATTTTGGTTTTAGAGAGTTGTTTTTTCGTTTGCAGATTTGTGGTTCTAATACTGAAAAACAAACGAATGACACACAGATTCTTCTCTATTCGGTTGTTTTTATTACTATAACTTCTATAACTCGCCTTTCAAGATAAAATGTCGGTTCTTGGTCTCTGATCTTATAAAATACATTTCCCCCCAAAAGTGTGACTTATACATGTTTTTTCTTCTTCATTGTGCATTTTTTGGCTGGTGCGACTTATAGTCCAGAGCGAATTGTAGACCAAAAAAAACGGTAATGGAATTAATTTGCGATTAATCAGCTACTGAGCAAACAGACGTGTCAACATTAATTTCAACATTAACGTCTATCAAATATTTGTATAGTTTTATTATTTAATGAACAGTAAACGTTGGTGCAGTGGGGTTTGTGTGGTCTGAAGAGGGACAAATATTTATGATAATGCGAATTTAACTTCTTTTTTTTTTTGTGGAAGGGTCTTATTGCTGACACAGTGTTTACTGTCTATAGTTTTTATCTGCGAGTGATGTTAATGAAATAATATGTGAAATTTTATATTCGGGTTTGATGATGAATTGATTGTTTTTTCGTTTTTACAGGAAATAATGATAACGAATTACTATTTATGTAGTTTTAATAAGATTCAATACAGACGAGTTTATCGTTGTGTAAATTTTCTTGTTATTTATGTGTATTGATGAAATGATAATTGTGTATGTTTAAGGACGACAGATGTGGCTCTGATCTGGTGCAGACAGTCTTTGCCTTGGCCTTATGTTTAACTGCGCACTGTCCTTTAGATCAGGGGTGTCAAACTCATTTTGGTCCGGGGGCCGTATGCAACCTACTTTGATCCCAAAAGTGCCGGATCAGAAAACTCAGTTCTCTCTTCAAGTTATTGTATTTTTCTCCGTGTCTCGTAGTGGTGTTTAAGATTATATTCCTCGAGCAACGCCACTTGTTCCAAACACACTGAGCACAGATTTCCCATTCACCTCTGTCAACAAATAAGAAATAAATAATTTTTCTTGGGAAATCCTGAACTCAGCATCTGCTTTTCTCATTTTTTGACATTTTGCTGATGAGGGTCACGGTCGACAGTCAAAACGATCATCCTTTAAGAGCGTTTGGAAAGAGGAAAGTCTTCATTTGTGCTGCTCTGGTGGGAGTCGCAACGCACAGAAACGCCAGAGACGCTGCTATGCTAAACGGTGCAGAAAATTAACAGAAAAATCTGAACATTTTAAGTATTTTAATAGAAAAATCAGCCGAGGGCCAGATTAAAGGTCTTGGAGGGCCGGATCTGGCCCCCGGGCCGCATGTTTGACACATGTGCTTTAGATAAATGAGTAAAGTAAAGTAAGCACGAGTGAACTACGACATTCCTGAGATTGATCGCGGTTAAATATTTTAATGGATTGACAGCACTAGTTTAGAATGATTCATGGATGTCGTGATGACGTTTACGACGACTTACTGTAAACGGGCAGGTGGGAATCCGCTCCACAAGTGTCCGACCTGAAAGCGCGTCACTGATTTGAACATCGACTACCTGCTTTTGTGATCTGAAAATGAAATGTCTCGATTCCTGGACAGTTTCTTCGTAGTGTTTTAAGCCTTAACCAGATTTCGCATCAAGCTGCAGCAAATACATGAATGAAAACTATGGTTAATACTGTCGTCTTTATTATTTCCTTGCTACAGGTTGAAGGTCTTATATTACACAAAACTGACTCTTTTGAGCTTTACATGTTGTAATGTTTTTACCTAAATTCAATGTCTGGGTGGAATTTTACTGATTTTGTGTACTTTTGTGGACCAGTTTCTGTATTTATTACTCAAAACTGGGACCTGGAAGCATTAAATTTCCTCTTTATTTCATGTTTTTCCAGTCAAAATAACAATCATAGACAGTTTCAGGAGAAAGTGTGTGGTCTAAAAGGATATTGCATGAGATAAAGTTGCGTTGAGTTACACAATCTATAGTTTACAGTGGGAGGGCAGCACCCGCCGTTCAATAAGGTCACACGCTGTGGGCAATATCTATCCACTACTGCACCGTATTAATATTTATAGCACTGTTCACGAGTTCACAAACAGGGAACTATCTTTTCCGGAGGTAAAAATGCACTTGCACCCGTTGGCTGTAGTTTGTTTTTGTGATTGGTCCGTACATACGTCATTTAAAGTTCACCGTGAGTTTTGGTTCTGGTTTTTCACTTTCCTTGTTTGTTTCATCCCAGTTATGACCTTATTTCATTCAATTTGTTGTACGTAAATAGATACTGGAGATCTTAAATTGGAATCTATAGTGTCAAGTTCAACGAAACCTGAGAAAAAAAAAGTGTAATGACTGAGTCGTGTATGTTTGATGCAAATGGTTTTATAATGTGATTTTACTGTGTTGGCTGCGTCCTTGGCCAGGCCTCATGAAAAACCCCAGATGTATGTACGTACGCATATGTACACATGTATATTTTCACCTGTTTATCTTAGCTTTGTGAGGGGGAAATGGGGAATTGTTCTTTCTTAAATCACTGTAAAGTGCTTTGTGTTAGGTTTTTTGTATGAAAAGAGCTCTATAAATAAAGAAGATTGATTGATATGTGTGTATGTATATTTGTATGTGATTAATCACAAAAAACATCATACATCATATAATCATATTAATGTTTTTTAACGCAGATTAATCCCACAGTTTATTCTGAACGCTCCTCTGTGGAAAGTGCGGATGGTGAAAGGCGGCGCAGGTTATCAGGTCAGTGATCAGGTCCATATGGGACTTTAGATAAACTAAGGGAGTTTGCAGATGTCGCAGTGATGAACTCTCTGTCCACAGAAGCACAAGTTTAAAACACCGTCTTAAAGCAAAACACGGGTTTGATTCAGCGACAGAAATTATGCTACTTGTACCAACAACAAACCGAACACGACAAACAACGGCAACAAAACTACCAGCGATAGAAAAATGTCAATAATATAACTTTTTGATAATAAATTGCATTTTTGTCAAAATATTTTGTGTATATATGTAGATATATAACAGATAACTTTTTCTTGCTTTTAATTTTTTTAATGTTTTATTTATTAACTATTAACTATTTTTTTTATGTTTTGTTGTACTTTTTGTTTCATGAAAATTATGAAAATAAATGGCTTAAAAAATAATAAAAAGAAAAAAAAGAAATAAAAAAGAAGCACTTTGCTAATCCCATAATAATAATACATTTTATTTATTAGTCGTCTTTCTGGACACTAAAGGTCGCGTTACAACAACATTAAACACAATTTAAAACACACAGTTAAAGTGGGACAGTATTTAAGTGAGTGATTGTGTTTAGTGTTGTATTTTATTAGTATTTAGTATTTATACTTATATGATGAATTATTATATTTATAATTTATATTATTATCCATAAGGAGGGGAAATTCAGGTGTCCATTAGCGCCGTACTGTGAATAACATAACACGGTCAGTCACTCACAATACATGAAAAGTTACACAATAAATCACAGTACATGACAAATGAACAACAATAGTAAAAGTTTTTAGTAAAAGTGCACATAGTTGACCCGTGACACAGTCTTATAGCAGCTGGGATAAAAGGATATAAGTGCTAACCCAACCTTTAACGCCTCTGGACTCTGGAAAAACCTGCAGGAGAAAGGACTGGCTGAGCTGGAAGATGTTACTGTGCACAAAAACATGGAGAGAAACCTGCAAACTCCACACAGAAAGGTCAGAAAACTGTAGAGTCAAAGCTCTAACCTTCGTGCTGTGCAGAGTGAGTCCACGCAGCCGCTGAGAAGAAGCGAGCGGAGAATGACGGACATAATGATTGATAAAGTTCAGACTGTCGCTGTATTTATCTCGTTATATTTGATCACCGCTCAGGTACAGACCCGGCGCTGTCCCTCCTCCAGCTCATTCCTCCCTGTCCGATATCTCTGCCAAACCCGCACCAGCTCCTCCCATTGTTTAAGGAAAAAGCAATGAATAAAATATAAGGTAAAATTGTATTTTTCATATGAATAATGTAAAAGAGGCCGAGCGCAGGGAGTCCACGTCTCAAGGTTAGAGCGTAGTAACACTGTCAGTTTGTCTGGTACAGAACAGGACACTTCTGCTCACACACTTTACTGTCAGGACACTTTCCATCACGGCTTGCCCCTCCGCAGACCTCAGCTGTCAGCGGCACCATATTAGTATATAGATTAAATATCAGTATGTAGACTAAAAATATACTTGTTCTATGAATATATACATAAAATAACACAAATAAATACACTTTACTTTTTACGCTCCTCTAAATATTGAGTGAATTGAAATATATGTTTAAATTTTGATTTTTTTAAATTTATCTGACTGTTGCACCAATATGTGACCAAACAGGCAGGATTAGCTAATAATAATAATAATAATAATAATAATAATAATAATACAAAAGCTTAATAACTAACATTTGAGTCAGTATAGTCATATTTTCTTTGTGTTTTGATGATTTATAAGCAGCTTTTCTATATTTTATCAAAACAAATGACCGTTTTTTGCCTCTCTTTACTGCTGTCACGGATCAGGCTGGTCACACTTGAGACATTTCTTGTATAAAACTGGGACAAATCTCTGGTTATGAATAAATCTGCTGGGACAGGGGACACAGGGCTCAAAACTGAGACTGTCTCGGGTAAATAGGGACGTCTGGTCACCCTATGCATTGAGCCTCAGTCTGTCCCAGCCCTGGTCACTGCACTGACCTCAACACCCCCGTTATCTTTAGCCTATTACATGTATTTATGTTAGCTCTGACCTGGGCATTGCACAGCTCCAGGGCCACATATACGACCCTTTGGTTGACTTGACCGGCCTGTTTAAGCTAATTTGGAATTACAAAATAAACATATTGTATAACTTTACCTCATGCTGCATTGCTTTTAATTTAAAGGTGTTTTTTATGACATTTTTGTAAGGCAGCCTCACTTTTCCATTGTTTATTCATAACTTAGACTCTTACCAGTCTGACCAGTGCATCAGAACTATGCTATTTGCTGCTTTTTATATATATATATATATATATATATATATATATATAAAGAAATACAAGTAATTTCATGCAGAACTGAGTTAAGCATTTTGGCCCAACCCTCCGCAATATTTTCTAGGTTAAGTTCTCTGTGTCAGGTCATTTATTCTTGCAAAACATTAAAAAACAACAACAACAACAAAAAACTCCCTAAAACAAAACGTAAACAAACGCACTGTGCCTTTAACTGAGGCCCCGCCCACTCCGCTGCACCACGTGACACAACACGGAAGTCACGCGCAGATTTACATTTTAGGAACAAGTTTGTCAAATTATCGCACTTTTGCGCAGAGACAGCGCTTTTAAGAGACTCAGAGTTCGTGCGGGGAAGTGTACGAAGGTTTTTCACGCGTATTTTTCCGGAGTCATGCCAGGAGAAGGGCTCATTTCCGCCGTGGTGTTTGTATTTGCGGTAAACTTTGTCATTTCCCGAGCGCTCGGACAGGGGTCACTGCCGCTCGTCATCAACACATGGCCCTTCAAGATCGCCACGGAGGAAGGTAAGAGGCGTGTTAGCTTTATTTTAATACAAAAACTGCAGAAATACTGTGTTTGAGGCAAGATTCTGTCATGTGACAAAGAGAGTAAAGAAAGGAACTCCAAACTGGAACTGGTTTGTCCGCCTAAAGCACTAAATCACACACTAAAGTAAGTTTTAAGTCACACACTCCTCTTTCTTCATCTTATTTATGTATTTACTTATTTTGCACGTATATAACATAATACATACAAAAAAACAAACAAACACACTAGACAAAAAAGTAGGTGCGGGAAGAGGCAAAAAATCCAAAAGGGCTCATTTATATTAAAGCCTCCACCTTATGAATACATTAAAATTGAAGATTATAGCTGCGCATTAATAATAATAAAAAAAAACATTTACACACCTTAAATATATTTGATTCAAAAATCGATTACAACACAATGAAACGTCCACAATTGAACGGTTATCAAACATTATCATGAAACATCATAAAACATTTCCTCAAACTCTTTTTAAACGTTTCTGATCTGCCAGAATAAAACAGATGTGAAAACTGCTCCATAATTTCCCTCCTCTGAATCGCAACAGAACTGAGATGAACTCTTGATGTGACACATTCTGGAACATGAAAATTACAACTTTGAGCAATATTATATCTATGAATCTCTGCATTGAGTATGCATAAAGTAAAATGTGAAATGTTCAGGAAAGAATTTTATAATAATAATGCATCAGTTTTATATAGCGCTTTTCAGGACACTCAAAGACGCTTTACAGAGCATTATTCATTCACTCAAGACCCAGTGGTGGTAAACTACTATTGTAGCCACAGCTGCCCTGGGGCAGACTGACAGAAGCGAGGCTCCAATCTGCCAATCTGCGCCATCGGCCAGATTGGAGCCTCGCCAATCTGGCCAAATTTGTATTTTTATGCATAAAAATACAAATTTGGAAAAGATTAATCTCATAAATATTAAAAATGTTCAGTTTGATGAATAAATGAACAGACGATGTTCGTGGCGTGGAATGAGCTGCAGTTCAAACAAAATGTTTTCCTTTTACTGCTGCTCCCTCAGCAGACCACAGCGAAGTCCAGCACAGACTGGGAGAAGATCTCCAGGAACTTGCTGCACACATTGAAAGTCTATGTGATTCTGAGGAGCTAAAAGTCATTTTCAGCACTGATCCTGCCAGTGTGTGTAAACTTTAATGAAAGCGCTCTGTTCTTTGCTCTGGTGATGTGACATCAGTCCCCGGTGTGTGGAGAAACGGATGAATTCACAAAGTTCTCTGTAGTTTTATTCAGTGCAACATTTCAAATGAACACCAGATCTGTCCTGTCAGTGGGACTCTGTGATCTGAGACCTCCCGGCTGTTCTCGAGCTTCTGATTTGAGCCTTTTCCTCGTCCCCTCAGCTGCAGTCGCCTGTTCTCACTGACAGTCCAGGCAAGGATTTCGCCATCTTAAACACACCTACAGTACAGAGGCAGCACGGTTCACAAAATTCACGGTTTGGTTCGTATTGCAGTTTAAGGTCGCGGTTTTCAGTTCTATATGGATCTTGCACAGTAAAAATCAGTAATATTTGATGTTTTTTTTACTCAAAATGGTGAGGAATCATGTTATTAACAAACAACACGGCGTATGGGAGTAGACAGTCTGCACAGAATGGTTTAGTCCTGGTTAAATTTTGTTTTAGTCCTGGTTTTAGTTCTGGTTTAGCACAGCTACAGCTACCTAACATTATTTATTGCAATTTGACAAAAATAAACAAGAAAAGTAAGCTTGAACAAATGCACTTTTTCAATAATCACTTTCAAGTTAATAAAAGATCAGCCTCCTTTTAATCAAATCAATACAATTAGGCCTATATCCTTTAGTTTCCTCTCATTTTCTGCTTATAAAAACAGTAAACTATCCCACAATTGATACAGTCTTTTACCATCTACTTTAAAAGTCCCCATGTGTTGAACTGAGCCTGTGCATCATGAGCTGCACGTCAATGAGTCTTTAACGCACTAAATGATACACATCAAGTCTTCTTCTGCTGACGTCTGACGATCGGTGACAATAGGAGCTGATGCCTTCATTTTTCCCCATTCTTATAAAAATAATATTTGATGATGCTACTGTGAGACCAAATCAACAGTTACTGTGTTTCTCTAGTTTTTAAAATCCAATTTATCTAAGGTAGCGATTCTATACATACTCTACATGTTTTATAACTTTAATCATTTTCTATTTGATATTTTGATACTGTCTTTGTCATAAAATTACTCTTCACATGTATTTTAAAGTCAAGGGTTTCAGTTTCCTGCAACATTTTGGGGACTTTCCTCTTTTAAATATATATATTTAGTTTTAAATGTTAATCGTTATGACAGTGTTCTTAGTTTTTCAACATTCTGAAACATATGGATGGCCAAATAATGATTAAAGGTGCACTACATAACTTTTCTCTTATTTATTTCCATTTACCAGGGATGTAAAAATAACTGTTGTCATTTGTTGTTGTAATGTTGTAAAATTATGTAACCATGTTGTAATGTTGTAAAACCATTAGTATCTACATCTGCTTATCAGTTAATCATTGAAAATATCTTACGTCTGCTTCACTTTGGCTCCAGTACAGAATTATTGAACATTCTGGTGACATAGGGTTTTACAGGGTCTATGAGGCTGCGTTCTGTTGAATATCGGTCGTCAATGAACCCGAGTCGGTGCAACAATTGTGAAAATATGGACACCCGAGAAAGATCAATGTTTAAATTTGTTGGCTTATGTAGTTAACTTCACTATCTTCTGCTAATAAATCTGTTAGCTAACGTTAACTGTTGGCGTTTTTGCAGTTTAACTATTACATGTTCAGAAAAAAAACCTTGTGTTACTGTCAAATGATGTGAAAGAAAGTTTACAAGTCACTACAAGAAAACACTTTCTCTACACAGACATTTAACTAGGGTGACCTGGATTCCGGCCTGACAGTCCAGTTTTAGAGTCTTCTGTCCACACTTTGATTATGGGTCTTAATTTTTGACATTTTGTCCTCATTTCTGACCCTCGGCCGCCACCGTTGCATCATCACAAATTGTACCTGTGATGCTGCGATAGGAACGTCTGAAACTGTCTGAAACATTTTTTTCTGTTGAACAAAAGCAAATGCCAAAAAGGAAGAACGCCACGAGGAGAAATCATCTTTAACATCTTTCTTGCCCCAACAACAACCAACACGACAGACGACAAAACCACTGCTGAGCTCACCAAGCTGTTTCACACCATTAAACACACATAATACTACATAATACATATAATAATAAATTAACATACAAGTACATATAAAAACAACAGTATTACTACTACTACTACTAACAATAATAGTAGCGATAAGCGGTTTTATTGGGCTGTTTTTAGCCATGTTGTTGTGCTCTGTGGTTACCTCCTGGTTCCAGCAGTGTCCTCACTTTTGGGCCTAAGTGTCCTAATCTTCAGAGTTATGCCGGTGGTCAACCTAAACTTAAAGCAAAACTAACATTTTTACCTAATTAAATGTCTCTAAAGCCCCTCTGATGGTCACATGTGACATTTTGGGGTGTTTGAAGGGTTCACTGCTGCCCCCCTCTGCCTTTGGGCGGAAAAAAACACACATGCAGCTTGGCTCCTACCGGCCCGGATCTGAGCTCTCGGGGTCTGTTCTGTTCTCATGAGAGACAAACTGCTCTACACACTTCAGCTACACACAGCTAACCGAGCCACACACCCTGTACTGACGAGCTCCGGGCGTTACGGGCCGTGGCCTCCGGGAGCCGCAGTGTCCCGGGAGCTCTGGACGCTCGTACATATATTTTTACAAGAGCTTATGTATAAGATAGAAATCAATCACCATTAAACAAAGTAAAAAACACGACCCACCTGAGACAGTTTGTTATGCTGCGGACACAACAAACGTGAGCACAGATGAGAGGAAGGGGAGGGGGTGGGGAGAGTAATCACGACAGTTCATTCTCACAAGAGACCTGTAGGGGGAGCTCTACCGCTGAAGTTACTTAGTTCTGCTTTAACGCATCAAAAGGACGAAAAGACAATTCTCCCCGTTTACCGTCTGCGCTGCCATTTTTCGAGTCCGAGTCTGTGTTTCTGAAACCGGATTTATTTGGCCGTTGCACTTTCTCGAGATGGAGGTCGGTTTTTGAGTATTTTCTGAGTCAGAGTGCAACAGAACACAGCAGTAAATGAAAGATAGATGGAACATTCAAAGCGAAGCAATAACATCTCCATGGAAACAAGTGGCAGACCCTCCACCTGAAAACTTTTACACAGTTATCAAAACAGTTGATTATCCTGATTATTACGATAGATGGATTTTAAAGTGGTGAAACCTTGTGACTGTTGCCATAGAAAGTGACCACTGAAAACTAAATCGATTGAACGGACGACGTGCACAAAAGGATGAAAACCGCAGCATGAATAGGCCCTTTGAAACGTAAATAATGCTTTTGACAAGAAACCAAACGACAAATAGACGGTGAAAGTAAGTGGTCTGGATGAAGCAGTTTGCGGTGGTTAACGAACACTCTGTCGTGGCCTGAGATTGCACTGGCGCGCCGCTTTCGGGAGGGCTTTGCTAGCAGTTGGCGTCTTGATCCGTCTGCTGCTTCGAGGGATCAGCGACCAAATGTTAGGCAGCTCCGTGTTTGTTTAGCATCCCTCCGAACGGTCATCTTATGTAACCGCAATATTAATTCTGCCCATATTACGATAATCCCGGGATCTGAAGTGCCGGGAGGATGGAGACAAAAGTTTTGGGACAATAGGATTGAATTGTTAATGAGCTGCGCTGAATCGGTGGATAGATTTCAGTTCACAAACACACTCAAAATCTAACACACCATATAAAAGTTGGCTGCACAATTGGATGATTTTGATTCTGATTTGTAATTTATTTCATTGATTTCAGTTCATGATTAAGGCCCCATCCACACTAGTACGTATTTGAGTCGTTTTCGTTGCGGATTCAGTGTTCGTCCACACTAACCCGATGGAAAACGGAGCCAGAGACGGAAAGATCTGGTACCGACAGCTCCCACGAATTCATCTGAGTACGGATCTGATCTGGCGCTGTGTGGACGAGTGAATTGTTGATACGTTGATACTCTGATGTCGGAGCTCTAGTTTCTGTCCTTATTGGACCACATCACTGTTACTTCCTTCCTGATTCGCTGGTTCTTGACATCGGTCATGTGACACTATTGTGGAAAACAGTTTAAACAGACAAATGGGAAACAGCGTAGCGAGAAACTAAACTTCGCCGCTGGTCCAAGTAAAGACGGTTTTCACACTTGCCGTCTTCCTCGGTTTGAAATCGGCTGCTGCAACTTCAGACACGGTGCACCACTTCCTTGTTTTTACCGCCCACGTGAGGATGTGACGACTTGACACCAGCCTAATCATGTAACTAGCGTTTCAGGCGGTTTCACGGACACACGTGTCCGGACGCAAATTGTTTTTGATACAGTGATTTGTTTCAGTGTAAACGCGACCTTAGTTCCTTAGTCCTTACTTACCTGCATTCTGAGCATCCTAATGATTCACCGTGATGAGTTTATAATCACTTTTCACAACTTTCAGAGACCAGAGTGGAGTTTTGCCATCACAGTAAACCCAACAACAACCAGAGATGGAAAAAGTACTGAGAAATTGTAATTAAGTAAAAGTATCTTTACTTTGCTTCATTCCGACTCAAGTAAACCGTGGTTACTTTCCACCCTTGACAACAACTAGCATGATACTGCGCACTTCCTGACGCTCGGACAAGGCCTTGTAGTTAGAGCTGCTTATGAACTGTATCTGTGCTGAGGAGAGACACGTTTTGCCCAAATACACTGAAGAAAACCTGAAAATCGAACTGTGAATTGCTTAACAAATACAAGAAGTGCAGCCTTTAGGTTTTAACTTGGAAAGAAAAGCTGCAGAAGGACGTTATATCACCTAAATAATGCAGCCTCTTGTTGGGGTTGTCAAAAAAAATCAATACCCAGACTCTAAGTGATACTAAAAGAGTTTGGAACTAGATGCTCATTTTTATTATTGATTCATTCTGGGGAAAAAAATCACCTTAAGTTGGACCTATTATCTGTTCCATTCAACCTTTTTTTTTTTAATAAAGATTATAATTTGTGCTGTGCAATGAATCAGATGTATAGATTTGTGTTCAAATGAACGATGGTGGTTCTGGGCGCTTGTTCTGCCCATCAGGACCTGGAGCAAAGCCACAGTTTCTCTACAAAGGTTTAAGAAAATAAATACCAGAAAATATTACAAGGTACAGTCTGACCGTACAAGTAAATCATGTGAAATAACCGTTTTCAATTCTGCGTCATAGTCGAGCAGTCCTATTGTGATATCGAGATTGGAATCAAACCTTTTGTTTAGTATCAAAATCAAGTTTGACCTTGTTTGCACTGGTACAGCACGATCTCCTGTGTTAACATCATCCAAATTATCCAATACAGTTTTTACTCACTTGAGCGTAATAAGTCCAATGAGGTGCATTTGTCTTCAGATAAGTTGTTATTAGGCCTGTCAGCGTTAACGCATTGATTGCAACTAGATTAATGCAATCCATAATGTTTTATTTTTATCACAATTTGAGTTCGTCAGCCTTTTGTCCCTTCTAAAAATCTATGGTCTATGATCAGACACTGCATCACCTCAACACTCTTGTATACTCCTAAAAATAAGACCAAGCATTTGCATTAGATATATTCACTCACAAACTGTTATAGTTTGCCGTTTTGTTTGAGTTTCTATGTTGAAAGTGGCAAAGTTTTGGCCATGGACAGTTTTTCTATAAGCAGCGCTGGAAGTTTCGTCTCTCCGAGTTGTGAAAAACGCTCGTAAACTCATCACTGTAAAAGATTAGGACACTCTGAATTGTTACGACCCGAGTGGATCAAGCATATTAAAGAGGACACAGGAGACGGTTTACAAAAGTTGTGATTTGTTTTATTTTCTAAGTTAATTTAATTTACTTTAAAACCGCTAAAAAACCCTCCCGTGCCCAAAAACAAAGTACAGCAGAAAGGTGGACCTGGTGATTCGGCCAAACAGAACAAAAAGATGTGACACCGGGCCAACCCTGTACAGGGCCGTAGAAGCCGGTGCCGACATCACTCACCTAATGAAAAACGTCCCCAAACCATCCATCCATCCATCTTCTCCCGCTTAATCCAGCTGGGTCGCGGGGGCAACTTGCTGCCCAATACTCATAGCACCTGACCCCCTATGAACCCCTCTGCAGGTGGTGAGCCCACAGGAGGGTGGACATTATGGTCCTTGATGTTAGTTCATAGGGGTAGTCGTCCCCAAACCATCCTTACCAAACCAAAAGGCGAAAACAGGACAGCCGGTCCCACCAGGTCAAACACAAAAGGCTAACTGCAGCTAACAGGCGCGGTGTGGCCTGTGACCGAGCAGCAGCCGGGGCAGGGGGAGCGCGCCCAGGTGCGCGATGGGTGCGCCGGTGCGCAGCGAGAGCGCGCCGCTGATAGGCAGCGCGTTTATACCATCCGCGCGTGAGGGGCGCCCGCACCTAAGAGAATACATAAGGAAAGTGAGGAATAATGTTTAAACTGAACTAGTTTTTCATGTTTTTTAATGTGGACTCCACCAGATGAGCTCAGGCCACAGCTGTCCTCTTTTATTGTGATTTGTTTTTTAAATGTGTTTTTCGGATGACTCTTATGATGAATGTGGTGCTGTGTCAAAGAAAAATAATCTGTCAGCTGTCGGAAGTGACAATAACGCTTATCTCAGACTGTGAAAATCAGGTACAGCGCCGTAAAAGTGCATTGTGTAACTTTTCTGGTGCTTGTTTCTATGGAGACGTCATTGCTCTGCCTGGAATGTTCTACAATAGGACAGCTCTGCCTTGTATTCAATTACAGGTGGTTTTATAGCTCAAAAATGCCTGCAAAAACATCCTGAGTGAGTGAGGTTGTCTCTCCACAGATCTGACCTGTAACTTGGTCTGGTTTGAATCCGTGTATCATTTGTTCACTACTTTTTCAATAAAACCAAAAATAAGAAAAGGAAAAACAGCTCTTTTCTTCTTTATTTGTCTCCAAAACCAAAATAAAAAAACTGGATAATGATTTGTTTTTTCAGTTTTTGATTTTGCGTTTCAATGAATAATGTAAAAAACGGAGAATGGCCGATCGCCAGGACTGGACCAGGACTAAACCAGGACTGGACCAGGACTAAACCAGGACTGAGCCAGGTCTAAACCAGGTCTAAACCAGGTCTAAAACAGGACTAAAGCCCTGCTGATACTCACTTTGGTGGGCACGGTATCTTCGCCACCTCTCTCTAGTCACCACTTCGACGAACCGATTTTCTGCAAGAAACACTGAGTCCTGGTCCAGTCCTGCTTTAGTCCTGGTTTAGACCTGGTTTAGTCCTGGTTTAGACCTGGTTTAGTCCTGGTTTAGATCTGGTTTAGACCTGGTTTAGACCTGGTTTAGTCCTGGTTTAGACCTGGTTTAGTCCTGGTTTAGACCTGGTTTAAACCTGGTTTAACCCTGGTTTGGACCTGGTTTAGTCCTGGTTTAGACCTGGTTTAGACCTGGTTTAACCCTGGTTTGGACCTGGTTTAGTCCTGGTTTAGACCTGGTTTAGACCTGGTTTAGTCCTGGTTTAGACCTGGTTTAGACCTGGTTTAACCCTGGTTTAGTCCTGGTTTAGACCTGGTTTAGACCTGGTTTAACCGTGGTTTAGTCCTGGTTTAGACGCAGACGTTCCATTCTGGATAATAGGACCAGGAGTTTGGTTCGGGTTTAATGCCAGACTACGAAACATTCTAGACAAAACAGTAACATTTCCACAGAGAAAAGCATTTGACTGACCCTCCCGCAGAAAAGTTACACAGTGCACCTTTAAGCCTTTAAGCCTGACAGTAAAATCTTCGCTCTGGTTGTGTCGCGCAGCCTGGAGGAGCCTGCAGTCCGGAGGGTCGGTGCTGGACGCCGTGGAGAAGGGCTGTTCCCGGTGTGAGGCGGCGCAGTGCGACGGCAGCGTGGGCTACGGGGGCAGTCCGGACGAGCGCGGAGAAACCACGCTGGACGCCATGATCATGAACGGGTACGAGGGCAGGGGCCGAGATGAAGATTTAAAGACGGGAATGTAGATTTCTGAATCCACCGCGTCCCTTTCACAGCGATATTTCCTCGGCCTGGGCAACAAATCGATTTAAAATAAAAGGCAAATCAATATTTATGATTTTTAATATCATATGAAATTTAAAAAATTAAAAAAATCCTGATTTAGTCCTGGTCCAGTCCTGATTTATACCTGGTCCTGTCCTGGTTCAGTCTTGGTTTAGTCCTGGGTTAGACCTGGTTCAGTCCTGGTTTAGTCCTGGGTTAGACCTGGTTCAGTCCTGGTTTAGTCCTGGGTTAGACCTGGTTTAGTCCTGGTTTAGTCCTGGTTCAGTCCTGGTTTAGTTCTGGTTTAGTCCTGGGTTAGACCTGGTTTAGTCCTGGGTTAGACCTGGTTTAGCCCTGGGTTAGACCTGGTTCAGTCCTGGTTTAGTCCTGGGTTAGACCTGGTTTAGCCCTGGGTTAGACCTGGTTTAGTCCTGGTTTAGTCCTGGGTTAGACCTGGTTTAGTCCTGGGTTAGACCTGGTTTAGCCCTGGGTTAGACCTGGTTTAGTCCTGGGTTAAACCTGGTCCAGTCTTGGTCCAGTCCTGGTTTAGACCTGGCTCAGTTCTGTTTTAGTGAATCCCTGCACCGTCACGTCACTTTCACAGCGCTTTCTCCTCGGCCTGGGCAAAAAATCGGTTTAAAATAAAAGTCAAATCGATTGGTTTTTTCAGAAAATCGATATTTCAGATTTTTTTCTACAGCTCATACATTTTGCATTCACCAAGACTTCCTGTAGTCTTTACATAGTCTCTTCCTCTTTCTCACTCTCCCCCGAGAACGGCACAGGCACAAACAAATCTGTCACAGACAGAACACTCATATTCCACTGAGTCGTGTCCTTTAGTCCGACTGAAGCTGAAGCTTCTTTGAAACGCCTCCTCCAGAGTTTGATTCTTTTGTAAGTGAATCAAATTGGTGGTGTTAAAGTGGCTCTGCTGCTTCCTCCAGGAGAAACTGTTTGTTTGCGTCGCTGTTTGACTCTCGGTTTGTTGTAGTGAAAAGTCCCACACAACAGCATTTACAGCTGCAGTAAAGCACGTCGATGCTGCAAAAACATTTGACCCTGGATCAGTCTGATCATGTGACTGAATCCAATACTGTCCGATACTCATAAAAGAGCCGGATCGGGAGCCGATACCGATGCTGAATATCAGATCGGGACATCCCTATTCTATAGTGGTTATGGTTTATATGTTGCAGAGCTCAGTTTATTTAGTAATAATAATAATGATGATCATTTTAATATAAAAATGATGAATTCTCCTGATGATCGATTAAGAAACTTTAATCAAACGTCCGTCTCTTCTGTGTCCCATATAAAATAAGAGGTGAAAGTTTTGGACGCTGCTGTACGGTCGAATCGAATCGTGAGTAAGACTACTATCTCCACACGACCGACGTGCCTCCCGCTAATAACCTGATGCAATGTGCAGTAGTTTTAGGTCATGTTTCTGCATACAGTTTTGTAGCACGTTTTCGTATACAGTATTTATGGAGAATATTTGTGTGGGAGCGCGGGCGGCGTCGGCTTATGGACAGAACCTTACAGCTCACCATTAGGAGGTCTGAAACTGGGCCCCGGAGAGATTGCAAAATGCTGAAACATGCACGGATGACATGAAAACAGCCTCATAACATGGGAGAAAGCAAAAAAATATACATATAAATCTGTATAATCCACTCTTTCACCTGATTTTAACATTTATCTGATGAGGCTCACGATTTAAACACATCCAGGAGCGTAAACGTTTGATAGGCAAACACGGAATTACAGAACGTTTATAGAAGTCTAAACTACAATATAAGAAGTTATTTTGTGGAGGAAAAGATATAACTTTAAATAATTGCTTTCTGTTTCGCGATTTGCTAATTGCCGTCGATAAAATGGTAATTGAGCTCCCGCAGTCGATCTCGCAGCCGCACTGTGCAAATGATAATGGCAACAATTTGGGAGCTCAGAATATCTTTTCGAGTTTATTATTTTTTAAATTATTTTTTCACTAATTAGTCTTAAAAGCTGAATTTTTCCAAACCGAATATATTTATAGCATGTATTAATTACACAATTGGCAATACTTTTAAAACAATAATACTGCTATTTAAGCTTTTACACTAACTTTTCAGCGAATTTTGGAGAATCCTTTCACCTAATTAAGAGATGGATTTTTTTTTTTTTTTTACAGTTTATATTTTATCCCATTAAGATGCATGGAATGTTCCACAGTAGGGCATTAAATATACTGTATGTGTCTTGCATTTATTCAACTACAGAAGTTTTATGGCTCAAAAACCCACCTTGGAAAAACATGAATTCTTGCCGTGTGCATTCTTGCTTCTCCATGCACCATTATATATAATAATCAAGGCGGTAATATCTCCATGGAGACGACCAGGTGCCAGACCCTCCACTAGAAAAGTTACGCAGTACACCTTTAAACACAATAAATGTCATATTATACGGTGGGGATGTAACGGTAATGTAAATCTGGTGATATCGTATCGTCAAAGGTCTCATAATAATATCGTGGAGCATCACAATATATCGAATCCCAAGTCTCTTTGCTAAAATGAACAGTTCTGATGCAGAAATAGCAAAAAAAAACAGAGGGAACTACATAGACCATGATCCTTTGCTCTGTTTCAGTGCAGACGACATGAAGAAATAACTGTTCTAAGCACTTTTACATCTTCATTCTTTGGATTAAGTCTGTGAAGCATTTTTAGAGGAAAAAGGAGCAGATTCGCCACAAAATATCACAATAAATCTGGTACAGTGAGATGTTTATGGTGAAAATCTGGTACAGAGAGATTTGGATTTCGTTCCATCCCTAATGACAATAAATGTTGCACCAATGACTGGTCAAAGGATTTTATAATGTCAGTCTTGTCATTATGTATAATAATGTAATATCGTGAGTAGGGCCCGACCAATATATCAGTTGGCCAATATTATCGATATGGGCATTTGGAAACCTAAATCTTGCCGATATTCCACGTGGACATATTTTACCTTATTATAAAGCTCAGACTCTCTATATTGGCGAGAATATCGTACAAAAACACCATTAGGCCGACCGACTGTCTTTAAATATGACGTAAAGAGGCAGAAGAACAAGAAATGTCGCCTAAACAAACCCAATTTAAAATCCAATAGCGCCAAGCCTAAGTTTTATAAACAATTAAATATTTACGGTGAATTTTTACATCACTAAATATATATATCGACAGCTCCAACTCCCATTTTATCGGTATCATATCGGCTGCAACAAAACCCATATCGCTCGGGCCCCACTCCTCACCATATCGTGAGCTTTCCCCACGATATCGTAATAAATATCGTACCGCGAGGTTCAGACCGTCACCATATCGTATCATGAGACTTGGAAACCGTTACACCCCTCGTATACGGTATTACTTAGAGATTTGGAGGCGGATACACTTTTACTCAGTTGCGCTCGTGATTTGTTCAAGGTGAAAACGACCTTGACGACCAAAAATACTCCATGTTTCTTTCCCCAATAACAGCAGCACTATAATAACTCACAGTGACGCGATGACAGTCCTGTACGGCGCGAAAACGTTTGAAAACCGTAGGAAAAATGATGATTAGCGAACAATATTATCTAATGACTTGGCAGCCCCGCTCCCTGCTCACTCTAATTAAGGCACCTCCGCACACGTTCGGTAAGTCATGTATTTTTTACGCCGCTCCATACGACGTCTTCTTTGAGTTTCCTAATTAGGCGTCACGGCGAAGAGACAGGCGGCGCAGAGGAGGAGGAGGAGGAGGAACAGCTTTGGCTCCCCGTATTATGTGTTTAGTGTCTTTTAGTTGCATCATTTAACAGATAGACTTTGGCGCCATCGCGGTGATGAAATCCCAGAGTGCATTTCTGTAACACGCTGGTCACTTCAGTCGACGGGTTGTGGAAAAGTGGGGCGTTTGGGTTCGGTTTGTCATTGCTGTGGCTTCGAGTGGAATTAACACAAAGTTTATTATTATCTCTATTAGTAGGGCTGTACCGATATCCTAATATCCTCATGGTACGATATTTATTGAGATATTTTGGAGAGGATGGGATACTTTTTACGTTTTAAAAGACCTTAACAAGACTCAATGCAAATCGATAGTGTCATAATCCCAAGAATAGAAGTAAAAAAACATTTCTTCATGTTTTCTGCACTGAAATTAATCTTTTTATATGTAATTCCCTGTTTATTAGCTGTTAGTACTAGGGTTTGGCGGTATCCAAATTTTGATACCGTTAAACCGTTTTCCCGGGGTTTACTGTATTATTGTGACTAATTCAGAATTATTTTATATCTGCTCCTAAACCTTCAGAAACAGAGTCTCAGCTTTATATTTGAAGATGAGGCACAAGTTCTGATCAAACCAAACTTTGCAGCGCGTTCGATCGCGTCAGCATCAGCGCACGAGCTGTTTTTATCAGCGCTTATACTGTATGCAAATGAGCTGTATGTAAATGAGCTGTATGCAAATGAGCTGTATGCAAATGAGCCATGCGCTTTGAAGTTTGGTTTGTGTAAAATGTAAACAAATGAGCCAAAGCTGCATTAAACACATTATTACTCAGAGTCTAGAATGAGGAGGAAATGTAGAGCGGTGCAGAGGACCAATCACAGCCCTTATGTCTGCTGCGTTTTGAGGCATCGTTAGAAAGTTCGGGAGGTGCAGGTCGGACGCTGTGCGTAGGAGCCGCACGTCCACACAAACACGTTTGGATCAGAACCATAAATTGTTCTTTACCGTCTCCTCCGTGAAAGTCTGACTTCGCCCTCGGGAACTTTCTCCTCTTCAGCCTCGTCCCCTCTCGACTCTCGGCTTCAATAAAACGTCTCCATCACAAACTTTTGGGCTCAACATCCACATGAAGCGTCAGTCGGGTTTTTTTCTTCTTCCTGCTGTGTGTGGATGGAAATCTCCGAGCGGAACCACGTTTAAGAGGAGAGAGAGCGGAGGGAGAAAGTCCTGCTGTGGTTTTAGCTCCTGATGCAGATTTTTATAATGACGGTGATGAAACTGATACTGATGCTACTTTTGATATCGGATTACTGTATTACTGCCCAACCCTGGTTACTACTACAAAACAAAGCATTTATGTTTATTAAGTTGTGATTCGATATATTGTGATGCTCCATGATATTATTGTGAGACCTTTGACCATACGATATCACCAGATTTACATTATTGTTACATCTCTAACTATTAGTAAAGTAATACACGTGAATGAATAAAAGTACTAGTGTTTTGAGTTCAGAGAGAAAAAGCAGCAGAGATTAAAACAGTGTGAATTCCAACACTGTAACTGATGCTTGAAAAGAACTCCCTTTTTTCAAAGCTCGGAAAATGTGGTTTTGCATGATAACGCCTCCACTTTAAAGAGGAGGTATTATGCAAAATCAACTTTGGAGCTTTCTACCATAACGTTTGTTCCCTCTTCAAAAACATGCCTGAAGTGGTTTTATCTGTCATCCAGGCCTGGTAAGATGGCAATCTTACCATCTCTCCCCGGGCCTGTTCGAGCTTCTTTATGGTTCGCACAGACTGTATATGTGGGTCAATGACGTGACGCCTACATTTTCTGTCCAGTTGCAGTTTCCTCAGTTAAAAAGGTTCAAATTTCATAATAAATCAGCACATTTCTGTAGCACCTCTGACCTCCAGGGAACCAAATCTTTTTTTCAGAAATCCTGAGTTATTCTGCATGTTTTTTGTCCTTAAAGTGTTCAAATGTCATGTGGTGCGACCGTGCATCATGTGGTGCGACTAATAACAGCAGGAATTCTATGGCTGGAGTTTAATAACGGACAAAGTCGACTTGGGTGAATGGTTCTTTAGGCATTTTTCTTCATTTGATGCATTTTCCAGGACAGTAGTTTGTTCATTAAACACAAACAGGCGACTGTCATATTGGAGCAAAAGAAAATATCAATATGCATTAAAAATCTAAAGAAACGTAACAGTTTGTTTCTCTACACTTCATATTACTCACAACTTAGATTAATATCCCAACCAGGCAGATTAAAGGCTGAAAGGCGATGCAGGTTATTAGGTCAGTGATCAGGTCCATACGACAGATGAGACTGTGACTGGTGCTCAGGGCACATTTCTCTGCAAAAAACTGCCCCACAGGACCTTAGATAAACTAAGGTAGTTTGCAGATATCACAGTGATGAACTCTCTTTCCACAGAAGCACAAGTTTAAAACACCAACTTAAAGCAAAACACGGGTTTGATTCAACGGCAGCAACGACGACAAACTGAGCACGACAAACAACGGCAACAAAACTACCAGCGATAGAAAAATGTCAATAAAATAACTTCATTTTTGTCAAAATATTTTGGTCTTTTTTTTTTTGAAGAATAATTAACTGTGATTAATTGTGATTAATCAAAATTCTAAAGTGTGATTAATCTGATTTTAAAAATGAATTGTTTGACAGCACTAGTATAAATGTTAAACATAGATTTATGCACCTGACACTGTAAATATTTGAAAAAGTTAAATAGAAACTAATATTTTTTTATATATGAAAATTTGCCTGTTGAAAATCCTTATATGTCATTGTCCCATATATAAAAGAACATATGTAATGCACGAGCCGCTGCGTTTCGAACAGGAACTTCACATATGGGCGCTTCTGGCTCCTTTTAACCCCGGCTTCCATTGACTTCCATTGGAACACTGTGGCCCCTCTCTCTGTAAATGCTGCGGTGAGCCTGGTCATTTTGGTCTTAAAATATTCGTTTAACAGTTTTTCCTCGGGTCTGTGGAGTGGGTCAGACTGTTTTTAGTGGCAGGACGACTGTGGCCATTGACCTGCACTAGCCCAGCACCAGCACCTCTGCAAATACAAGGACTGGAGGAAGATTTAAACAAGTGTCTCCACACGTCTCCAACGCTCTGGATCATGAGGAAATGAGGAACTATGTCCAAAATTCCAAACTGCCCCTTTAAAGCAAACAAGAGTCAGTTGTGCACAATGCAGGACCTTTAACGGTTGCGTAATGTGTTTTGGTAAGAGCTGATTTACTACTAACATTGCGTTCGTTTGAGCTCGAACCCACCGGCGGATTGGAACCAACGACAGTTTGATTCATCAGCCTGTCCCGTCCAATCGGCTTGAAGTATTCGCCTGGACGTTCCACCTCTTCCCGACGGCTTTCGGTGAGAGCGATCGCAGATTGATCAAGTATCAAACTCCACTTAGAGACTCACACTCAGTCTGTCCTCCCCTTCAGATCCTCACGGATAAGTCTGCCCTTTCATTTGTATCTGGAATAATGTAAAGAAGGTTTCACAGGTCGTCGTCTGGACCGTTTTCAGTTCGATGTTACGGGTTTGACACTAGGATTTATGGTACACAGAGTTACATCAGTCCTGCCCCCCAGAGAAGTGTTCAAATGTAAAATGGCTGCTGGATTTGAGCCAGAACGTCTCCAGAACATCTTGATTGCAAAAACATTGTCCAGATGATTACCTCTGAGACCTTCTCTACGTCGGACCACTCCAGCACGAATAACAATTACACCGATTTGTATCTGATGCTGTCAAATTGTCAGAAATGTAATATACGTGTAATTTATCATTGTAAATATGCCACTATCTCATCTCAGGTAATGTGCAGGGCAATCGTCCTTTGAGTTCTTTAGTCGATTAATCGGTTGATGATGTTTTAGTCGACAATTTCTTTTCACACCGCGACTCCTCCCAAATGGCGCCTCTAAACGAGAACTAAACCAGAACTAAAACCAGTACTCAACCAGGACTCAAATCAGGACTAAAACCAGAAATAAAACCACTACTAAACCAGGACTAAAACCAGGTCTAAACCAAGTCTAAAACCAGGACTAAACCAGAAATAAACCAGAAATATAACCACTACTAAACCAGGACTAAAACCAGGTCTAAACCAGGTCTAAACCAGGTCTAAAACCAAGACTAAACCAGAACTAAACCAGGACAAAACCAGAAATAAAGCCAGTACTAAACAAGGACTAAAATCAGGTCTAAACCAGGTCTAAACCAAGTCTAAAACCAGGACTAAACCAGAAATAAAACCAGGACTAAACCAGAAATAAAACCAGGACTAAACTAATAATAAAACCAGGACTAAACCAGAAATAAAACCAGGATTAAAATCAGGACTAAAACCAGGTCTAAACCAAGTCTAAAACTAAGACTAAACCAGGTCTAAACCAAGTCTAAAACCAATACTAAACCAGAACCAAACCAAAAATAAAACCAGTACTAAACCAGGATTAAAATCAGGACTAAACCCAGGTCTAAACCAAGTCTAAACCTAAGACTAAACCAGGTCTAAACCAAGTCTAAAACCAAGACTAAACCAGAACTAAACCATAAATAAAACCAGTACACTTTTTTGAAACTATTTCAGTTTGTTCCATGTGAATAAAATCAGTGCCATTGGTGAAAAAACTAAAAATAAGGGACGTCCTGGATCTTATTCTTTGCTCTTAGTTCTTTTCATAATGTTTTATAGAAGTATCGGATCGGGACTCGGTTTTGACAAATAACTCAACTCCCTGCCTAGAAGTCTCTGTGGGTCGACTAATGTTTGTCCAGATGTAAAATCAGTATAATGACTCATGGTAAACCAAATACACAGTCCTATAACTCTGAGCAGAGTGCGTTTTGGCCCTGAGCGTTTCTGTCGGGCTGCGTCATCCTGAGGTCACTGACGCCTGCACCATAATGTGTCCGTTAAGTTCTGCGGCGCGAGTTCACAGGTCTGAGCCGCCGTGAGTCAGCCTCTGCATGCCGCACACTCTGCTAATGCCAAACGCTCTGTCTGCCGCGTCTGTAGGGACACGATGGAGGTGGGCGCTGTGGCCGATCTGCGGAGAATCAAGAACGCGATCGGAGTGGCCCGAGCCGTGATGGAGCGCACCACCCACACGCTGCTGGTCGGGGAGTCGGGTACGTGCCAGACGACGGACATACGATGATTCACTTTTTCACATATTGTAATATAGAATGCAAGGGAGATTTCACAGAGAACAGTTTAGTTCGAGGAATTTGATGATTCATAAAGAAAGTTTGAGTAACACTGGTGCATTATTCAGTTCAGGATGAAGTAGAGAGTTGATGGAGCGTATGTCCAAAAAGACATCATCTAAACCAGTGTTTCCCAACCTTTTTGTCTTGTTTTACCCCAAAGTGTCGTCTTCCCACACTCTTGCTCCCCCCTATTGTGTAACAATGTCTTTTTTTTTTTTTACTATTTCAGCTAATAGCAGCTCTTTTGTTTTCTTTTCTAATAATATTTATGTCAAAATAATCTAGTGTAATAAAGTGTAATTGCACCTCCACTACAGTAGTTGGCAGTGACGCTCTCATTGTCAGAGTGTGCGTAGGGTGTATTAGCGCTGTAGTGTCGGGGGTTTTGCACCAAACACAGCACAGAGCAGGAGATCTGAAGTGCAGAGAACAAACTGTCTGTAAAGCGTCTGTAGCTTCACTGTGACTACGGCGGAAACGAGGAAAAAACACTGTGTTTATGTGTCTAAAAATGTTGGCAGTGACAGCGTGAAGGCAAATAAATGACGCCGTCACTTAAAGACAGTCCCTGGTTTAGTCCTAATTCAGTCGTGGTTCAGTCCCTGGTTTAGACTCGGTTTAATCCTATTTTAGTCCTAGTTTTGTCCCTGGATTAGTCCTGGTTCAGCTCTGGTTTAGTCCTGGGGGCTGGGGGGTTGGAATCACTGGGTTAGCGTGTTAAATATATGGCGAAAAACATTTTATATTAAAATATTACTCATTTCCATCTTTCTGTAATGATTTCAAGTGGGCATCCCCTCGAAAAGCGCTTGCGTACCCCCAGCGGTCCCTGTAACACTGGTTGGGAAACACTGAAATATAATAATACTTTAAAAAATACTCAAATTAAAGGATGTTTTCTTATTTTGGTTGTGTTTATTGTGCTAAAAAACCTATAAAAATATGCATCTTTACTCTGAGCATCTCTACAAACCTGACTCCTGTTTGTTTCCATGGAAATGTTGCTTCTTTGGCCATAAATTTCCACAGTATAGCTTTAAAGTGAGGCACCACCATCTTTAATCATGCGTCACTGGAACAAACAAACACTGTGGATGTGTTTATGAGGCTGTGGGACCTGATTTTAAACTGAAAGAAAGGCAGACGTAGTATTTCTGTAATTACCTGTGACCTGAGCTCGTTTGTGGCTCTCACATCGTCACTCGAGTTCAGACGTCGGGTTTTCTGAGGCGTTTGCAGCTTCAGAACGACTGTTTCAGAAAAGCACAGCGAATGTGCCCCCGACCCAAAACACGGCAACAAATATCAGGCTTACACAAGAGTTTACGCACACAAACACTGCGACAAAATCAAGACTAAACCGGGACTAAACCTGGACTAAACCTGACCTAACCAGGACTAAACTAGGACTAAAGCAGGACTAAACCAAGACTTAAACTAGGACTAGAGGAGGACTAAACCAAGACTTAAACTAGGACTAAACCAGGACTAAACCAAGACTTAAACTAGGACTAGACTAGGACTAAACAAAGGACTAAACCAGAACAAAATTTAGGACTGAACCAGGATTAAACCCGGATCAAACCAAGACTAACCTAGGACTAAACCAGGATGAAACCAGGATCAAACCGGGACTAAACCAAGAGTAAACCAGGACTAAATCTGGACTAAATCTGGACTAAACCAGTATTAAACCAGGACTAAACCATGACTGAACCCAGACTAAGCCAGGACTAAACCAGGACTAAACATGGAATAAACCAAGACTAAACCAGGACTAAACCAGGAATAAACCAGGACTAAACCAGGACTAAACCAGGACTAAACCAGGATTAAACCAAGACTAAACCAAGACTAAACCAAGACTAAACCAGGACTAAACCAGGACTAAACCAGGACTAAACCAGGACTAAACCAGGATTAAACCAAGACTAAACCAGGACTAAACCAGGACTAAACCAGAACTAAACCAGTACTAACCAGACCAAATCAAGTCTCCATCAAGATTAAACTGACGTGAAACCAGGACCAAACATGGACAAGTGTGAACACAGTGAGAAAAATATTTCACGATACAATACTGAACATACCCCGATATAGAGATGCAATATATATCCTGATACTCTGTTCATTATATAAAACCTGTCCTGATGTCTGGAGATCCCATAAAAAGCTGTTCAAAGTGACTAAACCAGTGTTTTGATTATGTAGAAGAACAAAATGCATTTGCATCTCATGTCCACAGTGTCCTTAATATCAGAATAAAATTGTCCTCTGCATAAGTCACCTCCTCAGCCCTGCAGACTCAGCCCTAATGCAGCAGTGAGGAAGGACAGTGCTTAACTCGAAAAGTCATGAATTTATGTTGTCACGATACACGACCAGATACTCATCGAAACTAGATACTGATTTGAACAGGTATCGATACTAAGTACGATACCCAGTACGATACCCAGTACTTTCTTTTATATTACCGTTACCATCTGGTCTTATAGCTACAGCTCTGGAAAAAAATAAGAGCCCAGTGGATTTGTTTTTCTGAACTCAGCGTCTCTACATGTGTGACGGCCGTTTTATTCCAGCGTCTGTTGAATCCAACACAAACTCACCTCATTCTGCTTCATGATGAGGAGATCACCTGAACCAAACCTGATTTAAGGAGGAAAAGGAGAAAAAACCACTGCTGTGCTCATCATTATTATTATTTCTGAACTCTTCCTCAGTTCAAATTTTAATGTTGTGTTGTTTTAAAATGAATCTGATCTTGTTATCGTCACATTATTTGAGGTCTGAAAACATTTAATCTTTTTTGTTATTTGGGCCATTTGTCATTTTCTGCAAATAAACGCCCTAAATGACGATATTTTTATTTGGAATTCAAGAGAAATGTTGTCAGTAGTTTACAGAATGAAACAAAAACTGATCATTTTGCAGCGGCCTCTTGATTTTTTTTCCAGCGCTGTATAATTTAATGTTGAAATTCACATTCTCTTGTTGAAATAAAGAGTGTTTTTAATGATCATTGTGGTCTTGGAATCGGTATTGAGTATGAAATATGTTCCTTAGTGTCAATGTCAACTTTGAAACTTTACTACAGATAACACTATAATCTCTTACAGGAAAAAAACACGCTTTGCTGTGTCTCTATCACAGTTCAAATGTTCAAAAAGGTTATATTACGTGGCCCTTCATACTATAGAAAAGAAGGTTTTTTTACTGCAAAAGATACAATTCTGAGCAAACTGCAAGTCAGCGAGAGAGGCCAAGGACTCTTCAGTGAATCTTCTTTACCAAACTCCGCAGATATTCTATAGTAAGGCTTTCACCGCGGCGCTCGTGTAAACTCGGCTTTCCCACCAGCGATAAACATGTCCAAGGTCAGAGTGGTGCGCACTGAGTGACTTGACCTGAAATTGTTGTTCTTGTCTCTTGCAGCGTCTGTGTTTGCTGAAAATATGGGCTTTCTCGCCGAAGACCTGACCACCAACAAATCCATGAATATCTTCACCGAGTGGCTGAAGGGCAACTGCCAGCCTAATTATCGAAAGGTGTGTGTTTTCGGCTCCCCTGAAAGATTGATCCAGAAGTGAGTACTGGAGAGACGGGGGTTTGGCGTAGCACCGCACACAGATGGACTTCTCACAATAACGGAAATCTGGTGATCTCGTATCGTCAAAGGTCTCGCAGTAATATCGTGGAGCATCACAATATATCGAATCCCAAGTCTCTTTGCTTAAATGAACAGTTCTGATGCAGAAATAGTTAAAAAAACAGAGGGAACTACATAGACCATGATCCTTTGCTCCGTTTCAGTGCAGACGACATGAAGAAATAACTGTTCTAAGCACTTTTACATCTTCATTCTTTGGATTAAGTCTGTGAAGCATTTTTAGAGGAAAAAAAAGCAGATTCACAGTCAAAATATTGTAATAAATCTGGTACAGTGAGATGTTTATGGTGAAAATCTGGTCCAGAGAGATTTGGATTTCGTTCCGTCCCTAATGACAATAAATGTACCAAATGACTGGTCAAAGTGTTTTAGAGTCAGTCTTGTTATTCTGTAGAATATTGTAATATCGTGATCTTTCCCACCATATCACAATAAATATGGAACCATGAGGACATCGTATTGTGAGACTTGGATATCGTTACAGTCCTACTAATCAACACTAAAACAGGTAACTAGATACTCATTTGAGCAATTATCAATACAATACTTTATTGAATACTTTCATCTTGAGATGTATCAGAACTATAAAACCACATAACATTTAGTACTAAATTACAATAATGTAATGTAATGTCTACAAAAGAGCTTTTACAATAATCATTTGAGTGTCAAAATTAGTATTGAGAATCAAACTTTTAGACCCCCTTCCACAGCTCCCAAACTGCCTCCTCCTGCCTGCTCCTTACACTAGAAATCATTATTTATCATCATAATTGTTTACAGCTGGTGCGCTTCAGAATTCCTGAACAAATCGCTGTTGAAGTTTCCTGTCCAGAAGTAATTTAGTGACCCACGCGTCAGTCTTTAGACCCTTCGCCTGCTTCACTCGCGCCATCGCTGGAAGGATCACCTTAGTTTGGCTTTGCTCCTTTCCCCCTTTTCTTCTTTCAGCAACCTTGAAAACGGACTTTCTTTTGCAGCTAACTGCTTGTGGATTCTTGTCAAACTTTGTGCAAACTGCGAGGAAGCTACAGTTCAGAAAATCGAAGAAAGAACTGCTGTGTTGGTAAACAGCGTCTTGTCTTCGGACTATAACGTGCACTTAAAATCCTTTAATTTTCTCAAAAAACAACAGTGCGCCTTGTGTATTAATTCTGGTTGTGTTTGCTGACCTCGAAGTGATTTTATGTGGTCCACGGCGCTCAAAAATCTGTCAAAATGTTTTAGTATGTAGTGCGACTTCATATGTCCACATATGACACTTCACCCATATTGTCTAGTGTGAAAGTGGTGTTTGCCGGGCAGGACTCCCTTGAAAAAGAGATTCGTGATCTCAGTGGGACTTTCCTGATTAAATAAAGGTTAAATAAAAAAAATAAAAAAGAACCCCACAGTACGATATTTATTGCGATATGATGGGAAATCTCACGATATTACGATATTCTAAATGCTTTGACCAGTCATTTGGTACAACATTTATTGTCATTAGAGATGGAACGAAATCCAAATCTCTGTTTTTGCCATAAACATCTCACCGTACCAGATTTATTGTAATATTTTGTGTGAATCTGCTCCTTTTTCCTCTAAAAATGCTTCACAGACTTAATCCAAAGAATGAAGATGTAAAAGTGCTTAGAACAGTTATTTCTTCATGTCGTCTGCACTGAAACGGAGCAAAGGATCATGGTCTATGTAGTTCCCTCTGTGTTTTTTAGCTATTTCTGCATCAGAACTGTTCATTTGAGCAAAGAGACTTGGGATTCGATATATTGTGATGCTCCACGATATTAATTTGAGACCTTTGACGATACGAAATCACCATAATTCGGTGTGAATGAAACAAAACACAACTCCAGCTACGTTTTTGAGAAGGTAATGACATTAAAAACATGGCTTAAACCTCACAACAGTCAATTTTGTGTCATATAAGACCTCATAAATGTAGATTTTTTTTCCATTTTTTTACTCAATAATCCTCTATATCCCATGTAGACAACAATGTTCTACCTCTAACTTCAAATGGCCTGTTTCTTTATAATGTTTTCACGTTTCGCTGGCCGTTTTAGCTCCCTCCTCTCCCCTCCAAACGCCTCCGTCTTAACTCCTCATGTTTATCTGCCAAAAGTCCACACGGGGCGTCTTATTGATCATATTTACCATATTAGTTCTCAACAAGGACAGCCCCTAACAGTTATTGAGCTCAACTTCGACTGCTCGGCGTCAGTCAAGGACATCGCTCACTCCCCTTTCCCGTTTCCAAACTTCACACTCTCGACTCCGTAATAATAAATCATCCTATTTAACGCTAATAGAAGTTGTACCTTGAACTGTTAGTCCTGACAGATGATTCATGACAGGAGCTGGCGCGGGGAAAATGCGGCATTGTTTTAATATTTATGTTCATTCGGGACTGTCAAGTGTTTCACAAATCGATGAGGAGGTAGAAGAGGCGATGACAATGGTGACAAAAGCTGCCAAGGTTTCTGCGGCGCCCGGTGGCTGACGGCGTTTTCAGAGTGGATTTAGATGCTCAGAAATGTGTTGATTTGAAGATTTGAAGAAGTTGTTGCTCGATAAAAGGATCACTGAATACTGTAAAGTCAAAAACGCTTCAAATAAAACCTCGGTCAGGAAGGTTAGGTTTTGTGTTGGTGTTGAAAAGCACATAATGTTAAGAAAATACTCGGAATAAGCACAAGATTTCTTTTGATTGGAGCCGGTCATTGTGGGATAGGGTCAGAGGACGGTGCTGTAGTGTGGAGAATTTCAAATGGTGCAAGAATCTGTGCAGAAAAAATGTAATTTGGCTTCACAAAATAATCGGTGAGAGAATCAGAAGGTGAGAACCAAACTGAGAAGGACTGAACAATTTTGGAAAGTTTTTTTCTTTTCATCATAAAATCAACTTGTCCAGGTATATTAAAGAAGACATGTTGTGCTTGTGTTTGTTATATATTTATAATTTATGACACCCATGGATCATTATGTTATAATTTAAGATAAGATAAAGACACAGTTATTGTCCCTTCAGGGGAAATTTGTCTTTGGCACGAAGAAGTCCATAGACGTCAAATACAGTCCAGATAACAGAATAAAAACAGACAAGCAGAATCTGCGTCTCCCCAAAGGAACACTTGGACTTTTCCATTTATTATTATTTATTCATAATTAATATTTTTATTTATACACTTGGGAGTGAGAAAAAAAAAGTTTGATTCTTCATATGTTTCGTATGAAGAACCTACAATAAACTTTTCTGAACTCTGAACTTGTACAGTCAATGCAGTTCATCAAATTAATAATTCATAGTCGGTACAGAATAAAAAAAAAAAAAACAGTAAAGTGGCGTGTGCACATTGTAAATCACTATATTTCCACGCATCAAAATCCCGTCTGGATTTTTTTGTGTTCCTTTGACTTAACAAATGTCAGAAAATGTCCCAGGAGTCGGTGCTTTTGCCCCGTTTTACCAGGATGAGTTCAGCTTTCAGTATCTGGCAGTTGTTCAACAATACTGTGTGTGTTTTAATGTGGAATAACAGTAGAAAGAGAAGAAAAACACACACAAAAAAATGAAAAAGCACCGAAAAACCACCTGTAAACTACCGCCGCGCTCTCCAAATCTCCGCCGCTCTGCACTCGATACTACAGGCTCTGTGTCGGGAGCTGCAGATATTTACCCTAATAACCCTGTATTGGTAAAAAGTGCAACGTCTCTGCTTTCAGGAACTGTTGGAATTTTTTCGCTAGCGCCTGTAGCTCCGCAGGTACAGTAATGAGAAGTGGCGCATGAAAACCGGGAGAGTGGCCGTTCCCGTCGGTCTGTGAGGGTTAATAAAAGAAACAAGTCCACTTACTGAAGTGTTAGAAAACAGTTGTGCGAAATGGGAACTGGTTTTTGCCGTAAACATCACAACAAAGAGTCCGACGTACGGCTGCAGATCACTTCAGAAAGCTGCAGACTTCTTTTGATTTGCACCGAAATGACTACGAGACGCTGCCGAATCCGACGTATATCACAGATTAAGAAAATACAACTGCAGAAGAAAGTGACGACAGAGCAGAGGGGCAAAGCAAGTTGACAAAAATACACAAAAAACTATTTGTCAACCCACAGTGAACCCTGGACTCAAAACTACTTATCAGGTTTTTATGGAGAGGATATTATGTTTTATTATAGTATCATATCGTTCATCAGTTGAGATACTGGTTGACACTGACAGTACATAACAAACTCCTATTTTTGTCAGAGGAGGGACACTTTTGGCTCTTCCTTTCTCAAACTGCCCCAGATCTGCTGACCCTGCCTGACCAGTCCTCCCGTAAAACTGCACTCAGACTTTTGACTGAAACAGAAAGCGACAGTGTAAATGTTCCTGCAGCAAAACCCGAACTTCCCTCAAAATCAGTAATCAGTCAGTCTTCTTTCTCTCATTTTTGATTGGGATTAACCTCGCCAGTCTAGAACTTTGTCATAATAACATCGAAACAAGAATTCAATTTCTTCTTCCCTCTTTATCACACCGACTGGTCCAGTGAGCTCCTGCTTTTGTGCGTTTTTGTCTCTTTGACGGCGTTTGATCCAGAGCCGAGCTTTCCACTAACATAAAAATGAAACTTCAGCAAAACTACCACCACTATTTGTTGCTTGACTTACCTTATGTCAGTGCAACACATTGATATAAAGCTACTGTAGTGTAAAAGTAGAACCGGTTCACTGGTTTTTGAGCGGTTTGCAGGGGTCCTTTAGTTACTCCTCACCTTCTCACCTTCTGCATTTCCATAACTGTAATTATTCTCCATAATGAGTTTTTTAATTAACACTTTTTTTTATTTCAACGCGTCAAGACTCCAGAGCAGTTTGCCGTCATTTGTCATCAGACATCTTATGACCTGAAGAGCTGCTTATACAAAAAAAAATCCCGCTTATTTTCCACCTGCTGAAACTTTCACACTCCTGGTTCTGTGACCCGGCCTCACCCGTGTGTGCAGAGGCCGGACGCTGAATTCGTCCAGCGAAAGAAGCATTTCTGCAGCTGAACGGGTAACAGTGCTGCTCTGGCCTCGGGTCCTTACGGCTTTTACACTTTATATCTAAACAACTCAAAGCAGGAATAGGTTTGTTCTTCACCCTAAAGCACCTAAAACACTATATACCCCTTAATGCCTTTTTAATCATGTTTACAGCTGTTCTTGAGTGTAAATGTAGGCTGGTAAATGACAGGAACTTAAAGGGGGTCTTATGCAAACTTGACTTTTTGGATCTTGGTCGTCCAGGTAGAATCCACAGCAAATGGAGAAATTTAATTTGTCATTGGAGCAAATGTTTATTTTGGTCGCTAAAATACCCAAATAAACTTTTGTCCAGTTGGATTTCTCCGCAGAACTATCTGTGGTCCCAGAGTCCAAACCTAAACTCCAGGCCCTGACAGAAGCAGAACTATCTGTGGTCCCAGAGTCCAAACCTAAACTCCAGGCCCTGACAGAAGCAGAACTATCTGTGACCCCAGAGTCCAAACCTAAACTCCAGGCCCTGACAGAAGCAGAACTATCTGTGACCCCAGAGTCCAAACCTAAACTCCAAGCCCTGACAGAAGCAGAACTATCTGTGGTCCCAGAGTCCAAACCTAAACTCCAGGCCCTGACAGAAGCAGAACTATCTGTGGTCCCAGAGTCCAAACCTAAACTCCAGGCCCTGACAGAAGCAGAACTATCTGTGGTCCCAGAGTCCAAACCTAAACTCCAGGCCCTGACAGAAGCAGAACTATCTGTGGTCCGGGTGGACTGGTCAGATCAGGGGGACAGAACACAGAAGCAGATGCACTTTTGGTTTGCTGCGGGTGGATCATTTAACTCAAAACATGCAGCACCCCTATGAACTAACATCAAGGACCATGACGTCCACCCTCCTGTGGGCTCACCACCCGCAGAGGGGTTCATAGGGGGGGTCAGGTGCTATGAGAACTGGGCAGCTGCCCCCACGACCCAGCTGGATTAAGCGGGAGAAGATGGATGGATGGATCATTTAAGTTTGGATTTTTATTCCAACGAGGACTCAAATAGACATTAATAATGTGTTTAATGCAGCTTTGCACACAGTTGTTTCCATTTTAGAGAAAAAAAACTTTAACCCGCATGGATAATTAGGACACGACTCAGTGAAATGAGTGTTTTTTCTGTGTCTGACGGATGTGCTCCTCACAGAGGTCATCACATTGAAGGGTGTTGTCAGGTTCAGGCTAGAAGGACCATGAGAAGAACGTCTGAGCAACCTCAGCTACAGGACCAACACCAGATCCATACAGTAATGGCTGCTCTGCTTTACTTCAGCTCTACTTCCGTGTTTCACGGTATTAGGCTATACAGAAGAAAAATTAAAGTGAAACTTGCTAACATAGAATTTTCAAAACAATAAAACATAACCTCAGTATGCGATGTGGCAGCACGTTAATACCCCATAGAAGTAAAATACCCCCCTCTATAAAGCTTCCTTAGGTATGTTTTTGCCCGGGGAACAGCATTATAACAGGGTAGAAAGCTCCAAAAAAGTTACCAAGCGATTGTGAGGTCGAACTTTTCCGCCGTTCACCGTGTTGTGACGCAAATGTGTCACTCTTTTGAACACATATTGTTTTGAGAAGAAAAAGGCTTTGTTTTCATGACTTTCATCAGCACCGAAACCGGGGAAGAACTCGGCTCAGACGCTGTCGGGAGGTAAGTCGGTGTTGATGCGACGCTGCTAACGGGGACGAACAGATTCATGTCAAAAAACCCAAACTGTCCCTTTAAACACGCATGGATGACCTATAAAACTTCCTCAAGTATGTTTTTTTTTTTACAAGGGAATAGCATTATAACAGGGTAGAAAGCTCCAAAAAAGTTTCCATAACACCCCCGCTTTAATGCCGTACCATGGAGCATTACAGGCAAACAATAACCTCCCCACGTAGACAAGCAGGTGGTGCAAGACCCCAGGAAAGTTGCATAGAGCTGCCACACACTGGATCAGTTCCTACTGAGAACTCCACTCAGCTCGGATTGTACAGCTCGGCGGCCGCTCCTACACTTAGAATTATAGCCCACGTCACCATTAAGACCTGACAGATTCCCCCCGCTGTTCCTTTCCCTTTTCCACATCAGTAGCGCCGCTCTCACACCTCGCGCCGCTCGCACTCCGTCCGTCTTTCATCGGAGCGCCGGGCAGGCACCCCCCATCATGCGCTACTGACACCGCTCGCCGCACTCACAGGCGCAGGTCCGGGCCCACGTCTATATCACAATAAAAAGCGCTTCTGACAGCAAAAGGATACAAGGCGGAGGGTAAGGAGCCCATGTTTTATTCATACGACCTCCGCTTGTGGATACACGGAGAGTTCAAACTGTACAAGGATTCCAGCCGTTGTCTGTTAGGTTACAAAGCTGTCAGGTTTGAGGCTTGGCAGGTGGAGTGGATACAGGTGGAATAGATTTCTCTCAAATGTTAAAGGAGCTACATACGTACGTAGAGCTCTGCAAAAACACTAAATATCAATAGATCGTCACACTAAATTCGCTGATACAGTATCGATACCCAATATCGATCACCAATAGTATTTTTGGACTCACTTTTTGGACATTTTTGACAGTTTTGCTTCGAAAACTTGTTTAAGCAATACCCTCGACAAATCCAGTTTCAATGGTTAAAATTCTCGTGCTTCATATTAACTCTGCACAAGTAGTGGTTTGACAGCTAAATATTGTTGGAAAAATGTATTTGGTTCTTTAAAGGTGCACTGTGTAACTTTTCGGTTAGGGGTTCGCCGCCTTTTCTTGTTTTTTTTCTATGGACAGTCGCCTGGTTGTGTTTAATGAACAAACTACTGCCCTGGAAAATGCATCAAATGAAGAAAAACGCCTAAAGAACCGTTCACCCAAGTCGACTTTGTCTGTTATTAAACTCCAGCCATAGAATTCCTGCTGTTATTAGTCGCACCACATGACATTTTAACACTTTAAGGACAAAAAACATGCAGAATAACTCAGGATTTCTGAACAAATGATTTGGTTCCCTGGAGGTCAGAGGTGCTACAGAAACGTGCTGAATTATTATGAAATTTGAACCTTTTTAACTGAGGAAACTGAAATTGGACAGAAAATGTAGGCGTCACGTCCTTGACCCATAGACGCACATATACGTTTTTGTCAGAAGCTGCACTAGCACTGATTCATAATGTCCTGGGGTTTAAGTAGTGATGATTCAGATCAGAAAGAGGCATTTTAGGTTTAAACCAACTGGATTTCAGCATCAAAACTGGCGATTCTTTTGAATACAGTTACAAGAAAAGTTAAAGAGGTTAAATAAGGAAGACTGAAAGGACAAGTTAGAACAGAAGCTGGAGGCGGTTTGCGATCACACTTGTACGAACAGAGAAAACAAAATAGAGAGCATTTCCAGCTGTATTATTGCATATTTCAATAGATTTGTCCAGACCAAGGTTTAGTTCAGGACTAAACTAAACCTTGGCCTGAAAAAGAATCTGCTAAATGAAATTCTCAGAAGACTGAATGAATCACTGGACTGTAGTATAGTACGTCATTGGCAGCAGAAAGGAGTGGAGACAGTTTGAAGTGGCCCTAAACCAGTGGTGTCCAAACTTTTATCAAGGGCCAAAACACAGGTGGAGCATTAGGGCTGATCATCGAGGGCCGTCAGCTGGTGGTCAGCACAGGGAATAACTGAAATATGAGCATTTTTAACACGTTAGAATGAGCCATCAGGCCTCTATTCAAGCTTCCACTCACTAAATATTAGACACTGGCCTTATTCATGTAGATTTTCACTTAACTTGCAGTAAAAAAGTACTATTTTGGGCCAGTTCACCTGGAAGCCTGAGGGCTGAAGAATAATTGACCCGGTGGCTGCATTTGGCCCTAGTTTTTAACACTAAATCATCTTTTCTTTGCTCTTTTCCTGGTTATTTTAGTGCAAACTGCATATTTCTGGTCAAAAACAGTCAAAACTGGAGTATGAGGTGACGTTCAAACTTAAGGAATGCTTATTTTATGCCAATGGAAACAAGAAAACTTGTAACTGCCTCTTGTTTTATCTCAGCTGGACTATTGTCCTCATGTGTGGTTTAGTGCTGCAGACAAAGATTTACACAATCTCCAGATCGTTCAGAATCGAGTCTTGCTCTAAACGACTCTTTTCGGGCTAATATCAGTGCTGTGCATAAGAAACTTTGGTGGCTGAAAGTCGAGGACGGACTGGCCTGTAGTTTAGTTTAGTGTTTGCATAAAGTGTGACGACACACAGACCTGTGCACATGTCCTCACACACAGACCTGTGCACATGTCCTCACACACAGACCTGTGCACATGTCCTCACACACAGACCTGTGCACATGTCCTCACACACAGACCTGTGCACATGTCCTCACACACAGACCTGTGCACATGTCCTCACACACAGACCTGTGCACATGTCCTCACACACAGACCTGTGCACATGTTCTCACACACAGACCTGTGCACATGTCCTCACACACAGACCTGTGCACATGTCCTCACACACAGACCTGTGCACATGTCCTCACACACAGACCTGTGCACATGTCCTCACACACAGACCTGTGCACATGTCCTCACACACAGACCTGTGCACATGTCCTCACACACAGACCTGTGCACATGTCCTCACACACAGACCTGTGCACATGTCCTCACACACAGACCTGTGCACATGTCCTCACAGTTACAGCTGCAGCAGACACAGGTTTAATACAAGACGAGCCTCAAACACAAGAACTAAAGCACTGAAAGCAACGAATGTTCTGCCACAACACATTAAACGTTTTAAGAAATGACTATTTGAAAACGCTAAAAGTTTAACATATTTTGAGTGTTTGGTTTGTGTTTTGTGACGTTTTTGATGATGTAACTCAGACTCAGTGTTCTGATTGTTATGGCTGTTTTGATGGTGCTTAAATGTCTTTGAGACTGGACCCCAGGAAGACGAGTCTCTGCTTCTGTACAGACTAATGCGGATCCTTAAAGAAACAAAGAAACTAAATGAACCAACTGAAAGAGTGAAGCTGATTCAAGACTTTAATACAATCTTCACAAAAAAACAATTTCTCCTTCAAGTTGTACATGAGCATGGAGAATGTGCCTGATTGAAGGGAGTGTTGTTAGTGTGTGAAACTCGGCGGAGGATCAGGAGTTTTTCTGAAAGTGAAGAGGACAGAAGTTGCCTCAGAAACACTGATGTTTTGTGTGTTATATTTGATAGAGAAATGGCACATTATTGGTGTGGGCCTGGTGACTGGTGCCATATTCTATTAGAAGTTAAAGAAATTAAAATGAACAGAAACAAACTGAATCTCTGCCTTCACTTTTATATTTAAATACATTTAGTTAGTATCTGTGGTAATTTTGCATTAAACTTGTGCACAGCTGCACATCATTACATGACAAAAAAGGATTTTCTAGCAGTTAAACTGACTTGAATTAAGCAGATTCATCTTAAAAGATCAATTTTAAGATTTTTTTTTACTTAATAAGATGAGATTTTTTGACTTGTTTCAAGATATTCCATCCTGATTTATCTTATCTCGATATTACAACTTATTCTAAACACTTTTTATATTAACTCAGTCCAGGTTAAGCCTCTTTAACTTCCTTCTCAAACCAATAAGGGGAAAAATCTTGCCATAAACACTTGAAACTCGTGTTTTCTGCTTAGAACAAGATTCGTATTTCGTCTTGTTTTAAGAAAACTTGGTAAGTGAAAATTTCTTACTGCACTGGCAGAAAATTTCACTTAAACTAGGGCATTTTTACCTCAAAATTGTTTTTTTTTTCTTACTTTTTGACAGGCCTTTTTGCAGTGTAAATAAAGCAGTGATCTTTGCTTTGTACAACCTCTAAATATTGTTTGATTGAGCTGAATTTGTAATCATCAAATCTAGAGAAAAGAGAGAGAAAACCTCTGGACCAGCCTTGTGTTTAGTGCCACTTTAAAAACTTTTCGCACAAACTTTCTCTCCAATAACCACAGTTTTGTACTTGGGGAATAGTCCTGATCGAGAACAGATAATTATCGTTGCGAACAGTTGCCAAAATTGCGCATTACCAGAACAAAACTGTGTGATTCTGAATCCTGTCGTTCATGTGGCACCGGACAGTATTAGTCTGTAAACATACAAACTTTGCCTCCAACTAAAGTGCACTTATTTTATGGAGCAATTAGCGCAGTTTCTCGTTTCTTTTCCATAGCGGTGATTTATTCCTACCCCGTACATACCCTAATTAGTCTTCTCCCTGTTGACTCAAGTTGGGTTTCCAGAGGGCAGAACAAATAAACACAGATTAAACTGTTCGGATGCAACGCAACACACAACGAAAACTAAAACCAGAGGCGCACAGACGGAGTTAATCATTTCTCCTTTCAGTGATTTTGGTCGGTGCTTTCGTGTCTAATGAGTTTGTTTGGACAGGTCAAGGGGGCAGAGATCGCTAAATGCCCCAAAGGGAGGTAGGTTTAGTTCACTTCTGTAAAAACAAAGCAAAACATTGTACTTTTATCACCTAATAGGCTTTTCTTTGCACATTCAAAACCGCAATTAAACGCAACATTAGGGCATTTCAGTTCATAATTCACCCCACATACTTATTAAAGCCTTAAGCACCGTCTGTAAAGTCAACAAAAAGTACAACTAATACCTCTGACAAACATATGAATTTGGAGTGTGTTGTCTAATACTGTGGTTCCCGAGCGTTTTCTCGAGAGAGAGAGAAGAGTGAAGAATGAGAAATAAAAATGAAAAATAAAAACCTTTCAGTCAGACGCAGCTGAACAGAACCTGAGCCTGGATTTAAAACCTGGAACAGTTTGATTTATGTTCAGACTGTTCCAGGGTTTAGTTTCATGAGTCTGAAACTCTGACTCCCCGAGTTTAGTCCTGACTCTAGGACCAGCAGGAGGCCGGTCCCTGAGCTCCTCAGATGCAGATGGTTCATGAGGCTCTAACATGTCACAGATGAACTTTGGTGCTCGGCCACAGAGACACGAGCAGAGCCGCTTTAAAGTCTCTGAGCCACAGGGGGCAGTGCAGAGACCTGAGACCAGGACTTATGTGCTCGTATTTCCTAGTTGGAGTCAGGACCCGAGCTGCAGCGTTCTGGATGTACTGGTTGTTCTGCACGTTCTGGATGTTCTGCAGCTCTCACAGCTCGTGTGGAGAGGCCAGTGAGGCCGTTACAGGATCTGACCTCCTGGAGATAAACACCTGGAGAAGTCTCTGCACATCTGCTTTAGACAGTAGAACTAAACCAGCAGAAAGTTAGAAAATGCACTTGATCTGATTGTCTATTCAGTATTTGTACTCTGGCACGGTGGCTGAGTGGCAACACTCAGGCCTCACAGCAAGAAGGTTGCGGGTTAAATCCCCGGGTCGCCCGGGCTTTTCTGTGTGGAGTTTGCATGTTCCTCCCCGTGTCTGGATGGGTTTCCTCTGGGCTCCGGTTTCCCCCATTAACTCAAAACATGCTGTAGATGCGACAGTTGTGTGAGTGAGTGGTGGTGGTCGGAGGGGCAGTTGGCGCCACTTGGCAGCCTCCATCAGTCTGCCCCAGGACAGCTGTGGCTACAACAGTAGCACCACCACCGGGTCTGGAGTGAATGAAGAATGCTCTGTAAAAAAAAATGCTGTGTAAAGCGCTTTGGGGACATGTGTCTGTGTAAAAGCTCTATATAAATAAACCTTACCTTATCCGTTTTAAATACATCCACAAAATGAGTTTGTATTTGAGCACATTTCTGGTTCCCTCTGAACGTTGGTAAAACCCAGAGAATCTCGTCCATTCCTTGTGACATTTATATAAAATAATGTTTAGCCCAGCACTGCTTATAGCCCTTGATATCCCGCGGCCTTATCTCGCTCCACGCTTCCTGTCTCTTTAGTAACTGTAATGTCATTTCTCTGTGCAGAACGTGGTCCCTGATCCTTCGCAGCAGTGTGGACCGTACCAGCCCCGCGGCTCTGCCACAGATAAGAGGCTGAGAGGACATGCTAATGTGCACTCCCATGACACTATTGGTGAGGCTTATCTCCATCTGACGCTCCAGCACTGCACAGGCTTCACACACCACACACTGCACGTACACACGGGCGTGACTAAAGGAAAAAACTAAACCAAACAGGAAGTGAACACGGGTCTGATTCTGGCTCCTTTTGAAAAACCATCACCGCTCTGTTTTACATCGTGCACCTTTAAAAAATGAACACATACAGTTCAAATCCTGAAGCCTTTAGCTGCACTGAGGACATATCCTGTGACAGAGAGCGCTTTAGTGTTTATTACAACCTGCTTTAGTCTTTTATCAGCTAAACGTGTTATTACGATGAACTGGAAGGAACATAAACACAAGTGCTGTGACGTAGACAGTTGGCGCAAAGACTTTTTGGATTGGACCGTAGCAAAAGACCATTTGGACACTAAAATGTAATGTTTAATGTATTGCGATCTGAAAAGGAAAATGAAAATGTCAAAATAACACATGTATGTTTATGTATATTCTGGTAAAGCCCTATTCGCACAGGATAAGTACATCCTGGGGACGTCTGGTAATTTGCAATTTCCCGCCCCATTTCTGTGTTTCCTGCAGCACATCCACACGGTTTAAGCGAAGTCCGTAAATGACTCTATTTTACTGAAATTACGGCTGGATATGTCCTAACATCACATCCGTTTCTATGTCTTTCGCGCTGCTAAGGAAGCAAATTTATAAAGTCTGCTAAAAAAAACTAATTTAAAAAATGTTCTTTACCACATGCGGCTACACATGAACTCCAGGTCAACATCCTGTGAGAATTTCCCTTTTTGCAGATCAGTTTCCATGTAGAGGCTCTGAGTCTGTGTTATAATTTGCCCCTAAAAAGCTCAAAACTGCTCATCAAAATTTCTACCGCAGCCTCCAATACTCAAGACGGACAGAGATTAAAAAAAAGGTGCACAAAACGATATAAAATGTGCGCAATATATAGAGAAAAGACCACGGAAATAAAAGGAATGGACAGAAAAGACGCAATTACAACAGCAAACACTGAGCTGCAGATTCACACAGGACGAGCGTTATCAGGACGTCTGTGTTTGGTGAAATATCGTAGGGAATTTGCGGCGGAATTTTGACTTTACAAATTACAGACGTGGAGCATTCGCACGGGATTAAGACTCAGACGTCCTCCACAATTATTACAAACCACCAAAGGTCCACAGGTAAAACTGACCCCGTGTGAATAGGGCTTAAGAGTGCGTTTTGGGGTCGTCCAAGAAAAAACGAAATCTAAATTTGAGGGAACACGGGAGCAGAAAAGCAGGTTTGAACTTTGGAAATATGATGCGACAGCGCTAAAATGTAAATATACATACGGTATACAAGAAACTCTGCACACACACACACACTTTCCTTTGTTCTGTTTGTATGTGTGTTAGTCTTGTCTTTTATTGTGTCTTGTTATAAGGTACTTAGTGCACATAACCTCAAAATGATTAAAAGAAAATGGTTTTAGTCGTAGTATCTGGCAACCCAAAGTGAGCGGCTCTTTCCGTTTTCTGATTGGACGATAATCTGTAAAGAAATACGTATAAATAATCCAACATTTACTTTAACATGTTATTTATTCAAATTTAGTTCGTTTTACACAGTTTTTTACCAAAGATTTCGGTCTGTTCTACCCACCTACACAGTAACGATATTGTCACTGTACGATATTTATTGCGATATCGTGGGAAAGCTCACGATATTACGATATTCTACAGAATAACAAGATTTGGTGCAACATTTATTGTCGTTAGGAATGGACCGAAATCCAAATCTCTCTGTACGATATTTTCACCATAAACACATCACTGTATCAGATTTATTACAATATTTTGTGTGAATCTGCTCCTTTTTCCTCTAAAAATGCTTCACAGACTTAATCCAAAGAATGAAGATGTAAAAGTGCTTAGAACAGTTATTTCTTCATGTCGTCTGCACTGAAACGGAGCAAAGGATCATGGTCTATGTAGTTCCCTCTGTTTTTTTTAGCTATTTCTGCATCAGAACTGTTCATTTAAGCAAAGAGACTTGGGATTCGATATATTGTGATGCTCCACGATATTATTGTGAGACCTTTGACGATACGATATCACCACATTTACATTACTATCACATTCCTGTACACAGTATTAGAACCTCGTACATTTCTCTTCCACACTGGCACAGAGAAAGTAGCTGCAGTTGTTTTCTTCGACTTCCTCTCACATGAAACTTTTATTTTGGCCGCAGGGATGATCGCTGTGGATCAAGACGGCCATGTTGCTGCTGGCACCTCCACCAACGGGATGACACACAAAGTGCCCGGGTCTGTACCGCGCGATGCTGAAATCTGCACCAGACACGAGAAATGTGCCGCTAACGTGCGGAACGCTGCTTTTGTCGAGCGATTTTATGAGCTGCTCGAAGTGCGAGCGACAGGTGCTTTTGGAAATGTGACTTCAGCTGGAGGGATGAGGCTTGTGGTTAATATTTATTTAATCAAGTTGCAGTTTGTGGGGAAAAAAATGTAAAATTACGATGTTTAATTAAGATGTTAGAGCTGTCAGAACCTTAACTGGAGGATTTTATAACATTTTCTGACAGTTTAAGTGTTCATTTCACTCAGTAAAAACAGTAAAAACAGGAACTGCCTCCACACACGTCCAACCAAGAAGTGAAAATATAAACTTCACTGAACTGAACTGTCCAACTGTGGGAAACTAGGACAGAGTTTTAGCTCAGAATGTCCAGAGTCCGAGTCCTTTGATTTTGAGGATCTGCCGATACCGAGTCCTGATCCAATACTTCTATAAAACATTATGAAAAGAGCTAAGAGCAAAGAAAAAGATCCAGGACGTCCCAAATTTTTATTTTTTTCATCAATGGCTCTGATTTTATTCACATGGAACAAACTGAAATAGTTTCAAAATGTGTACTGGTTTTATTTATGGTTTAGTTCTGGTTTAGTATTGGTTTTAGACTTGGTTTAGACCTGGTTTTAGTCCTGATTTTAATCCTGGTTTTATTTCTGGTTTAGTCCTGGTTTTATTTCTGGTTTAGTCCTGGTTTTATTTCTGGTTTAAAAAGTGTAACATGTTTATTACATTTAAAAAATACAGACAAAACCTGATTAAAAGTAAAGGAACGAGGGGTGAGCAGGTTAGGACTGGTTTAGTACTGGTTTAGACCTGGTTTAGTTCTGGTTTAGTTCTGGTTTAGTCCTGGTTTAGACCTGGTTTTAGAATTTGTTTGAACCTCTTTTAACCTGGTTTTAGTCCTGGTTTTAGTTCTGATTTAGTCTTGGTATTAGACTTGGTTTAGATCTGGTTTTAGTTCTGGTTTAGTCCTGGTTTAGTCCTGGTTTAGTCCTGTTTTAGTTCTGGTTTTAGTCCTGGTTTAGTCCTGGTTTAGTCCTGGTTTAGTCCTGGTTTAGTTCTGGTTTTAGTCCTGGTTTAGTCCTGGTTTAGTCCTGGTTTAGTCCTGGTTTAGTCCTGTTTTAGTTCTGGTTTTAGTTCCGGTTTAGTCCTGGTTTAGTCCTGGTTTTAGCTCTGGTTTTAGTCCTGGTTTTAGTCCTGGTTTAGTCCTGTTATTAGTCCTGGTTTTAGTCCTGGTTTAGTCCTGTTTTAGTCCTGGTTTAGAGACACGGTCTATGCGCCGTACAGGAGGAGATTTTAATCCCTAAAAACCCTGTAAATGTGATTAAAATAATAATAATAAATATAGCCGCAAGCGGCGATGATCGGCCCTCGCTAGCTCTCGCAGAACTCCCAGGGGGCGCTAACGCGCCCTATTTCTCCCCCCCTTTTTTTAGGCCAATTTGGCTATGGTGATTTTTTGTTGTGCAGTGTTATTTTGTCTATTATTTATTATTTATTAAATTTTTATGTCAGTCTCAACTTTGACCAGTTGGGGGTTCTTTTGAAGATGCGCCCACATTTGAGGTTGTAGCTGTTTTTACAGTTTCATAAATGAAAATGTGGCAGAATTAAATCTCTACATAGGATTACATTATGACGTTTAATCCAAGATGGCGGACTTCCGGTTTGGCGGGGGGCGTGGTCACAATATATTTTTATGTTCAGATTGCCATGATGCATCAGTGTACCAAATTTGGTTCGGCACGCCAAAGTTTTTGTTGTGCGCCCTATTGACAAGAACAGATGTTTGGGCTGTTGCCATGGCAACACAATAAGAAATGGTGTGGGGCGTCCTTGACTTTTTGATTGAGACCAGGTCACAAACGTGTGTACCAAATTTTATATGTCTACGACAAAGTACATTTTAGCTGTTCCATGCAATCTCCCTAGGGGGCGCTATAGTGCCCATTTGAGATTTTCTAATAAAAATCTGTTCAGGGTCGGGGTGTCCACCAACGATTAAAGTTTGAATAAAATCGGCGAACATTTGTACGAATTATCGCTCTTCGAAATTTGATGGCGATCCGCAAAAATGAACCCGAAATTTGAGCCATTGTCACGGCAACACCGTTAAATTTTTTAAAAAGCTTTTAACAACTTTTAATGTCCCACTCGTCGAGATGACACAGAATGATTCTGGTGAGACTACGTCAAAAACCCTAGGACGAGTTCGTTAAAGTATGACTACAGGAAAATGCGCCTTTGCCACCAGGTTACACGGTCTATCCAATATGGCTGACTTCCTGTTGGTTGCCTAGCAACTGCGTAATATACTTTTTTGTTCCTATTTACATGATGCATCTGTGTACAGAATTTGGTTCGGCTACGCCAAAGTTTTTGTCGCCTGTCCTATTTGCGAGGACAGATGTTTGGCCTGTTACCATGGCAACACGATGGTAAATGGCGTGGGGGCATCATTGACTTTTTTGATCGAGACCCTGTCATGAACATATGTACCAAATTTTATATGTCTACGATAAAGTAAATTTTTGCTGTTCCATGCAATCTCCTAGGGGCGCTATAGTGCCCATTTGAGATTTTCTTATATCATTCTGTTCAGGGTCGGGGTGTCCACCAACGCTTCAAGTTTGAGTGAAATCGGCCAAAGTTTATGCGAATTATTGGTTGTTGAAGTTTGATGACGAGCTACAAAAACGAAACCGTAATTTGAGCGGTTGTCATGGCAACACCGTTTAATTTTTTAAAAAGCTTTTAACAACTTTTAATGTCCCACTCGTCGAGATGACACAGAATGATTCTGGTGAGGCTGCGTCAAAAACCCTAGGACGAGTTCGTTAAAGTACGATGACATGAAAATGCACCTTCGACGCCAGGTCGCACGGTCTATCCAATATGGCCGACTTCCTGTTGGTTGCCTAGCAACCGCGTAATATACTTTTTTGTTGCTATTCCCATGATGCATCTGTGTACCAAATTTGGTTCGGCTACGCCAAAGTTTTTGTCTGGCGTCCTATTGACGAGTACAGATGTTTGGGCTGTTGCCATGGCAACACGATGGCGAATGGCGTGGGGGCGTCATTGACTTTTTTGATCGAGACCAGGTCACGAACGTGTGTACCAAATTTTATAAGTGTACGACAAAGTAAATTTTAGCTGTTCCATGCAATCTCCCTAGGGGGCGCTATAGTGCCCATTTGAGATTTTCATATATCATTCTGTTCAGGGTCGGGGTGTCCACCAACGATTAAAGTTTGAGTGAAATCGGCCAACATTTGTACGAATTATCGCTCTTCGAAATTCGATGGCGAGCCGCAAAAACGTACCCGAAATTTGAGCGGTTGTCACGGCAACACCGTTAAATTTTTTTAAAAGCTTTTAACAACTTTTAATGTCCCACTCGTCGAGATGACACAGAATGATTCTGGTGAGGCTACGTCAAAAACCCTAGGACGAGTTCGTTAAAGTATGACTACAGGAAAATGCGCCTTCGACGCCAGGTCGCACGATCGGTCCAATATGGCCGACTTCCTGTTGGTTGCCTAGCAACCGCGTAATATATTTTTTGGTTTGGAACGACAAGACCCATCCACCACCCGAATTTCGTTTGTCTACGACAAAGTTCATTTTTCGGGTATAGCCATAGGCGCAATGTATTTTGATTTTGCAGGGGGCGCTGTCGTGCCACTTTTTTGAATTTTTGGATGTGGAGTATTTGTAAATTCCTACTTTGGCGTTCTTGAATTTTGTGCAAAATTTCGTGAGTTTTCGTCGGCGGGAAGTTGCCGAACTGTGTTCGGGGGGGGTGAGAAAAATAATAATAATAATAAATATAGCCGCAAGCGGCGATGATCGGCCCTCGCTTGCACTCGCAGAACTCCCAGGGGGCGCTAACGCGCCCTATTCCTCCCCCCTTCTTTTTTAGGCCAGTTTGGCTATGGTGATTTTTTGTTGGGCAGTGTTATTTTGTCTATTATCTATTTATTTAATTTTTATGTTAGTCTCAACTTTGACCAGTTGGGGGTTCTTTTGAAGATGCGCCCACATTTGAGGTCGTAGCTGTTTTTACACTTTCATAAATGAAAATGTGGCAGAATTAAATGTCTACATAGGATTACATTATGACGTTTAATCCAAGATGGCGGACTTCCGGTTTGGCAGGGGGCGTGGTCACAATATATTTTTATGTTCCTATTCCCATGATGCATCTGTGTACCAAATTTGGTTTGGCTACAGCAAAGTTTTGTTGTGCATCCTATTGACGAGGACAAATGTTTGGGCTGTTGCCATGGCAACACAATAAGAAATGGTGTGGTGGTGACTTTGACCTTTTTGATCAAGACCAGGTCACAAACGTGTGTACCAAATTTTATATGTCTACGACAAATTTAAATTTTGCTGTCCCAGTCAATCTCCCTAGGGGGCGCTATAGTGCCCATGTGAGATTTTCTTATATTATTCTGTTCAGGGTCGGGGTGTCCACCAACGCTTAAAGTTTGAATAAAATCGGCCAACATTTGTACGAATTATCGCTCTTCGAAATTTGATGACGAGCCACAAAAACGAAACCGTAATTTGAGTTGTTGTCACGGCAACACCGTTTGATCTTATTAAAAGCTTTTAACAACTTTTAATGTCCCACTCGTCGAGATGACAGAATGTTTCTGGTGAGACTACGTCAAAAACCCTAGGACGAGTTCATTAAAATATGACTACAGGAAAATGTGCCGTTGTCAGCAGGTTACACGGTCTATCCAATATGGCCGACTTCCTTTTGGTTGCCTAGTAACCCATGATGCATCTGTGTACCAAATTTGGTTTGGCATCATGTTCCCATCATGATGGGAGATGGCATTGACTTTTTTCATCATGACCCTGTCACAAATGTGTGTATCAAACTTTGTATGTCTACGGCAAAGTAATATTTTGCTGTGTCATAAACCTCCCTAGGGGGCGCTATGGTGCCCATTTAACATTCATGTTGAGGGTTTCTTAAATCTGATTTTGACCTGCTTCTTAGCCCGGGTTAGTTCTAGTTTAGACCAGTTCCTGAGTGTGGTGTTGTGGGGCAATCAGAAAGCACTGTGAGAGGAAGCAGCCAATCAGCACGCTCCACAGTCTAGTGGAGGGAATTCTGTATGTTCTGTTGCCGTGCAGACTTTGGCAGTATTGATATTTACTTTTGGCCCATATGCTTCAAGTTTTGGGATAGTCCTGTTTTAGATGTGGTCTATTTCTGCTCTAGACCAGCTGTAGTTCTGGTTTAGACTTGCTTTAGTCCTAGGTTAGTCCTGACCTAGACCTGGTTTATTTAGTACTTGTTTAGACCTGAAAATCCTAGTCCTGGTTTTTTAGTTCTGGTTTGAGTCCTATAGAGCCAAATGTGCTGCTTAAAAACAGCATGGCTCTGGCCCCTCCCCTCCACACGTGTGATTGGCTGCTGTGGCCTGGTGATAGCCAATCAGCTGCAGTGGTGTGATGTGTGACATCAGCGGTATATAAGCCTCTGCAGAGCAGCGCCTCTTTGAAAGTTTTCGGTTTTCTACCAGGACTTTCACCTCTGCGCCTTGCGTGAAATCCTCTTTTGGACCAAGCCAAGAAGCATTTTCTGATCCCCTGTGGATTATTTCAACTTCCTCTCACTTGGATTTAATTTGGACTCGACCTAAAGAGATCTAAAGGTAGGTCAATTTTATTTTCTCTCTGCAACAGGATTAAAGTAGACAAAATGATGAATATTATTAAAGATTGTTCATGTTGAAAAAAATTGTAATTTGTTTAACTGCATATTTAGATTTATTTTACTTTAGATGTGATATTCATTTAGAGCTAGTTTAGTCCAGACTGTGAGCAGAGGCAGCTGTGGGGTCAGTTCAGGACAGAGTGTGAGCAGAAGCAGCCAATCAGCACACTCCGCACAGTCCAGGAGCGGGAAATTTGAATTCTCTGTGATCAACCTATTCTGTTTAGTTTGGGATAGTCCTGAGTTAGACCTGGTCCACTCCTGGTTTAGTCCTGATCTAGTTTTGGGTCTGGTCCGAGTTTAGTCCTGATTTAGTCCTATTTTGGCTTAGACCAGGTCTTGACAGTGTGGCTGTGGGGTCAGATCAGGACAGAGTGTGAGCAGAAGCAGCCAATCAGCACGCTCCGCACAGTCCAGGAGCGGGAAATTTGAATTTTCTGTTACCGTGCAGTATCCATGTCAGGAGCAGAGTGACACTGTTCTGTTTCGTTTGGGATAGTCCTGAGTTAGACCTGGTCCACTACTGGTTTAGTCCTGGTCTAGTTTTGGGTCTGGTCCGAGTTTAGTCCTGATTTAGTCCTATTTTGGCTTAGACCAGGTCTTGACAGTGTGGCTGTGGGGTCAGATCAGGACAGAGTGTGAGCAGAAGCAGCCAATCAGCACGCTCCGCACAGTCCAGGAGCGGGAAATTTGAATTTTCTGTTACCGTGCAGTATCCATGTCAGGAGCAGAGTGACACTGTTCTGTTTAGTTTGGGATAGTCCTGAGTTAGACCTGGTCCACTCCTGGTTTAGTCCTGGTCTAGTTTTGGGTCTGGTCCTAGTTTAGTCCTGATTTAGTCCTATTTTGGCTTAGACCTGGTCCACTCCTGGTTTAGTCCTGGTCTAGTCCTAGTTTAGTGTTGGCTCAGACCTCGTTAAATCCTGGTGTAGAGCTACTTTAATCCTGTTTTGGACCTGGTTTTGTTTTAGACCTGGTCTAGTCCTGGTTTAGTCCTATTTTGACTCTTTAGTCCTGATGTAGAGCTAGTGTAATTCTGATTTCTGCGTAGGCCTGGTTTAGTCCTGTTTTGGACCTGGTTTTGTTTTAGACCTGGTCTAGTCCTGGTTTAGTCCTATTTTGACTCTTTAGTCCTTATGTAGAGCTAGTGTAATCCTGATTTCTGCGTAGGCCTGGTTTAGTCCTTGTTTAGTCCTAGTGTAGAGCTAGTGTAATCCTGATTTCTGCGTAGGCCTGGTTTAGTCCTTGTTTAGTCCTGGTTTAGACCTATTTTGGCTTAGACCTAGTTTAGTCCTGATGTAGAGCTAGTGTAATCCTGATTTCTGCGTAGGCCTGGTTTAGTCCTAGTGTAGAGCTAGTGTAATCCTGATTTCTGCGTAGGCCTGGTTTAGTCCTTGTTTAGTCCTGGTTTAGACCTATTTTGGCTTAGACCTAGTTTAGTCCTGATGTAGAGCTAGTGTAATCCTGATTTCTGCGTAGGCCTGGTTTAGTCCTTGTTTAGTCCTGGTTTAGACCTATTTTGGCTTAGACCTGGTCCACTCCTGGTTTAGTCCTGTTTTGGACCTGGTTTTGTTTTAGACCTGGTCTAGTCCTGGTTTAGTCCTATTTTGACTCTTTAGTCCTGATGTAGAGCTAGTGTAATCCTGATTTCTGCGTAGGCCTGGTTTAGTCCTAGTGTAGAGCTAGTGTAATCCTGATTTCATGCGTAGGCCTGGTTTAGTCCTTGTTTAGTCCTGGTTTAGACCTATTTTGGCTTAGACCTAGTTCAGTCCTGATGTAGAGCTAGTGTAATCCTGATTTCTGCGTAGGCCTGGTTTAGTCCTTGTTTAGTCCTGGTTTAGACCTATTTTGGCTTAGACCTAGTTTAGTCCTGATGTAGAGCTAGTGTAATCCTGATTTCATGCGTAGGCCTGGTTTAGTCCTTGTTTAGTCCTGGTTTAGACCTATTTTGGCTTAGACCTGGTCCACTCCTGGTTTAGTCCTGTTTTGGACCTGGTTTTGTTTTAGACCTGGTCTAGTCCTGGTTTAGTCCTATTTTGACTCTTTAGTCCTGATGTAGAGCTAGTGTAATCCTGATTTCTGCGTAGGCCTGGTTTAGTCCTAGTGTAGAGCTAGTGTAATCCTGATTTCTGCGTAGGCCTGGTTTAGTCCTTGTTTAGTCCTGGTTTAGACCTATTTTGGCTTAGACCTAGTTCAGTCCTGATGTAGAGCTAGTGTAATCCTGCTTTCTGCGTATGCCTGGTTTAGTCCTTGTTTAGTCCTGGTTTAGACCTATTTTGGCTTAGTCCTTGTTTAGTCCTGATGTAGAGCTAGTGTAATCCTGATTTCTGCGTAGGCCTGGTTTAGTCCTTGTTTAGTCCTAGTGTAGAGCTAGTGTAATCCTGATTTCTGCGTAGGCCTGGTTTAGTCCTTGTTTAGTCATTGTTTAGACATAATATGGATTAGACATAGTTTAGTCCTGATGTACAGCTAGTGTAATCCTGATTTCATGCGTAGGCCTGGTTTAGTCCTTGTTTAGTCCTGGTTTAGACCTATTTTGGCTTAGACCTAGTTTAGTCCTGATGTAGAGCTAGTGTAATCCTGATTTCATGCGTAGGCCTGGTTTAGTTCTTGTTTAGTCCTAGTGTAGAGCTAGTGTAATCCTGATTTTGCATTGGACCTGTTTCAGTCCTGGTTTAGTCCTTCCTATTTTAGTCCTGCTTGAGACCTGATTATGGTTTAGACCTGATTTAAAATGGGATTTGTTCTGTTTTGGACTGGTTTAAGAGCTGGTTTAGAACTAAGTGAGTTGTAGTCCTTGTTTAGACCTGTTTAATCCTCAAGTTATCTCTAGTTTAGTACTTATTTGGTCTTGGTTTGAATCTGGATTAATTGTACTTTAGAAGTGATATAGTCGTGCTGTAGCAATGGTTTAACACCCGCTTTAAACCAGCTGTACACTGGCTTTACAATGTATCTGACTCCTACATTTCTACATTACAATTTAAATTGTTCATTTGAACTTTTTTCAGATGCCTCGTGGAAAGTCGTTCCGTCGTTCCCAGGCGGCTAAGAGGAGGATGGCGGAGCGGCAGGAGACTGTCGTTTCCGAGCATTCTCCTCGTAGCGCTGAGGACCGAGATTCAAAAGTATGTACAAGAAATCTTTCCCTTTCCGATTTGGCAGTTTCTGCTCTCTATAAATAAGTGACAATATTTTCCTAATTGTCTAGGCTATGGGACTGGCTACCGCTACCCAGTGCGTAAATGGCCAAGGTCACCTGTCACTGGAAGGTTCCACAAGCTTTACATCCCTCCTGAGGACCCTGACAAGAAGGTAAGTCCTTTTAACTGTAAATGTAGTTTACAAAAGCTTAACTTTTTTAAATGTTATTTTTTCAGTTTGTTCTGGTTGTTGGGGCTTCTCATCTGCGCCACTTCGTAGATGGCCTTGTTCATCTACCTGAAGGAAAGTTCACCTTTGGTTTCAGCTCCACCCGGGAGCTGCAGCCATGGAGCTTGAGAGAGAGATTGCGAAGATAAAGGTCCCTCGTACTCCCTCTCTTGTTATAGTCACTGCTCCTCTAACAACTTGACGGCCAGCAAGACGATTGCTGAGGCTGCAAAGACTTCGGTCTGTACCTTGCCACAGTTTGCAGCCGCTGGCCAAAGGTACCATATTTCCAAAATTGTTGGGGTGTTGGGGTAAACACAATTCAGTCAAATAAGTCGTGTATATCTACAAATCTTGGCCTAGTAATTAAGTTAAGGTGGACACATTCTCCCCTTTCTGCTGTAGTATTTGGTTACTTAGTTGTTAGACAGCGTACAAACTTAGAACTGGTTTCATAAAGCTGTAACTCTGGTTTTAAACCTTGCTAGATGCTACTGTAGTACTAGTTTAGACAGGTCAAGTCCTTGCTTGAAACAGATTTGAGTGCTAACACATTTCTACACTCTCATTTTAACACTAAATTGTTGTTTTGAGGTCTGTGTCCTGGACTTTCCACCTCGTCTGAACGCTGTGGTGGTTTTGCAAAATCATCTGCGCCAAGTGTTCCATCGTGTTGGGGCGCTCATGTTTTTGTGTGTCTCTCTGTCTCCCCCCCCCCCCCCCCCCTCTCTCTCTCTCTCTCTATGGCTCTCTCCCTCCCCCTCTCTGTCTGTCTCTCTCCCTCTCTCTCTCCTTCTCTCTGTCAATCTCTCTCTCTCTCTGTCAGCCCTCTCTCTCTCTCTCTCTCTCTCTGTCGATCTATCTCCTTTATGTCTCTCTCTATTTATTTATTTATTTATTTTATTTTACTGAAGCTGTCAAGTACTACTCTGTTGTCGAGTATTTTCCGATGGACCGCCTGAACCTGTGGTGCTGGGATGGGGTAAGTATTGTTCTGAAATCCAAGTCTTTAATATCTATTGGCAAATAATTTTTTTTTTCTTTTCTATCATTTGCAGGTCCATCTGAGTGATACTGATGGTGGGATGGACATTCTTGCTCAGTTGCTTTGGACTGTATCGTTCCAGCAGTTGGAGATGGCCATGCCCAGTCCATCTCCCCAAGCTCCTGTGTCTCCACCAACCAGGAAGGTCAAGCCAAGGGTGGTCGTGGACTGCCCTGCCCTCGGCCACGGCCACCACCTTCGGATGGATGGACAGAGGTCAAGCGCGGAAAGAAGGTGGGGCTTGTCTAGTCATAACCTCAGGTTCACTCATGAATTGTTTTGAAGAGTCTTTTATTATTGCTCTTGCCGAAGAACCAGCCGGGAAGCCCCGCGCAATCTCCAGAGATTTCCCAGAGACGGCTGGTTCATCATGAGGTTTGTTTTGAGTGTGTGGCATTTTGGCAGTACTTTGTTGAATCTTATGATGTATTTAGATCTAATCTAATTTTAACAGGTGGAGTCAGTGTTTTCCATCCCACTATCCCCAGTCCTTTTCAGCACAGCCATTTTGAAAGAAATGAACAAGGTTGTTCCATCCAACCTGGATGCTGTGCCACACACTGTCTGCTTTCCTGCAGGAAAGAAGGTAAGTTTATTGAGTAAAAATGTTTAATGTACAATAAAGTGAAATGTGTTTTGGTCTGTATTTTATTTATATTTCTACATTTTAAGGCGCCTCGCCTTAAACGCCGGAGAGGGAAGCCCCACTGCCACGGCAGCCCCCTTCTGAATGGCCGCTGGTCGGACGGGAAAAGAAGGTGAGACTCATGGTATAGAGTTGTAATGTGAGTGTCGTCAGTAATTGTTAAGACTGATGTCATTAACATTGTTTACTGCTCCTATTTAAGGACCAGCCTGGAAGCCCTGCGCACTCCCCAGGGGTTCCCAAGAGGCGGCTGGTTAAGCAGGAGCAGGTTTGTTTTGAGTGTGTGGCATTTTAAATACACTACCTAATCTCATAAATTTGAAAATCTCATTTTAATAGGTGGAGTCAATGCTCTCCAACCCGCCGTCCCCGATCCGCTATGACAGAGCCGCGCTGAATGATCTTGGCTCTGTGGAGTGCACTGCTAGCCTTCCCACTGGAAAGGTGGGATTACAAAGCAATTAAAATTTGGTATATGCAAAGTGAAATACTGTGTTACGTATCTATAAATGTATCATTTTTCAGGCTCGGACACGTGTCAAACGTCCGAAAGCTGCAGCCTCCCAGAGAAGCCAGCCCAAGCCACAGGTATGAAAAATTGTGAATAAAGTGAAACGCTTTGTCACTATTATTTCATCTTTGAGTGGAATGTGACAAGACAGGAACTGTAAATACACTTATAGGTGCAGGCCGCTAAAGTTGTGACTGTGAAGCCTGCAGTGGCTGGCCAGGTATGTGCCTTTTATGTAATGCATATGCAATTATTCAACAAATATTTAATAAGAATTTGCCGTGTGATCATAGTTTTACTTTCAGGTTATAGATAAACAGTAGATGTGATACACTTTTGTCAACTTTGTTTCCTCACAAACTATTACGATGCATAATAATAGAGATTCAGACCAAAATTACATGAATGACAACATGAATTTGCTTGTTTTTGTTCTTCAGATGGGGGCTGAGGTGGTGGTGACTCTTGAAACGTCACCTACCAGTGCCGCAAACATGTCGGGTGAAGATCAGGTTGGTATTAAGTTCTAAATGTATTGCCACAATAAAACATTTTTTGTATTCCATGTGTTTAACTAATTTACTGATGTAGGTGGAGCCAGGCGTGGTGGGGGTGGTGACACCTGGAGCACCCACCAGCGCTGGTCATGTGTTGCTGAAAGACCCGGTTGGTATTTACAATAATTAGTAGCAGTTGATTAGTTACAGCTATGTATTAAATGTTAAAGTTAAAGATAATGTTAAAGATATTCAGTGACAATAGTTTCACAGCAAATTATTCAAAGTTATATTCTATTTATCATATTTATCCATTACTGAAGCCTCAGGTTTTTATCCATGCTCATTTTAGATATAAGATATTCAATGTATTTTTTTTTCATAGACTGAGAAGAGTCCATCCGATATGACGAAGAAGACCAAGAGGGCCGAGAGGACCGAGATGACCGAGATGACCGAGAGGACCAAGAAGACCAAGAGGACCAACAGCAGTGATTCGTGCATCTGTTGCTCTGGAGATGAAGAAATGCCACATTGTGATGTTTCTTTTGGTGTTGACTTTAATGAAATGAAAGGTTATTTTGCTGATGTAGGGTCTGGTAAGTCTGTGCCTGAGAACATCAGTGGATCATTTCACCAGGGGAATGATCGCTTTAAGTATCCCGGTTTTCAGTGCACGCCGATGGCATTAGTGGGTCTAGCGAAGCATGTTGCGTCTCCTGTGTCGTTGTGGCAGAAGCAGGACCTGGATAGAGTTCTTGTTTTGGGTGATGAATTGTATGTGCATTGCAGAGAGAGCAAAAAGATTAGCTCAGGGTCTAATATGATGCTCGTCTCAAATCTTCCACAGGAATGGGATATTGAGGGTCAGACATTTCACTTTCAGTACGGGGACTGTGTTTCTGGTATTGTTGGTGTTGATAGTGGTGAGTTCGTTGAACAAGAGGTTCTTGTTAGTTTGGGAAATGGTTTAGAGAGAATGTTGTCACATTATGACACTTGTCTCTTCACCTTATGTAAGACCACGTGTGCCGTCATTAATGATAATGGTTTATATGCTGTCGTTGATTCTCATTCTCGCAGCAAAACTGGCATTGTACACCCAGATGGCAGTAGTGTGGTGTGTTATTTCAGGTCTATTTCTGAATTGCATTCTCACTTTTGTCATTTGGCTGATGTATTTACCAGTAAAAATAAATCATTTGAAATCAATGGGGTTGTTGTAACCAAGCCAGGTACAAATTTGTCAAATAGAAAGCGGACAAGGTCAACAGACGCCAGTGAACCTAGGGCTAAAGCACGGTCTCCAAGGCGTAAGTGCAGCCACACATCCAAAAAACACAGAAATGACAAATCAGATAGTGAAGAGGTAATTGAAGATGTCCAATTTATTAGCTATGAGCAAACTTCATTGGATTTCAACCCAATTGACAAGGACATTTGCCAGTCTCTGTGTAAAAATGAATGTGGCTTTTGAACAATTAAATACCCCCAATTAACAACAAAAATCTCATTAGGTGTCCCATGTAAAAATGAATCCATTGTTGCTGATGGCAATTGTTTTTTCGGGCAATTTCACTTGCAGTGAGTGGAACACAGAAAAATCATCGGAAAATTCGGCTTGCAGTAGTAAAAGAACTTGAACAGAACGCTGTCAAGTACAAGAGTCTCTTGCGCCATGGGTTTGTCTCTGTTGCTGAGTATATTGAAAACCAAAATGAAATATGTCAATAATTGGGCTACTGAGGTCGAAATTCAGGTAACAGCTGACTATTTGGGTGTAAGTATATTTACATTTTTAAATGGAAATTGGCTGCAGTACAAGTGTAATAGCAACCCGCTGTCAAGCCAATGTATATATTTAGAGAACCGCAATAACAATCATTATGAAGTTGTTAAATGTGTTAAAGATTCAAATGGGAAAAGTTGTTGTGGTTTTTGTCAAATTGATCTTAATAAAAGTGGATACAGTTTAAGATTTCAGGGCTCTCTCGTAAATGCTGCTAAAATGGCTAATTCCACCTCAAAAGAAATCGAATCAAAATTGCTAAAATGCAGAGAGAAAGAGAGAGAAAGATTCAGAAAACGATATGCGAGAAAGCTGTGTATAGACAGTATATAAGAAATTTAAACAGAAACAAGTACTGGCAACAAAAAAAAGTTAGAAACCAATTAAAAAACAGAATTAAAGAAATGTATAAAGAAAACAAACAGCACAGAGACAAACTCAAGGCCATGAGCATTCTAAAGTATACTACCCATAAGTCCCACCAAGAAAGGGTTAAAGCTCATAGTAAAGAAAAATATACTATCGATAAGTCCCACCGAGAAAGCAAGTAAAGCTTTTAGTAAAAAAATATAGTACTGATAAATCCCACCGAGAAAGGGTTAAAGCTTTCAGTAAAGAAAAATATAGTACAGATAAATTGCATAGGCATAAAGTAAAAGCCTTAAGTAAGGAAAAGTACCGTAAAGATAATTCACATCGAGCGATTAAAAGCTTTCAGTAAAGAAAAATATGAAGACCCAGTATTTAGAAAGGAAAAATCATTAGTAGTAAAACCCGTATCATAATAGCAAAAATAAAAGCGTATTCAAGAAACAAAAATTAATAAGAAACTCCACAAACTCAAATTAAAGGACTTAGAATATGTAATGGAGAGTTTCTTGACTAAAGTTGAAAAGGGCCCAGAATTTATTTGTTCTGTGTGCCATAGAATGTTTTTTGAAAATTCAGTTATACATTGTAACATGGATAACTATAGTAAGAAAGAAAATTCACTAATAGTAGCTAAAAAGTGTATAACTGACACATATTTGCATAAATGTAGTAGTGACTGTGTCAGCCCTTGCCCGATGAAAACAACTGCCAAAGGTAAACTCTGGATCTGTTATACCTGCCACCGAAAGCTAAAAAGAGGTGAGACTCCAGCTGAAAGTGCAGTTAATAATTTAGAACTTGACCCCATTCCAGAAGAATTGGCATGCTTAAATAGTGTAGAAGAACTTTTAGTATCCCCCAATATAGCAATGATGAAGATCGTAGCTTTACCCAAAGGTGGACAAAAATCATGTCAGGGGCCTATGGTGTGCTGTCCTTCAAATTTAAGTCACACTGTAAAACTTTTACCGCGCTCTGACTTGGGTGGTGTATTGTTGCCAGTCAAGCTAAAACGTAAATTGACATATAAAGGTCATTATGAATTTCAATTTGTTGATACAATACGTATAAAACATGCCATTAAGTGTTTAAAAAGGATAAATAAGTTTTTTAAGGACATTCAATTCGATGAAACTTGGGTAAATGAATTTTCAAACGAAGAGTTAGATGAACTCTTTCAAGATGATATGGACGAATTTTGTGAAGAGAAAGACGTAGACTCATTCCTTGATGAGAAAATGCCAACTTCAGAGCAAGAAAATGAAAAAACTGAAGATGAAGATCTTAATGATGAACTCTTGCTTGACCAACAGCGATACTGTGTTTTTCAGGACACTTGTTCTTTGCCCCTTGATTTAGGCCAAGAGATACTGGATCAGTACTTGGATGGCATTTTAAATCTGGCGCCAACAGAGGGCAACAATCCGGTGAGATTGCTCTCAGATCGTGAGAATGAAGCCAAGTGCTTTCCATCTCTATTTCCCCTCGGACGCTTTACGTTTCACGATAAAAGACCTGTACGGATAACTTTGATGCGTTATTTAAATAATAGAATAATGCATGCCGATGGACGATTTTCAAGTAGTTTACTTTATCTCTTTTACGCGTACTACATATCGGTTCTCAAACAGGTAGTTTCAAGCGTATCCATTGCACTTCGAAAAGGGGACACAGTTAAATTGGCTCAGTGTAATGATTCAAATATTAAAGAAACTCTGAGAACGATGCTGGAGCATGATAGTGGATACCATTTTTTTTAAACCTATAAGAGGAAGTCCAGCATATTGGCAGACTGCTTCAAGCGACTTGCTAGCTATGGTGCGCCAGTTAGGGGTCCCAACCTGGTTCTGTTCATTTTCCAGTGCTGATATGCGCTGGAAAAATTTAATTAACACTATCTTAAGACATGAAGGTCGATTACAAACAGTAGAAGACCTAGAGTGGTCTGAGCGCTGTGAACTCTTAAGGCGTAACTCCGGTTATCGCGGCCAGGATGTTTGACTATCGCTGGCATATATTTCTTAAGGAAGTATTAATGTCTCCATTACATCCCATTGGTGAAATTGTCGATTATTTCTACCGGGTTGAGTTCCAGCAGAGAGGTTCACCTCATGTACACTGTTTGTTTTGGATCAAAATGCCCCAGACTTCATGAAAACACCGATGAAGAGGTGATTGAGTTTATTGACAACACGTCACATGCGAGCTGCCAGCCGAGGACGATCCTTTGTATGAGGTCGCCACGCCTGTGCAGCAACATTCTAAGCGACATTCAAAAACTTGCAAAAAAATAAAACAGTATGCCGATTTAATTTCCCGCCCTATATCTTCCCGGACTTTCATAAAAAAATCAGAGCCAAAACCCAAATGCCCAAAATGTCACCCAGCCAAAACTGACAGTACAAGCGATATTCAGGTGCAGTGTATTTGCCATACAACAATGCCCACGGCACAAGGTGTGGAGATGGTGTCCAAAGTGAAAAAATTTGCTTGATGGAGAACTGTCCGTATAACTGTCCTGATGCTGTATTTAATTCCCTTGGGTTTGATCAGGAAGTATACTAAAAGCATATAATTGTTTGGGAGGTCGCACACATGTAGTTTTAAAGCGAAATATTTCTGAGATTTGGAATAATCAGTTTAGTCGACATATTCTCAGAATTTGGAATGCTAATTTGGACATTCAGTATGTGTTGGACCCATATGCTTGCATTGTTTATATAATCTCATATATTTCCAAATCTGAAAGAGAAATGGGATTATTGTTAAGTATGGCCCAAAAAGAAGCCCGTAAAGGAAATTTAGATGCCAAAGCCGCTCTGAAAAAAATTGGTTCTGTTTTCCTACACAATAGAGAGGTGTCTGCACAGGAAGCAGTTTATTTACTTACCAATATGCATTTAAAAGAATGTTCCAGAAAAGTAGTGTTTATACCCACTGGAGAGAACATTGTTAGAATGAGCAGGCCTTTAAACACCATTGATGAAACTGATAGAGAAGAAGATATTTGGATGTTAAACATTATTGACAGATATAAGAACCGTCCCAACAATACTGTGTTCAGTGACATGTGTATGGCAACATTTGCATCTGAATATCGTTTACTAACGAAAGGTGAAAAATCTAAAAACTCAATCCCACTGCAATTTGATCATGGATTTATTATAAAAAGGTCACGGACTCAGGCAGCAGTCATTCGGTTTGCCCGTTTTTCAAAAACAAAAAGCCCAGAACAGTATTATAGAAGTATGATTGAATTGTTTGTGCCCTATCGTTCCCATTTAAAGCCGGAAAGCTTCGAGTCCTTCTTGCAGTTTTATAATAATGGCAATGTTCAGTTTTCCGATGGTTCAATGCGTAGCATACGCTCTGTAGTAAAATCAAACAGGCGTAAATTTGAAAGAGTCAAAGAAGATTTAGAGGAGCTCCAGAAAGAAGTTGACCTTAATTCGGACTTGGAAAATGCGTGGTCACGTTTATGCCCAGAACAAGAGTCTGAAAGAATAGAATGTAGAAATGAATTGGACCAGCAGCAAGATAGAAACCCGAAGAAGAACCACTTCCCATTCCTGATTTGGCTGTATGTCATTTAACAAATATCCCATTTAGAAAACGTAATAATATACTTAGTAGACAAGAGGGTTTAGATTTAGTTCGTACATTAAATGACGAACAATTGTCTATCTTCTATAAAATCCGTTCTTGGTGTTTAGATAAAATTGCTGGTAATAATCCTGAGCCCTTGCATGTATTTATTACGGGTGGGGCGGGGACGGGGAAAAGTCACCTGATAAAAGCGATACAGTATGAGGCAACGAGGTTATTGGCCCCTCTGTGCCGAAATCCAGATAACATTAGTGTGTTGTTAACTGCCCCAACTGGAATAGCAGCGTACAATTTAAAAGCAGCTACTATCCACACAACATTTCAAATTGGAACTTTTGAGTCTGCCTTACTCACCTTTAGGTGAAGAGAAGTTAAATTCTCTTCGTGTAAAGTATTGTGATTTGAACATTTTGATCATTGATGAAATATCTATGGTTAATCAC